>BSBK01000032.1:2582500-3102500 GCA_027943335.1 Chamaecyparis obtusa
AGATTCAGCTCTTGTTAGACTTGAAGATGCGATTTGAAGAATCATTTAAGCATTGAAGTTCGTTTAATCATTGTGAGATCATGCAATGAGACATGCAAAATGAAATGCAACCTAAGACCTAGGACCTAGTCACTGATCATGTGTCGATTTGTTATCATCATTGAACTTTTTAGGTAACCGGATAAATCAATACAATGCCCACTAGCCATGAAACCATAGACATATGAATATCGATTTGTATGTGCAAGAATCAATACAACACCCACTGGTCAAACAACCATGGACATATGAATATTGATTTTAGTTGTTGAATGTCGGATTAGATATAAGCATCAAGGCACAAACGCCAGGATGACCTGAATATCATGTCCATTTTGATATAGCAATTTGTACAAGCATCAAAACATACACGTCGTGATGACCTGAGTATCATGTCCATTTTGATATAGCAATTTGTACAAGCATCAAAACATACACGTCGTGATGACCTGAGTACGCCTTGCGTTACAAACACATCAAACAGTCAAGAGATCATTCTAAATCCAATGTGAATTACCCGTAGTGACCCTTTATCGTTCACATCCTTAGGCAAGATTGCGTTCCACAGTAGGAGGAAGAACTCACTCAAAAAGACAATAGTTAGATCAAACTTCCTTGAATTTTTTTTGGGTATCAATGGTCGAGGTACGCATGGCCATCCAATTCGAGATAGAGGCTCTTACAGTCGGACACCATTTCAATCCAAAATTTCCAAAGTTGTTAGATTTTCACATACAAGCAGAAGACAAAGAAAAGATTATGCCCCCAGTCATCACTCTCTAAATCCTGTAAAGGACATCATTGAAGAGCTCGAAGGGACACAATATGCAAAAATCTCAATGCGAATCAGTAAGCATACAAGGAGATAAAAGCATGAAAAGCACATATTGTTTTCAGTTTGAGTTTGATGTTTGATTGTTGTTGATGCAAAATCCTTTCTGGAGACGAGACAGACTGACTGACTCAACTTGAAGCTTCAAAGGACTCTGAGTGGATATGACATGTCTAAGATACATTGGAGACTATAAGATATGACATTGATTGCCCCCAAGTTTGAACATTGATAGGATACAGACACTTGAGCTGATTGGTGTACAGACCGACTTATTGAAACCAGGATATGCAGAAACAAACCGGGAGATATGTAAAAACTAAAGCAAGACTGAAAGCTGGGAAAGACCAAGATTGTGCTGATAGATGGAGCATTTTGGAACAAGTGGTGCCCGTTTGCCGAGTTTTCACCATCTTGGTAGAGATTCTATTTTTGCTACCGAGGTGCCTGTTTCCAGGTTTTCACCAAGGCACTTTTTTTTTTCTTTTTTCATTTTTTTGTATTTTTCATTTTTTCAATTTTTTTGTACTTTTGATATTTTTTATTTTTTTTTGTGAATCATCAAGGCGCCTATTGCTAGGTTTTCACCAAGATGTTCATTTTTTCAGGACTTTTTCCGATTTTTAAGATTTTTTCAGGACATTTACCAAGCACCGAATGCCTTAGGCGTAGAATTTCTTCAGATGGAGAACGTTGATTGGTTCTCGGAGCTGTTCTCCTTCAATCGTTGAGAGTTGATAGGCACCAGAGCCAAAAGTAGCAGTGATTACAAAGGGACCCAGCCAGTTGGGTTCAAACTTCCCCTTGCGTTCTCGATGTGATTGATTTTTAGGATTTTCTCTCAACACTAGATCGCCAACCTGAAATTCTCTATGTCTGACTTTCTTGTTGTAGCCTCTAGACATTCTCTTTTGATATACTCTGAGATGATCATACGCTGCTTGTCTGCGCTCATCTAGTAGTTCAAGTTCTTGTAACCTCGACACTCTGTAGTCTTCATCAGTGACAAGTCCATGCATTCTAATCCTGAGTGATGGGATTTCAACCTCAATAGGCAGTACCGCTTCAGACCCATAAACTAAAGCGAAAGGTGTAGCCCCTGTAGGCGTTCTGATACTAGTTCTGTATGCCCAGAGAGCTGGATTGATCATCAGATGCCAGTCTCTTCCTGTTTTATTCACTGTTCTGTGCAAGATCTTCAGGAGATTTTTGTTTGAAGCCTCAGCTTGTCCGTTCCCTTGAGGATAGTAGATAGATGACCAATGTTGAGTAATTTTGAACTTGGCACATAAGTCATCTAGGTCCTTGTTTTTGAATTGTCCCCCGTTATCTGTGATTATAGAGTGAGGGATCCCATATCTGCAAATGATGTAATTCAGGATGAACATAGAGATCTGTTTCCCCGTTGCTTGTGTTAGAGGAACTGCTTCTACCCATTTTGTAAAATAATCTGTAGCTGTGATTATATGGGTATGTCCATTAGAAGAGTGCGGATGGATAGCACCTATGAGATCAAATGCCCATTGTTGAAAAGGCCATTGTGTAGTAAAAGGAATCAGATCTCTCCCTGGAGCATGAATCAAGTTGCCATGTACTTGACACTGTTGACAGTTTTTAGCAAATTTAATAGCTTCTTTTTCCATTTCAGGCCAATAATACCCAGCCCTAATAAGTTTTCGAGCTAACGTTAACCCGTTCGAGTGTGACCCACATATACCCTCATGGACTTCCTCTAATGCACGTTGAGACTCTTCTCGTTCTAAACATCTAAGCAGTGTACCATCTAGACCTCGTTTGTACAGATCATTACCAATGATGACATATTGGGATGCGGATCGGATAAGGTTTCGTTTCTCAAAACGGTTAAAGGACTCAGGGATGATTTGGTCGTGGAGATAGGAGAACAAATTTTTGTAGCGAGATGAGTCATAACTTACAACAGTGCAGATCATGCGGGTTTCAGGGGAGTCATATGCAGGATAGGATAGGGCTTCCACCAGGAACTCGTAGCGTAGTTCATGTTCAGGCTGTTGTAAAAGAGTAGATAATGTTGCCATTGCATCAGCAGCCTTATTCTCCATTCTGGGTATTTGCTCAAATGTGATAGAGATGAAGTATTTCTTTAGATCATCGACCATTCTCTTGTAAGGAATGAGCTTTTCATCTTTGGTTTGGTACACATCATTGACCTGGTGGATGACTAGTTGTGAGTCTCCATGAATGTGCATCTCTGTAACTCTCCACTGTATTGCCATTTTCATACCATTGAGAAGTGCCTCATATTCAGCAATATTGTTTGTGCAAGGAAACTTTAATCTGAATGCTTTGGGTATCGAGTATCCTTGAGGAGTAATGAACAATATGCCTGCGCCGGATCCATTCTGTGTGTAGGAGCCATCAAAGAATAATCGCCATGCTCTAGAAGAGAGGTGCATGATAGAGGAATCGGGAAATTCCATTTGCATGGGTGTATCATCAAACAGTGGTGCTTCAGCTAACTGATCAGCAATGACCTGTCCTTTGATAGCTTTTCTTTCAACATATTCAATGTCAAATTCGCTCAAGAGCATGACCCATTTAGCTAGTCTACCTGTGAGGGCAGCTTTGCTTAGGAGATATTTCAGTGGATCAATTTTAGCTACCAAATGAGTAGTATGAGCTAACATATAGTGTCTCAATTTCTGTGATGCAAAGATCACAGCGAGACATGCCTTCTCTATCATTGAGTAGTTCTTCTCATAGGCCACTAAAGTTCGGCTGATATAGTAGATGGCTCTTTCTTTCTTGTTCTCATCATGCTGTGCTAGCAATGCCCCCAGTGATGTATCTGTTGCGGAGACATATAATATTAATGGCTTCCCATTCATAATCATTTGACTCATCTTCTGATTCAGAATCTCTAGGAAATCTTAGAAAGTGCGTGAAATTAGGATGAATACCCCAAGAAGGATTACCCTCAGTCTCTGACTTGAATTCATATTCATGGGAATCAGTGTCAGAATAACTACCCCCTACTTCTTGATCAGTTTGATTGCCTTCGAGATTGGCTGGTTCTTGTGGTACAACCATCTCTTGCGCTACAGTAGGTTCTTGTGTTTCTACTACATTAATTCTTCTGATAGGATCATCTGTATCATCAAGAAGATCTTTGATCTCTTTAGGCAATTTTTCATAGGGGATAAGCTCAGAGCTATCTGAATCATCATCAGAGGGTTCTGTTTCTTCTTTCTTAAGAAGGGGTTCTCCTGGTGCAATTTGTTCTATGACATGAGAACAACCACCTCTGAGATGATAGGGTTTCTTTTTAAACCCTATGCCACCAGTATCTTTTTTGGCTCGACCAATATGTGAAATGGGGGTCACAAGACCCTTTCCCCTAATTCCTAGAGGTCCTTGACCAGAATATCCCATCTTGGCTATCAATTTGTTTCCTGGACCATATGAATTAGAAGGGACTGTAGGTGCTATAGATTCACTAGGTTGAACAATTTTAGATTCAGAATCCTCTTTATATAGCCATGCCAGCACAGCTTCATCCTCTTCAAATTCTTGTTTAGATACTTGCTCCACCACAAAATGTCTTTTGTATGCTTCCATAGGTTCCTTAGGTTCTGATTTAGACTGCTTCAAGGATTGGCCATATGACTTAGGTGAGATTGGGAGAGATGTCAGAGACAAGACTGGCTCTATAGTGTATTCTCCCATCCCATTTTCTTTGATATTGATCTCTTTAGCAATGTCATCCATCTTAGATGTGGAAGCCACATTTTGTTGCTTGATGGAAGATTCTCTATTATTGGGAACAAGTTTATCGGCACTTTCCTTCAATGTATTGCAAGTTGTACTCAGATCAGCTGGGATAGTAACCTCCACTCCTTCATAGGGAAATTTCAAGCATTGATGGTATGTTGAAGGAATAGCCTGCATTTCATGTATCCAGGGTCTCCCTAGAAGGATATTGTAAGCTAATGGTAGATCGAGCACCTGACATGTGGTATCTTTGATGACTGGACCCACCCGGATGGGCAAGACAATGGTGCCTTTAGAAGCTCTTTCTTGTTCATCATAGGCTTTTATGGTGATCTTCTTTCGAGGATCAATAGCCATCTCTGAGAATCCCAACTGTGTGATTAAGTTGTAAGAACAAATGTTGAGGCCTGCGCCCCCATCTATCAACACACGTTTGACTCGACGGTTCTGGATCAAGACTTCTATGTGCAAGGGCTGATTATGTGGGTGACTTAGGGAGTTGTCATCCTCTTCTGAAAAGGAGATATATTGCGGAGATGTTAGATGACCAACCATAGTTTGGAACCTGTCTAGATCTAGATCATTAGGAACATTAGAGCTGAGCAAAGCTTTGTCTAGGATATCTCGGTGAGCTGGAGAGATTCGAAGTAACTCAAACATAGAGATTTTGGCATTGGTATGCTGGAGTTGTTGTACGATGCTGTAAGATGTAGGTCTGGTATCCTTTGGATTGGGAGTTTTCGAGGCAACCTTCTGTTTAGAAGCAGATGTGAGATTGAAAGGTATCTTAGGGACATCAAATGAATTTGGTGTTTGTCCTTTCAGATGCGTCTGAGCTTGTGATCTGGTAACTGCATTAGCTGAGGAATGATTTCTATCTCTTCGTGCAATCGTGATGACATTACAGCTCTCAGAGAGGCATGGTTCCACCATATTGATGACAGCATCGTTTCCAGGGTAGGCATAGTTGACTTTTGCCCCCATGTTAGGCTGAGAAGTGGAAACTCCCTTGCCATGTTGTGGAAAAGGTTCTGTAAATGCTGTGTGATCATTATTGCTGGTAGGATTATCGATTGTGATGTCCCCTTGATCTATCAAGTCTTGAATGGTATGCTTCAAATGGAAGCATCCATTAGTTCTGTGGCCTTTAGTTCGATGGAAAGCACAAAATTCATTATCTTTCCACCAACATGGTTTTGGATCCGGATCAGGTTTTCGGATTGGTGGTAAAGAGATCATGTTATCAGCTATCAGGGTCCTCAGAGCAGATTCCAAAGATTCTCCTAGGGGAGTAAACTTTCGTTTATTATCCCATCGTTTGAATGGCTTCTTTGGAGATGGTTCAGCAGATTTTTGCTCTGAAGCTTCAATGGCTTTGGTGGCAAGGGTGAGATTGTAGGCCGGTGCCTTTGATGGGGTGTGGATAGTGTCAACAACACCGTCAGAGACGATACCTTTGTTTCTATTCCAAGTCTTGTTTTTATCTTTTGAGCTAGATCCCGATTCAGACTTGTCCTTTTGAAGTGTGATTTCTCCTTTCTTGACAAGTACTTTCTCAATCTTGATTGCATTATCCACCATTTTATCAAAAGATACATGATCTTGCATTTGCAATGGATAGTTGAGCTCTGGAACAAGGTTATTGATAAAGATTTCAAGTTTCTCCATTTCGGGAATTGGTCTAGCATATAAAGAAAATTTCTTTCGCCACCTCTTGAGAAAAGTTAGGAATGATTCCCCTGGATATTGCTTGAGGTTACAGATATCGATCATGGTAATCGGATGTTGAATATTGTAGGAATATTGTTGATAAAACAATTTAATCAATTCCTCAAAAGTTTTGATTGTAGAAGGTAATCTTGAAAACCACTGAATGGATGCTCCTCCCAAGGATCTAGGAAAAAGACGCATTAGATAAGTCGGTTCATGCATGAATTCCATGGATTGTGTACAGAACTCTCTGACATGATCTTGAGGATCAGAGTGTCCGTCATATTTGTCATACTTTGGTATCTCCACTCTTTTTGGGAATGGAGGCATATACAAGTCTTTATCAAATGGAAAAGAGTATAGAGGTTCCTTTTCTTTCTCAAGTTTGTCAAGCTGGACTTGCATAGCTTGTATCTGTTTCATTATAGCGGTGATCAGAGCTTCTTCCTCTTGTTTACTGATTCTTTGAGACATGTGTACTGATTCTCAATAGCTACTGATTTGTTCTTGACACAATGATATTTTTGACAGATTCTGGAACTAGGCTGGAAACATTGGATATCTTGCAATTTGACAATTTCTGACAACTTTCTCAAATTTTCCCAAACGACACTCTGCAGACTCGTACGACACTGGGTAGTCTATGAAATGACAGTTGCTAAACTCATACGACAGTTGGGTAATACTAAAATGACACTTGACAAAACTCGTACGACTTTTGACTTCCTGAAATGACTTTTGACTCCAGAAAAGATTTTACGTCAATTTTTGCAAAATGTAAGGTCTTCAGTTTTGGATTGTTTGCAAATTGTATTGTCCAAATTTTGAAGGTTATACCAGATTTGATCGTTTTTAATAGCCAAGTAGATAAATAAGCACACAGAACAGCAAGCAAGTGATTCCAAGCACGTCTGAAAACAATGATCAAGGGAAAAAGCAACCTTGCGCATGAACAATCAAGTGACCAAATTGTGCTAATCCCTGAGAGTACTAATTGTGTATGTTCTGAAAAGTTTTGCAATAACACACATATACCTGAGAATGAAAAATTGGCCTCTCTAAGGTTTTTAGTAATGGTTTGACTCTGCAACTTTTATGATTCAAAGGGGTGAACTCCAATCCCGGCGCACCAGGGTTTTGACACAGTCCGAGAACTTAATCTTCAAGAGCTGCTAGGGAGATCTGACAACCCAACAATGAACCATACCCGTGGAGATTTCTTCCACAAGGACATTTATATAGCGGTTGTCACTACCATGGCGAAAATGGCTATTACCGCTTGAGGTTCCATCAATGCAGTTTGCCCTGTGAAGGGATTGTCCACTACGGTTAACCCTCTCTAAAGATGACTCACAATAGTATACCACAAGGGGACTTGGCTCCAGATTCAAGGTTTTGACACCTCTTCACTTTTAACCCAAACAAAGCAAGCAGATTAATCTGACACGCTAAGACAAAGTTTTGTTCCACCAAGGTCTGTGATATCAACTCCACGTGATCTATCAACCTCTCCGGGGAGAGAATGTATCAATCAATAAGAGAAGACGCACTAACCAATTTTGATTCACCAAAGCTTGTGATATCAACCCCACATGATCTATCAACCTCTCCGGAGAGAGAATGTGTCGATCAATAAGAGAAGACTCACTAACTAAGTTGAATGTGAAACGCACTAAGTATCCCCCCTACCTACAAGGATTCTATCGTCAAGAGGGATTTCGCTAGGAATCCAATCTCTCAAGAATCACAAATAGTGTTCATAGGGCCTAATTACTATGTGAGCACAGATGTATGTTCCGAAAGCAAATCTACCAAAAGCATCCAAAAAGTAGAAAGAGGAACACTTAACGTTTAAAGCGAATATGAGATGAGTCCACAAGGTGGAACACTTAACACCTCACACAAGCTAAAAACGAGTCCACAACTTAGAAAACAAGGGAGTTCCTAAAAGCACAAAAGGGTTGCCAAGTGGAACATTTAACGCTTCTGTCCTGTTGACCCCTCCCCTTTATGGCGCTGAGATTGCAACCACGGGGCAGAAATGAGGGGCCGGCGGATTAGCGAGTCCAATAACCCAAGATAGCAATCAAGATCAATCACAAGTATTCTAAGACTACTTAATGAATCCTTAAGGGTTCACAACCTAGTATCAATTATGCAAGTGTGTAGAAATAGATCAAAAGCATGAAAAGATGCACACAAGCTTGACACATAAGAGATTTATTTAAAGTCCCAAATCAAAATATTATTAAATGAAGGAGAATACCTGGGATCCTTGCAACGCGCTTAGTAGATTTTACTTGATTTTTAGCAATTTTTGTTGAGCTTTTCCATGCAAGCAAGTGACGAACTCTCCAACAAGCAAACAAGCAAACAAGATATGCAAAATATATTCAACTTATGAAAACCATAGGGTTAGCTCTAAAAATCAATTATTATCAGTAATAATAACCAGCAATCAATCCAAATGACAACTCATATCATTCATTGAACCATGTAAAAAAAATAAGTGCATACCCATCACAAAACTTTATTTTTTTTTTGCTGCATTTGACCTAGTCAACAAGATCTAATTTTTTTGATATGATTTTGGCCACAAAAATAGAAATTCAGAATAGAGACCCCTGCTAAAAAACAGAGAGCTTTCCAAAAATGCAAAAATTTTAGAAAAACCTCTTCATTTGTGCCCTAGAGACACATTTTATCAATACAGACCAGTTTTTGTAAATTGACTATTTGAGCTATGATATCATGTCCAAATTTAAAACACAAAGAATAGACCCCCTGTAGAATTTAAAGATCTTTCCGAAAATATAAAAATTTTCGAAAAATATGCTGATTTGCGTCAGATATTAATTTTTTTCGGAATTTTAAGAAAAAAATTATTAAAAATTCAAAACATCTCAAAAAATTCTAAATTTTTTACTGTAGCTTCCATGACATGTCACCAACCTGCAAAAATAATTTCAGACCAAAATTCGAAGCCGTTTGGAAGATAAAATTAAATCTTTGAAACTTTGGGGTTTTAGCTCCCAAAAAAATCAAAACCAGCATGCAAAGGTGGGTTGCCCCACGGTGGGCGCCAGAAATGTGTGTGTGAAAATTGTACTTGATCTGTAAACACAACACTCAGTAAAACATTAGAGGTTATTGATAATCAAAATCGTGCAAAATTGAAAGCTATCTAACCAAGCGATTTACTGCCTTCTAATAGGTGCGAGATTAATGTTCTCAGATTGTAATCAAGATCAGTGACCTAGACGACACCTAAATGAAGGATTTGAATGCAAAAGATGGATATGGAATAAATGCAATTAAGCTATTTTTTGGATTTTTCTATGCAATAATAATTGTAAAAACTGATATGAAATCTATGCTAAATGAAATTGATATGCTATGAATGCTATTGAAAATTGATATGCTATGAATCTAACAATGATATGTAATATGAATGCAAAAAAAATAAGATTGATCTCACAAAGCTTTGAATTCGCAAGTTGATTCCTCAGTCTCCAATTCTCCAGCGTGATTATGCAAAATATGAGATGATTTGTGAAGAGCTAAAGCCTTAATTTATAGAAATCCAGGGCTTTGGAGGTGCATGAATAAAAGCCATAAATCACTCAAATTAACTCATCTTGATTTTTGAGTTATCTGATCATAAAAGATAGTTAATTCTCAAAATCATGCAAAAACATGCAAAAACAGCTTTTTAACTCAAATTAGAGTTTAGATCAGCTTTTTGAACTCCAAAAGGATGTTGAGTTCCAAAAAGTCAATAACTTGCATTGATTTTCTGATTTGGAGTTTAACTGTTTCTTTTGAATATGCATAATAATTAAGAATTAAATAAATAAATAAAGTGATTTATCCTCAACTCAACTGATTTTTGAAAATAAATAATTAATTTATGGGTTAATTAACTATTTATTCAAACTTTTATTAAAAATTATATTATTAAATAATGACAACATGCTTTAATTAATTAAATAAGAATTTAATCAATTAAAGATAGGAATTTTGATTTATTGTCAAAATTAAATAATACAATTAATAATAGATAGAATTAAATTTAATTACATAATTAAGTGGCAAATATTAAATCTAATTAATTAAATATGAAAATATTCAATTAATCAAATTTTTAGGATAAATGTGATTTATCGCCAAATAATCATTAAATTAAAGATAATTAAGATAATTAGGAATATTACTAGGAATATTCTCTGATGCAAAATTTAAGATAATCAATTATGATTCGATGATGTTTAGATGTGCCTTAGGTTAGGACTTTGATGTCGATTTTGTTCGAATTGAAGATGTAGGAGATTAATGAACTTATAGCCCATTTTTGGGGTATTACAGCATCAACATCAGATGTTGCATCTCTGCAGACTCAAATTTTGCCAGTACAACAGCAGGTTTCACAGTTGAGCTTGATGATGCAAAATTTCATGGATGCTATGAGTTAGCATGGTTTACAAGCCAGTTATAGTCAGTCTCCAGATAGTGCTCCTGGTCCAGATGGTCCTAATGGTCCTAATGGTACTGATGACTTTAGCAGTTGATCTATTCCCTAAGATATTTTAGTTGTTTCATTTGCACTTTGATGATATATGATCTCCTTTCTATTATTATGATTGAGACATTGAACTCTTGTTGTATCATTTTTGATCAATTGATGTTGCTTATGCTAATACTTTGATAGTTGATGAACACTGATATTTGGATATTGCTTTGATGATCATTCATTTATACTTTGATATCTTGTTGATTTTATGATGATGTTACCATGGAATTTGATACTCTCTTTGATAGATTCCATTATATATGATGTCATTATGTGTTGGATCTCTTTTTCAAGTGTTTTGCGTGATATGCAGTTCTATAAGATTCTATCTCCTATATGCTTTGTTTTATGCTTTTCAGCATGCAATTTTTCAAATGTATGCATATATCCTAATGATGCTTTAAATGATTGTCTTATGTATGACATAGAATAGATGAATGCAATGCTCTCTTAATGATTAATGATATTGATGAATGTATGTAATGGATACATGTATGATGTTAGATTGATAATGAATATTGAATCTAATGTATGTCTTTCTTTTTGATATGCAAATGTGATGGATCTATGGATGTTTTTCGCTTGATATGTAAATGTGATGGATATATGTAATAATGCAATGATCATGAGCTTTTAATGATTAATTATATATGCAACATGGCTGGATGATTCTATCATGGATGATATGCATTTAATGTTGAATGATCCTAATGTATGTGAATAATGATTAACTAACTTAATGCAATGCACTTAATGAATTGATATTTAACAATGTACTTTAAATGAGATGAACTCTATCTAATGATAATACATTTTAATGAACTTAATGCAATCTAGGTGGATGCTATAGATGCAATTTAATGATTATGCCACTTAATGATTCAAATGTTGGACACATTTAAATGAATGCAATGTTTAATGAAGATGACTTAATGCAAATTAAAAATGATTTTAATCAATGCAAGTGACCTAATGAAATGTACTTTGTTTTTGATTTCCAACACACTCAATCTTATATGGTTATTTTTGATAATCCTTTGATTTTTAATTTGAGTACACCCCCTTGTTCTTTCCTCTTGCAATTTAAGCTAAGAAAGGTAAAACAAAATACAATGCACTTAATCTAAGATGTATGCAGCTAACTGTCTTACCTTGGTCTTTTGGTGCTATCTTTATCTGGTTATATCCGCCAAATCCATACATGAGTGAAAACATAGAGTGTCCTGCTGTTAGGTCCACAATGGCATCTATACTCAGAAGTGGGAAGTGGTGATATTTAAGAATGTCCTTTAAATGAGATGAACTCAATCTAATGATAATGCATTTTAATGAACTTAATGCAATCTAGGTGGATGCTATAGATGCAATTTAATGATTATGCCACTTAATGATTCAAATGTTGGACACATTTAAATGAATGCAATGTTTAATGAAGATGACTTAAAGAAACTTAAAAATGACTTTAATCAATGCAAGTGACCTAATGAAATGTACTTTGTTTTTGATTTCCAACACACTCAATCTTATATAGTTGTTTTTGATAATCCTTTGATTTTTGATTTGAGTACACCACCTTGTTCTTTCCTCTTGCAATTTAAGCTAAGAAAGGCAAAACAAAATACAATGCACTTAATCTAAGATGTATGTAGCTAACTGTCATTATTCAAAATTTGGAGCTTATAATCACCATTGAGCATTTTTGGATCCTGTTTTAGTACAATCATCACTAGTTCAACTATGATGATATGAATACTTTTTGCACCTCTTTCTTTGATTTCCCTTCTCTTTTTGGTATGACTATCACTGATTGAAACCAATCATGAGAGTGTGAATACTGATTTTGTCGGATTCTATGTTGCAAGTGGATGTTGGTATTATGATATTGAAGATCAAAATAGCCAAGGTATCCTTTTGCGTAAACAAGCAGCAATCTTAGTTTTATCCTATGTACAAGTCCTCGATGACTCTTTGATGATCATGTCCTTAGACAAATAATACATGATTTAAAACTTTGATTTTAAGACAGTCATTCAAAAATCAATAAAGAAATATCATCCTTTCATCATAGCTTGTCTAGTCTAAAACTTTCATCGATTCGCTAGAAAGACATGATTTCATCAATTGAGTCAACACTTAGAAAAATTTCTTGCAATGTTTTTCAAATCCATATTTCAAGTGTAGTTCCATCCATTTCATACTTTTAATCTTGATAAAGATAAGGTCATGTAAGATCTTGGATCAAATTTTGCATTTGGCTCAAATTGGATTAGAATGTAGATTTGATTAAGTGTTCCTCTTTCAAATTTGATGAATCCTTTCTCATTTTGAGTAGATTTGCCCCTAGTTTGAGATAATTTCATTTGTGGGACTTAGGAAAATTTGCAGATTAGGTGACCAAAATCTTGAGGTACTTGCAAATGCAACTGTGGGGTTTTATTATGTAATATATACAAATGCTGGTGAATGCAATATTTACAAGGTGACCTTCTAGGTATGCGACTGACTTGGACTTTCAATGGCGCTTGTTTACCAGGTTTTCACCGCTTGAATATATGTGTCTCTTTTTTCTATTTTTAAAGCTTTTCTCTTTTTTTTTGCTACCAAGGTGCCTATTTGCTAGGTTTTCACCAAGGTACTTTTTCTCTTTTTCTCTTTTTTTCCTCTTTTTCTCTTTTTTCAATTTTTTCTTCATATCATCAAGGCACCTATTTGCTAGTTTTTCACCAAGACAACATCTTTTTGAGGATCATATATGAATGTTTTTTCTTTCTTCATGCTCAATTTTCCACTGTTTTTGATCTTTTCTTCTTTTCAAATATTTTTGGTATTTTCTAGATCTCTTTTGACTATATACAATAAATATGATGCTTTCCATCTGATACTCTTTATACTCTTTCATCTACCTCATGTATAGAACCTCTTTAGATGTATGCTATTAATAGGTTCTTGTAGCTCTTCTCCATCACAATATACTAATTTGTAGGTGTCGGTCCCAAAATTTTGAATGATGATAAATGGTCCTAACCAGTTTGCCTCCCATTTTCCTTTCTTTTCCCTTTCTGCTTGATTTTTGGGATTCTCTCGCAAAATTAGGTCACCTATTTGAAATGTTCTTGACTTGATGTGCTTATTATAAGTCCTTGACATTCTATTTTGGTACACCTTCAAATGATCAAATGCTTGCTTCTGTTTCTCATCTAGGAGTTCTAGTTCTTGTAGCCTAGCAACTCTATAGTCTTCTTCACTTATCAAACCATGAAGAGATACCCTTAAGGATGGAAGTTCTACCTCCAAAGGATAAACTAGGTCTGCTCCAAAGACTAAAGAAAAAGGTGTAGCTCCTGTTGGCGTTCTTATGCTTGTTCTATAATCCCATAAGGTTAGGTTTATTTTAATGTACCAATCTCTACCTGAATTGTCCACTGTTCTCTTCAATATCTTCAAGATGTTTTTATTTGTTTCCTCGACTTGTCCATTACCTTGGGGGTAATAGATTGAAGAAGAATGATGAATCATGTGAAACTTGGTGCATAATTCTTTTAGGTCTTTGTTTTTGAAATGCTTTGCATTATCCGTTATGATAGCATGAGGTATGCCATATCTATAAATAATGTGATTGAGGATAAACAAAAATATTTTCTTTCTTGTTGCCTTTGATAAGGGTAAAACTTCCACCCACATAGTAAATTATTCTGTTGCCATGATGATGAATTTATGACCATTCGAGGATGGTGGATAAATCATGCCTATTAAGTCTAAACCCCATTGATAAAATGGCCAAGGTGTTGTCATCAGATGAAGCTCTTGTGCGAGCACATGTATTAAGTTTCCATGGAATTGACACTTTCTACAACTTTTGGCAAAGTTACAAGCGTCTTTCTCCATCGTAGGCCAAAAATATCCTATCCTAAGAAGTTTCTTAGCTAGGGTTAATCCATTCAAGTGTGATCCATAAATTCCTTCGTGGATTTCTCATAAGGCTACGTTTGATTCCTCTTCTTCTAAACATCTAAGGAGCATTCCATCTAAACTTTTGCGATACAATGTTTCAGAAATTATAGTATATCGGGCGGCTTGGTGAATGAAGCTTTTCTTTTGATTCCTGGTTTGGTCTATGGGAAGGATTTGAACTTTTAAGTAAGTATAAATAGGTCCATACCAAGGTGATTTGTTTGTAGTTAGCAAGAAAATGGTATAAGGATTAGTAGGGTCAAACATGGGTTGATCCACCTCTTCTACTAGGAATTCATATCTGGCACTCTGATCAGGCATTTGTAGAAGTGAAGCCAAAGTTGCCATTACATCCGCTGCCTTTTTCTTTTCTCTTGGTACTTCTCAAATGTAATAAGAATAAAGTACTTCTTAAGACTTTCCACCATGTTTGAATAGGGTACCAATTTGTCATCTTTTGTTTGATATTCTTCATTAACTTGATTAATGACTAATTGTGAATCTCTATAAACCTTTAGGGCCTGTTTGGTAGTGGGAATTAGGAAATGATGCATTTGATCAAATGCTGGAAAGGGTCAAATCATGGATTTGATAATCCGGTTTTTCATTTCTAAATTATTTTTGGACCGTTTGGTTCCACTTTTTGAAACTGGAATTGGAATTTGAGTATGTTTTTTTTTTTTTTTTGAATTGTTTTAATGTTTTTGAATTTAATAATTTATTTTTATTAATAGAATTGAATTTAAAATAGAATCGCAGACTGTTTTAGGCAGCCAAAGTTGGTGGCAAACAACCAAGTTACAATCACTGCAACCAAAATTCGACAAAAAATTTAGAAAAAAAATTCGAGAAAAAATTCAAAATTCAAAAAAATCAATTTTTTAAAAAAAAAATTGAAAAAAAATTCGACAAAAAAATTCGTCAAAAAATTTGAAAAAAAATTCGTCAAAAAAATCGAACAAAAAAATCGGCAAAAAATTTGAATTTTTTTTGAATATAAATTCGAATAAACAACAAAGTTACAGACCATCCAGACAAATAAAAAATAAATTAAATCCCCCCCACACAAATAAAAATTAAAAAATTAAGTGTAGACATGAAAAATTTAAAAATTTGCTTTCCCTCCATTCAAATTCCAATTTCAAATCCCAATTCCACCTTTTTAGATGGAAGATGTTAATGCTCATTTTGAACCAAAATGAGCATTAACACATTCCTATTCCATTTTCATATTGCACTGACAAACTGAAGATTCGACGAAATGGGCAATAAGAAATGCCAATTCCAGGCAAATGCTGGAAATGGTCCGCTACCAAACGGGCCCTTAGTTCTGTCACTTTCCATTCTAGTGCCAACTTGATTCCAATGACCAAAGATTCATATTATGCTATATTATTGGTGCATGGAAATAAAAATTTATAGGACTTAGGAATAGTAGATCCTTGAGGAGTGATTAGAAGTATGCCTGCTCTGGACCCATGTTGAGTGTATGAACCATCAAAATATAGTTGCCATGTTTTTGCATCAACATCCACAATCTCTGAATCCGAGAATTCCACTTGAATGGGATGATCATCTTGAAGTGGTTCTTCTGCTAACTGGTCAGCAATGACTTGCCCTTTGATTGATTTCCTATCAACATATTCAATGTTGAATTCACTTAGCACCATAACCCACTTTGGTAGCCTTCCATTTAATGCTGTTTTACTAAGTAGATATTTTAAAGGATCAATTTTGGCAATGAGCCTTATCTTGTGAGCTAGCATATAATGGCATAATTTTTGGGAAGCAAAAACCATGGCCAAGCATGCCCTTTGCATGAATGTATAGTTCAGCTCGTATTTGACTAGAGTCCTACTTATGTAGTAAATTGCCTTTTCTTTTCCTGTTTCATCTTCTTGTGCTAAAAGTGCCCTCAATGAATTCTCCGTTGCTGAAATATATAGGATCAAGGGCTTGCCTCTAATAGGTGGCATCAAGATTGGCGGGTTCATGAGATATTTCTTCAATAGATTAAAGGCTTCTTCACACTTTTGATCCCATTTGAAAATTGTATCTTTATGCAGAAGTTGGGTGAAATTATGACATTTTTTAGCTAATTGGGAGATAAATCTCCTAATGGATTGTATCCTTCCTTGTAAAGATCTCATTTGGCTAATGTTTTTAGGTGCTTCCATCTCCATAGTAGCCTTAAATTTAGCAGGATCCACCTCTATTCCCTTTGCAAATACAATGTAGCCTAGTAATTTTCTAGATTGGACTCCAAATGCATATTTTTTTGGGTTAAGCCTTACTTTGAATTGCTCTAATCTTTCAAAAATTTTCGCTAAAATTGGTAGGTGCTCTTTTCTTGAGTGAGATTTGGCTAGTATGTCATCCACATAGTCCTCCATGAACTTATGCATCATATCATGAAATATTGTGGTCATCACTAGTTGATAGGTCACTTCGGCATTCTTCAAACCAAAAGGCATGACATTCTAGCAAAAAGTACCCCATGCACATGTAAAAGCTATCTTATCTTGGTCTTCTGGTGCTATCTTTATTTGGTTATATCTGGTAAATCCATCCATGAGTGAAAACATAGAGTGTCCTACTATTAGGTCCACAATGACATCTATACTCGGAAGTGGGAAGTCATCTTTAGGACATGCCAAATTTAAGTCTCTAAAATCCATGCAGTTTCTGATGGATTTGTCTGCTTTTGATACCAGCACTATATTTGAGATCCATTGAGCATAATCAATGGCCCTTATAAATCCCACTTTCAATAATTTTTCTAACTCCACTTTGACAAGTAATGCTATATGTGGATGCATCTTCCTTAACTTTTTCTTAACAGGTTTGGCTCCTTCCTTGATATTTAGATGATGCATTATCAGATTTGGGTCTAATCCTAACATATCATCATAAGACCATGCAAAGTTAATTTGTTTTTCCTTAAAGAACTTGATGAATTCTATTCTTTCTTCGCTAGATAGGGATGCTGCTAGGTGGATGATCTTCGGCTCAGTTTCTGACCCAATGTTTATCTTTTCTATTGGCTCAATTAAGATTGGAGATCTTTCTTCATAATGTTCTGGTAGAGCATCCAAACTCCCTTCCTTAGGTTCCTCAGTTGGGGTTTCACCTTTGGAAACATCCTTTATTTCTTTATTTTTTTCTTCTTGATCTAATGTTGCCACAACGTGGTTTTAAACACTTGATTCTTTTCCTTTTTCCTTTTTTAAATTTTTTTTTCATTTTTTCTCAGATTGAAAGTTTGGATGCTCCCCTTGATCAATTCTTCCTGACATTAGCTGATAGAAGAGGGTTCAACCGCGTTAAGATATTGGGACACCACGTTGTCATTCAAGAAGATTGGAAGGGTAGTTGGTTCAATGGAATTCCATTTAATTAATTCTGGGTGTATGAGGGTTAATGGGTCAATACTTGGGTTTGTTTCAATGGAATTTAAGGCTAATACTTCATTAGAAGGCTCGTACATTGTATCGTGCAAGTCTATAACATGGGCTTCTTCTAAATGTTCTAAAGAAGAAGGATCAAAGTCCTCCTCACTAGACTCCTCTAAGGTTTCTATTGGATAAAATTCATGTGGATTAAACCTAATGTTTGATTCCTCCATAGTAGGTCTCCATGAAGGTATGTAGGGTTCACCTACCCATTGATTTATCTCTATTTCTATGCTTGGTACATCATTTAGAACCACTTGGTTTGAACTAGATGCTTGATTTGAACTTGATTATACTATTAGTCCTTTATCCTTTGTAGAAGTATAGGTATGAATAACATCAATACCTTATCATGACATGACTCATCAGATAATGTCTCCCATTCCCACTCATTAGAATCCTCATCACTATGAAATTCTAATTGCAATATTTGGCTATGAAGTTTGGGATAATGTTTTTGAGTGTATCCTTCTTCAAGATACCCTAATCCTGTTTTCTCCTTGATATCTCACCATGTTGTTTCTATGGGTTCAATGAGCCCTTCTTTGTGCCCAAAGGTCCTTGACCTTTGTACCCCATCTTTTGCATGATTTGAAACCCTTTCCCATATTGATGTGTGGGAATGGTTATATTTTGAATATGTTTGACATGTGCACTTGATTCTTCATCTTTATATAACCAGTTTAGGATCTCATTGTCTTCTTCATCCATGGCAGATGATGTACTTGCCCTCACAAAGTTATCATTATATCTATGGGGTAGATTTGAGGGTCTTTCATAGGACTTGGGCGATAAGGGTAAGTCCATGTTAGAATTTAATCTTTCATTGGTAAAATATGTATTTAAAGGATAAACCAAGGTATCCTATTGTTTTTGTCCTCTAGTCTAAGTGGGAGGACATGTCATATTTGTAATTCCTTTATTAAGGAAAATAGATATTCCTCTGAGGAATCCTACACTTGTCTCACACACTAGTGAAATGTGGCATACATAAAAATGAGAGTTACAATGAAACTCCTTTCTCACATCTCTATTAAAAGAGATGGCTCTCCTTCTCTCTTTATATGAGATAATTCTTCTTCTTGAACACTATTGTATGAGCTAAGTGTTGGATATATTTTAGATTTTCTGAGGTCTTTGATTTTGGTTTTGTTTTAGTGTCCTGGCTTATGAAAATGTCTGGTTTAGGGTTTAGAATTCCTTAAAATTTGTTATACTTGTGTTGTTAAACCATTGCCTTTGGCATTTTTGCTTTGAAATGGTTATTTCTTTGGTTAATGCGAGTGCATCCTAGTTTCTTCTATTCGCTCGTTACTTTTCAGGTCACTTAAGCCTTCCATTTCTGCACGTGGTCATTTTTCCTAGTCTTCGCTGAATTGCACAATGTTTTTCCCTATTTGTAAGTCTTTTAGTGAATTGGCGACCATAGTGAATCCATTGTTAAGTCTCCTTTGTTCGCTGAATCTCCTAGTCTTTGTCATGGTTAATTTTAACATCCAGTGACTCAGTGACTGTGTGGTCTCCTATTCGCTTGATTCTTGGCAGTTTCTTTGAAACATTCAGCAACTTGACATGTCAGTTATCTCTTGTTCTCAAAAGTAAATGGCTAAGTTTAAAGTTTTCTAGTGATCCAGCGAATGCCATTGATCATCTTTGCAATCGGTGGTCAGGTTTAATCTCTTGACAAATGGGTCCTACAACATATTGTCCAGCAATCTAGCGACTGAGTCTTGTTCTTGTATTCTCTAAGTTGGCAGCTCTGACAAAATAATTTGGCGAAAGATAAAGTTACCTTTGTCGCTTAATCTCAAGAAGGAATACCAATGTTCTAAGTTATTTAGGGATTAAGCGAATGAAGTGTTCGTGGGATCTCAAAATTAGTTAGTGAGGCACTAGATCTTTCAACGACCTGGCGAACAAAGTAAAATGGAGGTGTGACTTCTTTGTCATGTATTCTTGGAATGAAAAGACTAAAGGTTTAATGGATTGCCCGACTCAGCGACTGCTGTCAATTGTTGCTAAGATCTACGATCAGCGTGATATCTCAAGATTTAACCTAAGGTATGAAAAGCATTCAACAAATTGGAGATTTCAGTTGTTCACTCAATCTCAAAGCCTGACCATGGTTAAGCATTCCTCTCTGAGATTAAGAGATTTAGCTTGTTTGGTGATTCTCCAGATGTGATCATGGTTAAGGCATTATGTTTCATGGCTTAAAATATCCTTTGGTTGCTTATTCTCTGAGTTTAACCATGATTGAATCAAGTATTTCAAGAATGTGAGATTTCCTTTAGTCGTTGAATCTTTGATTGAGGTGGGGTCATGGTAAGCTTTGAAAGGTAGTCTAAGGACCATTGATCATCGCTGGGATCAACAGTGATCGTTGGATCTCCAAACTTAACCTCGGGCTAGCATTTCTTTTGGAGATCATGAGTTTCCTTTGTTCGTTGGATCTCCAAACCCTGTCTGGTTAAGTTTTCGTGCCATTAGTGTTATGAGCCATTGCAACATGGAAAGGGGTACTTTTCCAAGCTAGAAAAAGTAGAAAGCCATCCAATCAAGTTTTAACGAGGGTTTACATTAGTAATTAAAGGTTTTAATGCAAAAAGCCATGATTATTGCTCTCGCGCCTTGTTTATGATTTTTTAAATCATCCTATCAACATCTACACCATGGCTAGCTATGATTTGAAAGTTGGTAATATGCAAAATTGAATGCAGAAGTGACTTAGGCTAGATTTGTTACGATTTGGAAATCATACGCACACAATTTTTGAAGTATATAGATAGGGCTGCATTGCTTTTTGTGCTCAAAGTTATTCTAAAGACAATTGAGATTGTTGGCGCTGTAGCAAAAATTAAGTAGCGCGAAGGTTGCAGAGTTAAGAAGTTCCTGTTCTATCAAGATGAGTTGACCAATGACGAGTGTAGCATCATCTAGCAGGGCTACAAAAGAACAGAGTGGAGAGGATAAAGGAAAGCTGAATCACTCAGATGAATTTGTCAGGATACTTTTTGGTTCAAATCAAAACAATAAGGCCATCAACACAACATTTGAAGATATCATGGACAAATGTAGGGACCCTATCACTTCTTTAGGTTCAGGTTTCACCATATTCTCATACTTTTATAACAATAGGGGTAAAGATATACCTATTTGTAATTCTTGGGTGTTGGGAATGGCAAAGCTAATTATGCCTGATGTGTTTTTAGATGTTGATTTAATCATTGAGCTAGCTAGGTTGTATGATCCCATTTCTAGATGTGTTAGGTGTGAAGACTAGTATGTGTTTATTTCCTTGGATAGGGGTTCCTTCATGAAAGCTTTCAATTTCTATTTTGCCTCCTCCACTGAAATTGATTTAAAAAGGGAAAGGGACAAGTATGCCAGTAACATAGGATCAGTAAAGAGCCAAATAGTCAAGAATATGCCCAAGCAAGATAAGTACATAGCCCCTCTCCCGACAAGTATGAATCCCCCTTATCTATTTTCATCCCTCAATTGTTATATGAAATTCTTGTGTCATGGGTTGTGTAGGGTTTTAGGGATTGATGGGGATGATGAGAAGTTTCTTGCTGAGCTTTTAATGATAATCCTTGAAATTCAGAATTCTCACACCAATACTGATTATGATTACATCCAGTATGTAATTGATAGGATGCATGAAGGGTTTGTGTTTGTCAAGGAGAATAAAAGACCTATCAAATTCATGCACTATTCACTTCTTATGCATTTGATTTTGTACCATCATGTTAATAATTTTGATGCAAGAATGTTGATGATAAGGACTCATTTTAAGGACATTTCCAACCCAGTGCAATATTGGTTGATATTTTGGAATATCACATCCAATGACTATAACTTCTCTATTTTTTAGAACTATTTTGTTCACCCAATTCTTGAAATGTTAGGAACAAATGTTGTGAGGTTGTCAACTAAGGTCTTGAGAGTTTTAAGACCAATGCAATATGAAGAAAAATGGTTGGGGAACCACAATTGGGGAGATTTATACCTAGGAGGCACCTTCACAGTCATCAGGGTTTATGGTTGCCCCCAACCTCCACATTTGCTTCCAAAATATGCACCTCCTAGGGTTCCTATAATAGAATTCATTTGGCAATTAATGTGGACTGATAAAGAGCACCTAGGACCTCATAGGAAGGGTACTTTCACACCAAGGAAATTCAGAATTGGTAGCTTCTTGATTGGAAAAAGAGCATTGGATCAAGTCAGTAGCTGGCTAAATTAGTTCAAGATGACTACAGGTACTTGCCGGTATGTTGACTCTGAGGGTTTCATCAGATTAGCCAGGCTGACTTTGATTCCTAACATTGGAACTATCAAAGAGCATGAGGGCCTAGATGAGGAGGATGTAATAAGAAATATTATGGATCTGGATGAAGTAGGGAGAAGATGGACCAAATACTTTGATCTGCTAGACATAGAGGCCCAGCTGAAGGTGACAAGTGTTGGAAATATTCAGGAATTAACCGAGTTATTGAGAGGGGAGGGGTGAATTAGTAACTCCAAATTTTCTTTCAATTACAGATGTATTAACATGTAATTTACTTTAACCTTTGCATACAGAAAGCATGAAACTTAAAAGCATTCACAATAATGACACATAGATTTGGTTACCCAGAAACCTTCCAAAAAGAAAGTAAAACTGGGGTGGGGATGAAACCCACAAAGCTTTAATACTGCAGAATAAAGTTGGCCGGTTAAGGCTTACAATTTGATCACTTCTGATGATCTGCCCTGTTAGGAGCAATAAGGATTGCTAAATCCACCCTGTTAAAGGATTTACAAACATACAATGAAGTATGCACTCGGTAAAGAGATTTTACAAAAGACTGTTAAGTCTACCTAGTTAAAGGATTTTAGTACTAATTCACCTGTTAGGATGAAACAGTAGATCTCTTGCTTTGCAACTGGATTGCTGATTGAGATTCGCTGATGTACTGATCACCTTCTGTGATGAATTTGTCTTTGTTGTTCCTTATACTGCTGAAGCCCTTTGTAATTCCCTTATCTCTGGCTTTCTTTCTTTTTCACATACATGCTTATTACATACATCTTGACATTTTTACAACATTGTTTATATACAAGTCTTAAACAATTAATTACAATTACAATTGCAAAGTCGGCTTGAAAAATAAACATAAGTGCTACTAAGTTGGCCCAAGTATGGTTACACGGTTCCTGCAAACTAACTCGGTGACTTTCTGATACTCGGCGTCCACTGCATTACTCAGCATCATCATGCACTTGGTAGAAGTGAAGGCACGGTTCATACTGACCACTCGGTAGGTTTTGAACTCGGTAAATACTGGTGACTCGGTAGACATGATGTTACTCGGTTTACACTGTCCTGCTTGGTTTGTACTAACTTGCTCAGTTTGCACTGTCTTGCTCGGTTTGCACTGTTTGCTCGATTTGCACTGTCTGCTTGGTTTGCACTGTCTGCTCAGTTTGCACTGTCTGCTCGGTTTGCACTTTCTACTCGGTTTGTACTATCTACTCGGTTTGCACTGTTTGCTTGGTTTGCACCCAGAATGCAAATAAGTGTTGTCACTAGTGGCAATTCTGCTTAATGCCAACAACAAGAATTCTTTTTGATGGTTATTTCCCTAAGCTCCCATACCTACAAAGAATGGAAAAAATGATAGAAATGCATGACACCTTGTCTAATCAGTTGGAAGGGTTTCTTGAGGAACAGTTAGAGGTACCAAGAAATCATTCCACCTCTAAACCTGAAGAATTCATTGATGAGTCACAAGAAGGTAGTAGTCCACCTCCAGCAGGGGAAGCACCAATCATTGACTTAACTCAAGATCCAATGGAGGTAGATGCTACTCCAGAGCCACCATTGAAGAAACAAAGGCTTGAAGTAGGTGAGCCTTCAAAGGCGAGAAAGAAAAAGAAGGTACTTGACAGTGCTTTAGTTCTTGTGCCTGGTAAAAGAGCCTACCACCATCAATTAAGAAAGGCTATTAGAGAAGGAAACAAAATTGTGTCAAAAGAAGAAGGGGAGTTACCCTTGAAATTAGGAAAAGATGAGAGAGAACTATACCAAGAAGAGTTTCTCAGTAATGACTAGCTCATTAATAGCAAGGAATTCAAGGATTTCCTCATTTGGAGGAAGCAAGAGGAGGTGAAGAAGTCCCTGCCCGAGGGTATGGAACCAAGTGAAGAGAATTTAAGAGCTTTGACATCATATGATCCTAGTCTTGAGAAAATTACTATGGAAGAGGCAAGAGAAATGGTTAAATCAAGTGGCATGCTTTTGACGCCTGGATGGGATTTGAATTCTGCCTTTGTCATTGACCAAATTAGAAAACAACCTAAGGGAGGCTTGTCATATGAGGTGCATATTGATGACATGATTAGAGGGAGTGGTTATGACCCCAAGTCACAAGTTGTTGCACTTTAGTCTTTGGCCCCAAGAACTCAGAAGCCATCTCTAGTAAGCATCGAGGACAAAATGGAAGGTAATAAGATTGTCTGGTCTATCCAAAACACCACTGATCTTGAGGTGTCTAAGGTAGTAACACACTTGGCTCACCTCAGTGAAGCCAAAACTATCCAATTGTCAGAAAGGTATGACAAATTGTTTGATAACTCAATGAGGGTTGCCAAGGATAGGGATTTAAAACTTATGATGATCAAGAAAATGGAGGGTGAATTGGAGGAACTAAGAGAAAATCTTGAAGAAGCAGTTAAGGCAGTGCCTCCCCCACCTTTGCAAATTGAAGCCCCTCCTCAACCTGAAGCAGAGGTTCCTGACCATCCAGTGGAAGATCTAGGGAAAATAAGGCTAGAAGCAGCTCTGAAAACTATGGCTAGTGTTGTGAAACATAGACAGGACAAGATAAAAGAGAAGATGGAGTCAGTCCATCAGTCTGTCATCATGTTACACAAGACAAATGATAAAATAAATGAGTCACTAGATACTTTGGAGCTGTTGCCCAAATTTCCCTCTCGTTCATTTTCGGCCACAGTCCTATTTTCCAATGAAATGCTCAAGTGTCAAAAACCCAGTGTGTTTTCGACCTCCTCTCTGCAGGCTTAGGATGTTTCTACCCTTTTGGTCCAAAAGCTCAATGTGTTTTCAACCTCCGCTCTGAAAATTTTGTGTTTTCAACCTTCACTCGAAAACCCTTTGTGTTTTTGACCCTAAGTGCGCAACTCTGACTTGGCGGGTCCTAGTTCCTCAAGGCCGTGCCAGTGCAGGACGATCCGATGGCTGTCGCATGATCGCATGGGATCTTTCGATCCCATGAGATCATATGACAACCATTGATGTGGCACCATGGGCTCATCCAAGCAGGGCTTCGGTAGATGGTGACGTGTGCGGTCTTTGGGTAACATCATGTAGTTGGTCGCATGATCGCATGGGCTCTTTCGAGCCCATGCGACCATGCGACAAATTGTCAATGATTTCGGTGGTGATGGTGGCAGTCAGTGGTAGTATTTCTTGGTTGGTCACATGATCACATGCACTCTTCTGAGCCCATGCGACCATGTGACAAACCATTTGCGGTCCAGCAGTTAGCATCATGTAGTTGGTTGCATGATCGCATAGGCCTTCCTAGCCGCATGCGATCATGCGACAAACCATCAACTATCGATAAGGATTTTGGTGGGCCCACTTGTCAGTGGAGCTACGACTTAATAAGATGAGTGGCTGGCACAAGATCTCAAAGAATATTCGGGGGCCATGCGATCTTGCGCCTGCCATTAGATGGGAATCTAAAGTTTGAGTGGGTCTGTGTTAGGAAGGTGCCGAGGTGTTTGCTAGTGTAGTGGCTAGAACAAATAGAGGGATGACATGTGGTAGAGTGGGCCTGAGGTTGGTAAGCGGAGTGCGATTGCATGGTTAGCATGTTTCACATGATCGCTGGATGTGGCCTGAGGTTAAGAAAAGTTCATACGACTTGGCGACTAAAGGAGAATTGAACCCGAGGTGAACCAGGGTTATGTTTGTAGTGCAATCTTGGGCCAATTGTCTTGCATGGAAGAGTGACAGTATTCAAAGGCTTGTCGCATGATTGCATGAAGCCATTCGGGCTCATGTGATCATGTGACCATTGACTTTTCAAAGCGGTGTGGTCATGGGTCTAGCTATGTGGTCGGCTCCTATTGGGCCACGTGGCAAGGTTTGACAAGTGTATTGTCTTGCGGGTCCCGAGCGATGCTTATGTGGTGGCAGGGCAAGTTTTCAAAAGGCTTGTTGCATGAACACATGAAGGCCTTTCAGGCTCATGTGATCATGCGACCATTGACATTTTCAAAGGGTAGAGGCAAGTTTTCAAAAGCTTGTCGCATGATTGCATGAAGGCCTTTCAGCTCATGTGATCATGCGACCATTGCTTTGTCAAAGCGGTGTAGCCTGTTTTTGCGGACTCTCTTCCAAGGTGAATGTTGCAAGCGCGGGTAGCTCAAGAAATTTATGTTGCTAGGGCATGCATAGTTAAGGGAAGATGATGAGGAGGTCTGGGTGGCCATCAGAGGTCATTCTTTGTCTTGGTAAGGTACCAGTGTGCATTCATGGCATGAGTTTGTGCAGAAAAGAGTGATAAATCTAAGTTGTTTATCTGCAGGTTGATTGTGGTACAGGGTTGGGGCATGCAAATGAAATATCTGATCAGCCATGATATTTACAGAGCACATTTATGATCAGAAGTGACTGGTTTTAGGGTTGATTATTCTATTGCAGATTTATGTAACCCTAAGGAGATATTTTTGATTCTTGCATGCGTGCAGGGGATGTATATATTCTTTTTGGAGCCTGTAGTGCTGAGAATTCACATGTTTGTAAAATAGAAAGCCTCTTTCTTGGGGAGCTATCTGTGGCATTTCTTTTTGACCCTTTGGCTTTCCACATCCTGTAGATTCTCATTGATGAATTCAAACATTGCAAAGTATTCTGTGACATTCTTGTTGTCCTTATGCTTGCTTGTCTGGATTACCTCTTATTGAATTCGGTATATGTATGTTTTAGTAACTCTTAGGTTTTTTTTGATTCCTCTTTCTTTCTACAATTCATGTGTATGCTGGTGAATGATCTGATTCAAATGCTTTTGTGGGCATACTTCCACCCCTGGCAATCTATCTCATTCATATACCCAATTGCAGAGATGAATGTTTGTCTGCAAGTTGTAGTCTGTGTCTGACTCTTTAGGAGTACTGCTGTCTTGAGAAATTCCTTTTTCCCTACATAGTATTCCTTTACTGCAGACCCCTCTATAAAATACTTATGCAGGCCTATTCATTGAGTTGTAATCTCCTAGACCTAGGATTGTGTACTGGTTTCATCCTTCATACTGCAATTCATACCCTAGTTTCAATGCATCACCTAGTAGGATAGATTTTCTTTCAGTCATTTCCCTTTTTATGCACTCCTTCTATCTGTTTCCCTCAAAAGAATTTACATTTCCTATTTAAGAGAAAATCTAGGTGACTATCCAAGAGGAACCAGCCTAGAATATGGAGGTCTCATCTTAGTTAGCAAAAGGTCCCACAACCTTGAGATGATTCCCATGTTATACTAGATTATCAAGACTACAAGAGCTTGAGATCAGAGGCGCAAATTCAGTGTATAATAGGAGCCACTTCACAACATTTGGTCTGGGAGGAGTTTGTTATTTGAAAAACTCAATGATTTGTAGGAGTATAGGCATGATATCCCTGAGGTGGTAACATAAGTTTATGAAAAGATTGGATTGGTTGTTGCTGTTTCAAAGTTTTTCAAAGGGAAGTCAAATCAGGTGAGAGCCAAGTTGGCTATGTTTGACAAGGATTACAATAAGTTTTTGCCCTCTATTTTCAATAGTAATGGAAGTGTGGTAAGTTTTGATGAATGGAGGTCATCGATGGATCAATTGGTAATCAGAAAAGAATCCTTTCTCAAAGGTGATAATATTTTAGACTTGGATGGGTGCAATGGTATAATTGACAGTTTGTTCAAAGTTGAAGGTGATTGCACATAGTTTGTTGCAGAGGTTAAAGCTATAATTGATTCCAAGTGGGACCTACAAATCAAATCACTATAGGAGCTGCATAGTTTCAATTGGCCATCTAATGATGATGTGACAACTTGGGACAAAATGACAAAGAAAAAGAAGAATCCAGCTATCCAGGAGCTAGATGCAGAAGAAGAAGAATAAAGTACACATGGAACTTGATCCAAAATTTGAGGGAGAGCATGTTTCAAACAAAGGATGTGTAAGTTAGCTTGTATTGGTGGTCATCATTCATGCTACAAATCAAAGTAACTACTCTGAAATATCTCCAGACAAAGGTGCCACATGTGAAGAT
Organism: Chamaecyparis obtusa; assembly: GCA_027943335.1. NCBI lineage: Eukaryota > Viridiplantae > Streptophyta > Pinopsida > Cupressales > Cupressaceae > Chamaecyparis > Chamaecyparis obtusa. The sequence continues at coordinate 2,611,125 of BSBK01000032.1, forward strand.
GCCAGTAGTTGTGAACTAATTTTTGTTATTGTAGTCATTGTCTTTTGATTTGTACTTTTTTGTCTTTAGTGCAAGTCATTTTCCTAGCCATTCAAAGCTTGTTGCATCCTTTCGAGGATTCCAAGATGGCTAGAGGTATATATAGAAAGTTTTTCTCTTTTTGTGAGGGTGGTGAAATTTTTTGTGAAAAAAGACTGAATATAGAATCTAACTTCTTTGAAGTTTTTGTTAAAATTGTAATGGATACAGTTGAAAATTAATACAAATATACTGGAATTTCATTGCTATCTTTGGTTGTCTTTGTGTACGGATACTTTGAGTTTCTTATGCATTAATTAGTAAGGCTCTTTAATGTGTTATTCACAAGGTGAATATAGGGGTTGAGCTCAAGTTTCTCTCAAGGAGAGAGTAAACCTTCAGTGAGGTCTCTAAGATTTGAATATCTATACATGAATTTGATGGTAGGGTTGGGAAAAGGGAGAGTGAATTGTTAGACAATTTATTTGAATTTCAGTATCTTTGTGCTAATAGGATTCTGTGGATATTAAATTTTGACTCTAGCCCAATGAATAAGGCATTGGTTTTGTTCAATTTGCATATGTTCACCATCATTTTATTAAAAACTATCTCCATTTATTTTTATTTGTATGTTTATGAGTTGCATTGGCTATGTCAAGTACATAGATCAATTTTATAATGCTTTGAAGAAGCACTTGAGAGAGGTTATCCTTCCTTGAGTTTAACTCATAAAAAGAAGAAGGATGAATGTCCCTAGGCCACTGTTCTGTGCTATCTCAGTTGCAATTTTTATTATGGTGCTCTGTATCAGGATAATTTGGGCTATCCTCAGAGTAGTGGTGTTTTATTGAGTTAATTTTGAGAAGAAGATAGTATAGCAGTGAGGGATCTGATTTGCAATTTGAAGTTTACTTGAAAAATAGTGAGTTATTGAAAGGTAAACTAGCCTAAGTGTTACTCAAAGTGAAGAAGGCTTGAATCCTTAATACCTTAGCATTTAAATGATGCTGGATGCAACTATTGGGAGTACATGAGTCTTGTGTTTAGTAAATTTCTTGAATATTTTAATCATCTGCAGGTTTAAGTGCTAACAAAAATGGTGACTCTGCTAGGGATTCAAACGTGAATTTACAGTAGATCTGTGCTATATTGTCTATTGTATTTGTTGCAGACCAGCTTTTTATTTTGATTCCCAGTTCTTCATGGGTGGCGACTCTAAAATTATGTGTTACCAGTTGCTGGTATTTGTAAGTTTTTCTATATCTTGTTGTGACATGCCATGAGTCGACAAAGATATACTAGGTCATATTATAGAGATCATCTAGAGAGTAATATGGATGAACTACGAATGTGTAGTAGGAGACAATGGTCTAGAAGAGGTATTTTCAACCCTAGTTCTCCTAGACCCATTAGGGATAGGATCCCTACACCCATTCCTCATGAAGCTTCCTCCTCTTCTGATGGACTATAGGTTAATAGGAAGAGCTGACCTAGCACAATTAATCCCATTCAAGAAGATGAACTCACTGATGTGGGTTTCTTTCTTGGAAAAGAAACTTTAGAACAGTTAGGGGAAACATCTGCTGCAGAAACTACTTCCTATGATTTTGACAAGTTAAGAGAGGAAGTAGCAACCTTGAAGAGGAAAGAACAAGAACAATTAGCAGAAATTACTGAAAGAATGAAGGTACAGGAACAACAAATCTATGATTTGTTGATGGAAAGACAACATCTCATAAGAAAAATAAAAAATAATGAGATCCAAGCTAAAAGCTTGAATGAAAATGTTCATGGTTTAAACAAAGAGTTGTTTGGAGATATAGGAACTCTAAGGAACCAAGAAAATGCTAATAAACTCGACCCACAGAAGGATGAATTTGCAGAGGAAGGTCCTATCATTAGGAAATTACAACCCTTAGAAATTAAAAGGAATGAGGACCTTAGATATACCCCTAAAGATGTATCTGATAAAGGAAAATAGAAAGTGGTTGGCATAAGCATTAATGAGCCTAAAAAAATTATTGTTCCTTCTAACATTGTCTCCCAAGCAGGCTTGGAATTGGAGAAGGAAAGAAAGGCCAAGGAAGATTTGGCCCTCCAACTTGAGAAGTTGGAATTAGAGGCTGCTGCTGACAAAATGAAAAGAAAGATTGCCTTCCTACATGAAAATATGAATATGTCTACCAGTAGTTCTTTCCCTATGAATTAAGGAACAATGCCCTCTGGTCAACCTTGTAATACTATCCTTAAAGCCCAAGCCTCAAAACCCAAGCAAAATGTACTTGGATTCATTCCAAACACCAGTGCTACAGTTCCTATGATTGGTAACCAAAATGCCAAAATACCTGGTCAAAATGTTGGAGTAACAACCTAGATCTCACAAAATTTACAAAGAAGACCAGTTCACCTAGATAGGTATAAGCCCTTATTTTTTGATTGTATCCCTGGTCAACCTAATGTTATCCCTAATGAGGTTAGGGAGAAAATCCCATTATTCATTGGAAACAATGTTATTACTTGTGAAGAACATTTGAAGTTCTTCATAGATAAAATTAATGATTATGAGATTGAGCATGAAGATGTTATAATGAAGCTCTTTATTCAGTCATTGGTTGAAGATGCCCAGGATTGGTATAGGGGTTTTCTTGAGAATAGTATTGCATCATGGGATGAGTTTTTCAGATGTTTCAAGGAATAATATGCAGAACATGTGAATTCAAGTTACATGCTCAATGAATTTAACAATATCAAAAAGCATTACAATGAGAGCATGTCAGAGTTTAATAGAAGATTTCAAAAGGCTATGTACAAATTGTTCCAAGTATTGAGGTTGGATGATACAGTCTGCCTGACTACTTATTTTAATTCTATGGATGGTAAAATGTCTTATCTTCTGAGGGATAAGAATCCTCGTACCATGAGGGATGCCTTTAAATTAGCCATAAATATTGAAAGTAACTAAAAGGCATCTGGTCAGTTGTATAAGAGAGATGGGGGTAGATTGTGGAAAGAAACCAGGCCACAACCTGCAAGGCCATCCAAAGATGATGATAAAATGGACAAAGGAGCTAGTATTACCAAAGACTTCCCAACAAAGTTTGAAAAGGGTGGTATAAATTTTCAAGACACAAGACCACCTTATCAAAGGTAGGAGAGACTCCTTAATTTATGAGATATGCCCTATAAGTTGAATTGGAAAGATGGGAGGCTTGTTCCTGATAATAATAAGCCTCAAAAGGGGAGAGATACACCAGACCCTTTAAAGAAAGGCACGACACACAGTGTGGAGAATACTCCTTGGTGTGTGGCTTGTAACATGCCTCATTCACCATTCCAATGTGTTGTGGCTCAGGCCTTGGGAGAAGAGGCTAATAAATCATGTGCAGGAGATTATGAAGAGTCTGAAAAGCTTGCTATTAACATGTTTACTACTAAAGTAATGGGTGATCTCTTATCTTCAGAAGGTGAAGAGATCTACTCTGATGTTGATCATAAAAGGAAGTTTCTCTCTAATTATGAACAACAAGTATTTACTCACTCTGATCATGATGAGTCTGATAATGACACTTGTAAATCTCATATGGTAGGATTAGGATCAAATGAAAAATAATGGAGAAAACCTAGTGATGAGGAAATTAGAACTTTAACTATGGCTACTATAACTCAAGCCAAGTCCTCATACAATTTGAGGAATAGAAGGGTGGATACTGATCAAGGAGTCCTGAGGTCAGTATTTGTTAAGGATAGTCCTCAGAGTAGTGGTTTTTTTTTTATGCTTTTCCCCCTTCAAAATATTGTCTCCTTTGTTGCTTTGCTCTTTGGTGAATGCTCCTAGTTTTGTGATTATTCATGGTAAATCTTCTTATTCCTTGCTCATTGCATTAAACAATTTCCTATCTCTCTTTATTTTGTTATTATTTTAAGATGGTATCGGAGCAGGTTGGTTTAATCATGTTTTGAGTGTGTAGGTAAAGAAGCTACCATTTCTTGGTGCACTCCAAATTCAGAGACGTTGGTTAGAGAGATTTGAATCTCATTTTAGTTCTTACAATTAGTTCTTTGCAATATCTTGGTGAACTAATTTTTTGCATTCAGTTTAATTTACTGGTTCATTTATTTTAATCATATTTATTTTGGTTCTTGCATTCTAATTTAGTTTCTTTTATATAGAAAGTGCTAATTGTATATAATTATCCCTTCGACCTCATGCCTTTTCCCCTTCACTGTTGTTCCCTTGCTGATTTTTTTTTTTTTTTTTAGCCTTCATCATATTTGTGGCTGCCTCTACCATTGCATTTGTGAACCAGACCTTTTTTTTCTCCTCTTTTTTATTCATAGCGTCCTCCATCATTAGCTTTTTCATTCTCCTTTCCTCGCTTATTCTTCCCTTCTCTTAGCGTTTTCGTTCTTATCCCCTCTTGTTTATTATTTATTTTCTGTTAGAGCACGTGTTTGCATTTTGAATCTAATTATCTGATTCTATTTGCATGCATTTTTTTAGCTTTGTATGCATTTTTTTGGCACCTAACATAGGGTTACCATTTTTTTCACATTGTTTACACTAGAGGTTACTATTTTTTTCCATCCTTACATGCATTTTCATTTCTCTTTGCAGCGCCTTTTGAATCTCCTTGTTGTTTGTAATTCTTTTTCGAGTCTCTCCTATTTTGATCTGGCACCTCTTCCATTAGTATAACATCTATGACAGATGGTGTTTGTGTAAATCCCAGTTGAATGCATGCATGGCCATTTACCAGATCTGAAGCATTTTCTAGTAGTCTTGTGTCTCGTTCTTCATCTCCATGTTTATTTTCTATGGATTTAATTGTGGGAGTGAAACCAATAAGGATAAATCCATCCTCATCTTGCTGGGTTTCATGCTTGTATTTAATCTTCTCTCTCTACGATTTTGCATATGTTTTTTTCATGCATGCACTAATTATATCTTTTTCATGCGTGTGATCTGTTGTTTTCTCAAAATATTTTGTTTATTGTGCTCTATTTTGTGTTGTGATCTGCTGTTGGGGAGATTGCATGCATCTCATCTTATTGGGGGGTCTATTTTTGTCAACCAAATCACCATTTTAAGCTCTGCATATTTCATTCTCTTAGTTCTCCTAGGTTGAGGCGTTCTTGTTAGTAGCTTTTTGAGCTATGCTTTTTTTGTGTCCTCATATTTGGTTTGAGCTGTATGCACAAAGCCACTAATTTCATGCATTATACCATCATTCTTTCTCAGACGGGTTCTATAGTTTTTCTCTGCCTCATTATTTGTTGAGGCAAAGCGGATTCACCTTGTTTATTTCTCCTTTTAATTCTCTTGTTTTTGATTGTGTAGCATTCCCGACAAGCTAAGGGCTTCTAGATCCATTCATTTGGATGGTGATTTTGGAGGATCGAAGAAAGATTTTGGCTACTTAATACCACTCATGTTGTGGCTTTTGTTTAAAAAAGGCTTACATTAGCATAGATTTGTAGATCAATTGTTGTTGCATTATTTTCTTTCCTCATATCTTTTTTGCTAGGATGTGCATAGAAAGTTTTCTTTGCAGGACAACACTCTAATGCATGCATGATACAAATTTCATTTTGTAAGCCCTTTTGCATTGAGGTTTCAACTTCATGCATAGCTCTACAATCTGGTTATTTACTTTAGATCTGCTCTTTATCACCACTTCTCTTAAAAATATATTATGTAGTGATTTGTTTTACATTGTCTTTTCAGGCTCATTTTATCAAGGTTGATCGGGTTTCTCATATAGAGCTTCTGCATTGCTTTTCATGTGATTCATATTTAGGTAGATGTGTGTGCATCATAATTTTTTTTGAATCTTCTTCATAGTCTATTATTGCTGTAGCAGTTATTTTTTCATCTCTTCAAATTTGATTAACCGAGCTGATCAGTGGATTGAATAGGAATCACATAGTTTTTCAGATTAAATCATTTTATTGCAGGTTCATCACTGTTCATTTAAGAAAGTTTAATCTGATATATGTTCATTAACATTTATTTTGTAGGATTGTGTTGCCGTTTCTTTGTTATCAGGTTATTTAGCTTATTTCTTTGCATGCTTAAGTGTTTAACTTTCTCTTTGCATGCAAGAGATTCTTGTTGTTATCTGTTAATGAATAATAGCTTAACTGAGATCTGTTAACTCTTAAGTGTTCTTAGTTTCAGTTTTACCTCTGGTTGTTGTTTTTTCCTTGCATGCCTCCTTGGCATAAGCTTTTATAGCTTTCTACTGTTGCATGCAAGTGTATTTATTTGAGTTTCTTTTTTAGGTTCTATTAAGGTTTTTCATATATTTATCTCTAGTTTAGGTGTTCTTTACATTATATCTTCGTATTTAACCATGACCACCCTGATACCAAAAATAAAGTTAACTAGTGTAAATTATCATGCATGGAAAACACACATGACCTTCATCTTTATATTCAGACATATTTTAGATATTGCAACTAATGCCAGTTCAAAACTAGTAGCCTCTACTCCTCAAGCTGACCAAACTGCTTGGCAGACTAAAAATGAGAAAGCAGTTGGTTTAATCTGGATCTCCTTAAGTCCTGAATTGTGTGTCTTAATTTCTACTTGTACAGAAGCCCATCAAGCTTGGGACATCCTAAAAAATACCTATGATAGTGCAAATGAGACTCAAAAAATCCAGCTTCAAGACCAACTTGAAGACCTCAAGTATACCGATTTCAACTCTATTGATGATTTCTTGCTCAAGTTTGATTCAATTAAAATTTTACTAACTAGTTTACAAGTTCCTCTCTCTGATTTAAGGATAACCCACATAATTATTTGTAAATGTTTGCCTAGACAGTTCCAACAGTTTATCACACATATTTACTCTCAGTTAGCTATTCCTTCTTTAGCATCTCAATTAACTTATGTCATCTTTCAAAATATGTTGTGTCACGAGGAAGCAAAATTGATTCAATTTGGTATAATTAAAACTCACGAACATGCCTGTGTCTCTCAAAGTCACAATAACAATAGATCTTATAACACTAATCAAAATAACCAAAATTATCAAAGATCAAACAATACTAATAATTTAAATAATATAACTTAGGCCAACAATTTAATCATCATTACAATTATAGGCCTTTCAATAACTATCATAATAGTAATCATTCAAATAGGCCACATTGCACCTATTGCGGTAAAAATAGTCACTCAATACATAACTGTTTTAAGAAACAAAAGGATGATTAACCTAATTCTCAAAACTACACAAATGGAAAATCTAATGGAAATCAATCTCATTCTGCTTTTACTGTCTATTTTAATGCTTCTAAACCACTTGAATGGATTATTGATAGTGGTGCATCTCAACATGTTACTTCTCATAAGGAAGTCTTTGATTCTTTGCGACCTGATTCTATGAATATTCTTGTTTCTTTAGCTGATAATTCTAGGTATCAAGATGAAGGAACTGGTAAATTAGATGATGTGCTTTATGTTCCTTATTTGAAAGCTAACCATATTTCTGTTCCTCTTGTTTCTGCTCCTAACATTAAGGATAATACTAATACTCTTCAAAATGATAATGATGAACATAAATATAGTAATGATACTCCTAATGATTTTGTTCCTTATAGTAGTAGCAATGATGATGATGATGATTGTAATAATCTGTTTACTCCTCCTTGCTCTCATGTTGATGATATGTTTGACCAAGAAGAGGAAATTATGTCTAACTTTCTCAATGTTACTTTGCAAGATATGTTTATTACTCAAGATGAAATTCATGATGATAGTACTAATCCTATGATTTTTTTGGAGGTTAATGATAATGATGCTTATATTAACTCTCCTCTTGATGCTTCATATTATGATGAATATGCTACAGATTTGGTTTATGCCACTGAAGATTGCATTTATGATTCTATGACCCATGATTCACAATATGATTTTTTCCAAAGTGTTATTGATTCAGCACTAGGTGATCCCAATGATGGGCACTCTACTAGTGGTTTTTGCCTTATTGCAGATTCAAGTATTGATTATGCTCCACCTCTATTTTCTAATGGAAATGAATATACAAAATGCATAAATGCATCTCAAGAATCTCAATGGTCTCTTAAAGATTTGGGCTCCCCTCAACATGCTATTCACTTTGCCAAAAGTCCTATGTACCATTCAAGCTCCAAAGCACAAGTTGAAGAAATACAAGATGATCAAGCCAAAGACATCTTAGTGAAGACTCTTTCAAAAGAAACATCTCAAATTCATTGTAAACATTTGGGTTTGATACCTATTGATGTAATCACCCCAAGTAAAGATTAAAGGGGGGTGTTAGAATTTAATCTTTTCTTGGTAAAATATGTATTTAAAAGATAAACCAAGGTATCCTATTGTTTTTATCCTCTAGTCCAAGTGGGAGGACATGTCATATTTGTAATTCCTTTATTAAGGAAAATAGATATTCCTCCTTATGAGGAATCCTACACTTGTCTCACACACTAGTGAAATGTGTACATAGAAATGGGAGTTACAATGTAACTCCTTTCTCACATCTCTATTAAAAGAGATGGCTCTCCTTCTCTCTTTATATGAGATAATTCTTCTTCTTGAACACTATTGTATGAGCTAAGCTCTCACTCTCTCTCATTCTTAGGCATTTTTTCCACATTCATTATATCACAGGGGTTTTTTTTTATGCTTTTCCCCCTTCAAAATATTGTCTCCTTTGTTTCTTTGCTCTTTGGTGAATGCTCATAGTTTTGTGATTATTCATGGTAAATCTTCTTATTCCTTGCTCATTGCATTAAATAATTTCCTATCTCTCTTTATTTTGTTATTATTTTAATAGTCCATCATAGATAAGGAGTATTCACCTATGCCTTTTTTCTTGATCTTGCATAGCTTATCAAAATTCTTCATCATTTGGTCCATTTTTTGATAATGGGATTCTTTGGTGGATACTTGGATAGCTTTGGTATGGTCTTCTTTTGATTCTTTAATAATATTATCCTCACCAACCTTCTCTTTTCCTTTAGTTGATGTAGTTAGGTTAGTGAGTTTTGGTGTGTCTTCAATAACAATTTCCTCTTCCATCTTTTCTTTTCCCTTCAATAATGGGATGTCTTTATAACTTTTCCCTTGCTCCATTTGATTAGGTATAGACCCTTCTACATTGTGTGGGACTAAAGAGTCATTGATAGGCTTGATGTTGTTACAGTATTGGAAAGGGTTTAGGTCCCCACTTACCATTATTTGTTTCCCTAGATAAGGAAATTTTAGGCATTGATGATAAGTAGATGACATGGCTTGCATCTCGTGAATACATGGAATTCCTAATAAGATATTGTAAGTCAAATTTAGATCCAACGCTTGGCATATGGTCTCTTTTTTCATAGGACCAACTCTTATGGGTAACACTATGACTCCTTTTGAAGCTCTTTCTTCATCATCGTAGGCTTTTATGGTTATCTTTTTCTTAAGGTCAATAGCCTCCTCAGAAAATCCTAGGGATTTCACTGGGCTAAGGGTAAAAATGTTTAGGATAGCTCCTCCATCTATAAGGACTCTTTTCACTCTATGCTTGTGAATCAAGACTTCTATGTGTAAAGGTAGATTTTGAGGATGATTAAGGGACATGTCATCTTGTTCAGAAAATGATAAGCAATGGGGTGCAATGAGGTGCCCCACTATATTTTGAAATTTTTCTACCTCCAATTTTAGAGGCACATTGGTTTCCAATAAGGGTTTCTCCAAAATGTCTTTATGAATTGGTGACAATTTGAGTAACTCCAAAATAGAGATTTGAGCGGGAGTTCTTTATAGTTGATCAACCAAGTTGTATTGTTTTGATGATGAGGTTGAAGTTTGGTTTGATAACACAATTTTAGGAGCATTGGTAGGTAGAATAATTTTTGATGCTTTCCCCCTAGTGACAACATTTGACGATGCTTCTCTTACATTTTTCTTTACTATGACAACATTTATAGTATTATCCTCTTCTCTTAGAGTGTTGATCGTGTTATCATAAGTATGATCAAAGTTCACTTTCTCATTGCCTTTTTTTTACTTTGATTAGCATTAGATGACTCACTCTTTTCATGATTCAAAAATGGATTCTTGAAAGCTATGTGGTCCTCATTATTTTGAGGTCCTTCAATTTTGATGGTTCCATTATTTATTAAATCTTGTGCCAAGTGTTTTAATTTCATACATTCATTGGTTGGATGACCTCTGTTTCATTGATATTCACAATGATGTGAGTCATTCCACCAATTGGGTTTAACTTGAGGCTCATATTCTCTCACATCGGGTGATGTGATGATTTTGTTGGCAACCAAGGTCCTTAATGCATTCTCCAAAGGTTCACCTAATTAGGTGAATTTTATTTTGTTAAAAGTGGAGAAAAAGGGTTTGGGCTTATTCCCATTAGCATTATTGTTGGAATTGTTATTAGAAATATTAGAATTAAATGGAGCCTTGTTTGATTGATTGACATTATTTGAAGAATTAGCTCCATATGGTAAGGTGAAAGGGGTTTCCTTCAAGTTGTGGGCCTCCACAACTCCATCATTCACAAGGTTTTTGTTGTTATTCTTTATCCATGATTTAGATTTATCATTGTAATTATTGGACCCTTGATTATTGACATATTTAGGCACATAATTATTGTTGTTGTTGTTGCTGGTGTTATTGGATTTTTTATCTTTAAATAATTGTATTTCATCTCTCTTGACCAATACATCCTCAATCTTGATCCCATTTTCGATGAGTTTTTCAAATGTTGGGGCACATTGAAGTTTTAATCTATAATTCATTTCTATGGTCAAATTTTTTGTGAAGATTTCCATCTTCTCTTTCTCAGGGATACTTCATGGATACCTTGTAAAAATGGTCCTCCACCTTTGTAGGAATCCTAGGAAGTACTCTCCATCTTTCTGTTTAGTATCATACAACTTGAGCATGGTAATTTCGTGCTCAATATTATAAGAGTAATGGGTTATGAACTTGGAGGCTAACTCCTCAAAGGCCTTTATTCCTTGGGGTATTTTTGAGAACCACTCTATGGCGGGACCTCCTAAAATCCTAGGAAAGAGTCTCATTAGATATGTATCATTGTGCATGAACTTAATTCTTAGGGCACAAAAATCCCTTAAATGATCCTATGGGTCTATTTTACTCATATATTTATCATACTTAGGAAAAATGGTATTAAAAGGAAAAGATACCATAACTAAGCTTTTGTCAAATGGAAAAGGACACAAAGCTTCAATAGAAAAGGCCTTAGGTTCAGCCACCTTTTTCATGGTATCTATTTGTTCTTGGAAGGCCTTTATTTGCCTACTCATAGCATTCATGGGATTATCTTGCTCTTGGTCTTTCTTAAGTTGTTCTATGTCAAAATCATGGGGAAGCTTTACTCCCGCTTGAGCTAGGTTTAGGAAAAACTTCTCCCTATCCTTATCTATCAATTTCTCCATGACCTCTAGGAATTCTTGATCTTGGGATGCTCTCTCAAATTTTTCTTCAAGTGTTTCTTTGGGATTATGATTGGCATTGTTGATTATTTCCTCCTTGTTGGTAATTATGATATGCGAAGTTTCTATCCATTTCTCCAAGTCTTTTGTCAAATAAGTTTGGGAAAAATTCTTCTTGATTAGGACCTTTGAAAAGACTTTGGTATTCTTTTCCTTCATTTTCAACAAGAGTAATATCTCCTTGTAAAGATACCCTATATGTGTGGGACCACGTAGAAACTGACATCCAACAAGGGTTTGATTTGGAGTGATCCTTGATTCGAGAATCGTTGATTTTAAATTGAAGAGATTAAAAATGTAAGATGAACTTTCTATGGATATCTCTCTCACTTGTTTATGTGTTTCAAACACAACGATCACACATTCACTTGTCTCTTTTTACCCACTTAACACAAAATGTTTGATTTGAAAGAACGTTGTCACAGGTTTTGCACAAAAAGAAACTTCTAGCACCTACCTAGCACACGATTCGGTTCATAAACATGGCTCTAAAAGGTGGTCTTGATATTTTATCAAGGATTTAATATAGATTCCATTCAAAATGGATCTTAAACTTCCATCCCCAAAGTATGTTAAGGGGCTTCCCACCACCGGTATATCGGAGTTTTGCACAATCCGTGAGGACTACTCGAGGAAGTTCAAAAATTTAAAATCCTTTTGTCACACACCCCATTAAGGATGTATGCATTTCATTTTATAGTGGGTTGGATTCTCACAGCAAAAGAAAGCGTATCCCACTTTGGGCTGTTCCTCACACCAACCTCGTTAAGGCAAATTCTCAGGAGGCGAGCCCACTAGTGTTCTAGCATGTTCATGTAAAGCAAGGAAATGGAGTTAAGAACAAGTTTTTGGGAATTTGGTTCACCAAAAGGTGAAGAGAATATCCCTAACTTTTCCTTAATTTCCCAAACACAATAAACAATGTTCAATTTCTTCACCCACTAACTATAGAGAATTGAGTATTTTTACTCTCTTCTACAAACAAGGGGCTTTGATTTTATGTGTTTGATTCCTCAACCTTTCTTCTTAATCAAAAAGTTTAACACCTTTGGCATTTTGATTCACTAGAAGAAGTGAAGAGCATAGGCCTAAATGCTAAACTTTCCAAACAAAGATAGGCTATTTTGTAATTACCAGATTTCCAAATGCTCCAATGCCACAATTTAAGGGAAAATATTCACTAGTTTGAGGCTTACCTTTCCTTATAGCTAGCATAATCTAGGGGCATTTTTGAGTGATTTTTGTCATTTTTAGCTTACCTTGGCTATAGTTCCTTTCCAATGTGCTTTTCCTCCAACAAAGTTAGTCAACAAAAACAACAACAATGAAGGAAACCAAAATGAATTTGAAGAAGCAAAGTTTGAATTGAATCTTAAAGCCTTATTTGCAAATTTTAAGAAAAACTTGAACTAAGGTGAGAAAATCCAATTAAGTGATACAAACTTAGTTTTATAAGCTTCTAAGATTTTAAGGTAGTTCTCATAAACCTGATTTTCTTCATCTTGTGATTCCTCAAGAACTGATTTGATGTGCACAAAGTTCTCCCTCTTGATTTTCCTAGCCAAAGCCTTCCCTTCTTGGTTAAATCCGCTCTCTGGTTTTCTTGCTTTTCAGTGATCAGACATCCTGCAGAGTCAAATAAATCATTTTACCACAGTCAAATTTTGCAGATTAATAATTTATGCAAAAGTGCTCTTTAAATGCTTAAAAGCGCTCTTGAAATTCTTAAAAGCACTATTTTATTGCTTAAAAATGCTGCTAATCTGATTAAAAGTGTTGTTTTAACTTTGTCAGAAAACTCAAAAGCACACAAATAACTTGTAAAAGCATTGCCGAATTGATTAAAGGCGGTAAAAAGATAGCAAAAGTGCTCAGGAGTCAGGGAAAATGCGCTATAGATCCATGCAAAGGTGCTGTTAGAATGATAAACATAAAATAAAAAGTGTGAAAGTGCCATGGATCAACACAAAGGTGCACTACTTTGTCGTGAAAGCACCGAAATAGTGCTTGAAAGTGCCATTTTATCTATCAAAAGCATCGTTTAATCTATCAAAAGTGTTGTTTCCTGAAAAACCTGAGAGCTAAACATATGAGAATTTGACAAAAATGAGATAAATCTGAGTGTTTAGTAAAGTGAAGCATTCGGCCCCACGGTGGGTGCCATTTTCTGTACAAGGAAATGTACCTTCATAGGATTAGTATTGAGCAATAAATGAAATAGAAACTAAATAAACTACAATATAGCAACTATTTAACAAATGAAAAGATCAATTGAGCATCCTATGGCTCTCTATCTAAGAGTGTTAATAGAAGCTCTCAGCAAGCTACCATTAATGATAGTCCTAGAATGAGAAATGATAAATATTATGCTAAAGCTAACAATTAGATCAAATTGAATGCTAATTAAGCTCTTGAAATGCCTTTCTAGCTATAAAATACAAGAGGTTTGATGCAATTCTAAGATGTGTGGTTATGAATTGTGAGGATTTTGGTCTTCCTTTTATAGATTTTCCCAATGGTAGGGGGTGTAGTGTAGTTGATCATGATTAAGCCTTGGTTGAGTCCTTGGTTCCACCCTTTGAAGAAAATGCAAAATTTGTGTCCTCAAAGCTTGGGACAAGTAGACAAGATCAATGGACAAGATTCTCTTTCACTTTGAGTGATTGAGATTGAATTTGGCTTGATCCATGTGAATGCCTTCTCTCAAATCCTATTGGTTGATTGAATTTCCTCCCTTTGTGGTTGTTGAGGGAAATTAAGATTTATTAATTGATTTAAATTGATTTCTTTAGCCATGTACCCCTTGAATGGGTTGAATTTGATTTAATCCAAAACTATACAATTAATTGATTTAATTGTACTTTGATTTGATTGTATTTGATTAAAACACTCTCAATTTTGATTTATCTCGAACTAAGACTTGATTTTAATTTTGATTGGCTAATTATGCATTATGATTCAATTACTTTAATTTTTTCCTAGATTTTCTTTCATTTGACTTGATTTATCATTAAATTGTCTTTGTCCATTTTTAGGTGATTACAATTAGCATTGTTGATAAGGCTAGGAAGTCGAAATGTAAATGTAGGCTAAGCCATTACTGCTACTACTTGAACTTGAAATTATTGTTGAGGAGTGTTTATACTTACTAGTGTACTATTAGCATTTGGTGCACTTTGAGTGGATTGTGCAAGAAAACTGGCCAAAATCTCAACAAAAGGCCAAAGGTCAAATGGATTAAATGGGCCCTCTACTAATGAAGTGGATGGAGGAAATTCTGGACTCGCATCAACAAAAGTTAATTTGGTTTCTATAGATTCTTCATTCAAATTTGGTGGTTCTGTTAGGAGAAATCTGCCATGGACATCTCTTCTTCTTCCCCTTTGATGCATACAAGTGATTAAGTAAACTTGTGAGGTAAATTCAAACTTTACAAAGTACTCCTAGAAAACAAGAAACTATCCAGAATGACTCAATAGGATTCTCATCTTGACACCATCCCCGACAACGGTGCTAAAAATGAACAACCTTAGAATAGGTAATAATAACTACGCCAAAGCCTTCCCTAGGAATAGTATATTCAAACTAGGTATTATTTTCCTATAACAAATTGCATTTAGATTGTCAACTAGGGATGTATACTTGACATGGGTCAGCACAGTTTTCACACTAAGCTTCTCATAAATTCATCTTACTTAAGCTGCTGTAGGAAAGGAAAATGCATAGAAAGAACTAAGCTATTTTTGTAGGAAGGTAAAACATAGTTGAACAAATAAACTAATGTAAATAACCATAAATCTAACTCTAGCTCATCCTACCATTCTAATGCATGTACTATGGCTATCTCCACACATGCTACAGGAAACAAACATATATACAATGCTGTAGGAATGAACAATGAATACTACCTTAAATGCTGAAAATAACTAAACTACTTTTCTCTACTCTAATCTCTCCACCTCCCAAGTGGGCCGTTCCTTGGTTGGTTTCTACTAACTACAAATATAGAAGATAAATCAAATTATTCCTTCATTTCATATATTCAGAAAAATGGATTACAATAGGAACACAGACTTGAAGAATAACTTGCTTCTCAATACAACAGTAACATCATTATTTTTTCTAACTAGATTTCCATCTTTCATCTCCTTATATATAGAGAATTAAATTCAAACATTCAGATACACTTTGATTGATTCATCCATCAAAGAAGGAGAACATGTCAATCAATAACAAAAGATCATAAAGATCAAACAACCATCTTAACAGAATATTAATTATGGAGTAGATCTATGAATCGTGCTCCCTTATATTCCATGAAGCATTCATTCCTTCAATTCTACAAGCATATCCCGCGGCTGTCTTAATGGGTCTTCTGATCATGACCAAAATATCTTCACTCCTTCATTGATGTAACCAATTTGTTTTCCAGCTGCTTCTTCATTCTTGGCATGTTAGTAGTATATACATGCATATCCATATATTCAACTTAATCAATTTCATCCAAATATTAAAACACACATTAGAACAACTATATGAAGTACTGCATTATGTATATATATAGTATTGGCAAGGTATGAATACTATTTCCTACCCAAAATTTTGAGGATATAATTGTACTTATAGTTCATATACAAACTTAAGCACTTAAAAACCACACAAATGTTTTAGGAATGTTTAGGAACAGAGCATAAAATATCATAAAACAAAGACCAACTTAAGTCTCATCAGTATACACAATAAATCAACATCCATTAGACAAGTCAAGGGGTATGTAACAATAACTAAGTACAAAGTATAGTACAATATTCCCAAAAGAATCACATCTAAAGCACTGATACAAGGTACAAATATAAACATCATAAGATAGGTACGAACAAGTCTCCAATAAAGAATAAGAAGAGGGTAACAACAACAAGGATCATCCAACACTGGTATAGGAATGTCAAAATCTCAAATGGTAAAAGAATCACTACCATCTGACCTTGTGGAACCAAAGGTCCTCTCCCACCATGGTGAGGAGATAACAACAAACGCCACTCAAATAACATTCACTAAATCCAACACAACAAAACAACTAAGCAATGGATCCTGAAGGCTCTCTATCTCAAAAGGTACCACACTCAAACCAAAAGTAAAACATACCAATCCAAGGAAAGTAAGGATAATGCCAAGGTATACAACATAAAGATAAGGAAAGATAACCAAATACCAAAAAGATACGAAGTACAAAATACCAATTATCAAGAAAACATCAAGTACCAAATGAACACCAACCAAATACCACCCAAGTAAATACCAACCACTAGAGGCAAATGAAAAATCCATGGAGGAGACTTAGTCTACATACTATGGGAGTTTCATCGCATGGCCAACTACTTGAGTTACCCCATACTAGTCTCTCTAGACCCCAGACCCTCAAGCGTTCATCGGGTTGAATTACCTTGGACTAGCCACTTTGGACTTTGGACCCTCAACATGACCCATGCAAAACTAGAATACCCTCTCATGAAGATGAGAAATTCTAATCATACCTACTCTCTAGGTATCATCTCATTCCCATCCTTAGCCTATACAAGCACTCAAGGCACATGCGATAAATCCATAATTAATCTTGTATTTAATGTTATTCCCAAGTTGTATTATTAGGTTATCACTTATTGACAAATGTATGATAGGTTACCCTGGTACTGACCACTTTGGGTCTCAAACCCCTATTATAACCCACTCCCCTAAGATGCACCTATTTAACCTCCCCTAGGCTCACACGTCATAAATAGATCTCACAAATCATATAAAGCATGATAATCAATTTTAGTTCCATAAAAGATAATTTGAACTCACACTGGTCCTCAAACCATAATCCCACAATTACAAGTTGGTCCTCAAACCATAACATGATATAACACTCTCTCTCAAGGATTTCACAAAATAATGAGCTCAAGAAATTAGGCTGGATAAAAATAATCGTGACCAAGTCAACATTACAAAAATAATGAACATAGAAGACAAACCCCCCAAGCCTCTGTATACCACTCCTAAATGCAATGTAATTTCCTCAAATAAACAACATCAAACAAGGCAATAGAATATACCAAGTAGTCAAACCATAACACAAGTCTCAATTGTTTAAGAACAATCAATTTTGTTTATTAAAGTCTAGTTTGACTTATTAAGAAGATATTCAAACAAAACCTCATTCATATATACTTTTTAAATAACTATTTAAATAAAATCTCCATGCATATCAAGACACCACATATTTAATAATAAAATAATATTTTTAATTTTTTAAAATATAAATATAAATGAAAATATTAATATTAGAACCCGCCTGTAAAAAATCAATTAATATTTATTTATTAATTTTTTTTTCTGAAATAAATTAATAATAATAATAATCATTTTTTAAAATTTTAAATCTAAAAATTAATAAATAATAATAATATTTTTTTTTTCAAATTTTAAAATCTGAAAATTTATATATATATATATATATATATATATATATATATATATATATATATATATATAATAGATTTCAAAAGTCCAAATACATATACATTTATTTTTCCATTAGTTTTCTAATTCATGGTTTAATATATTTTCCTCCATATATATATATATATATATATATATATATATATATATATATTCTTTTCTACTTTTTTTTAATATAAAAGATTATGCTCTTATGCAAATATTATATATCTATTTTAATTTGATTTAATTCCTAAGGTTTCAACAAAAAAATTTAAAAAAATTCTAATTGAATTAATTTCAAGTTTTTCTCTATTGTTCTTCAAACAAATTTTGGGTTTTTCACACAAGAAATTCAATAACCAATTCAAACTGAAAAGAATAAAAAATTAAACCATAATCCTCAATCAAAATAAAACTAGAATTTTCAACAATCAATTTAAATCACAAAGTAGATAATCTTTTCAAAAGAATGATAAACATATGTTTTCAAACCCTGCCTGAAATCCCTCAACTGAATACAAAAAATAAGACCAAATCAAAAACTCCCAAAAATTGAAGCTTTAAAATAATTCTTTAACTTCCAAGCACCACAATTCTCCAAAACCTAATAGACTTAATGAAACAATAACCCAAAACCCCCTAATATAGAAAACTTGACAAGCTAGGTTTTCAAAACATGCAACTCCAAAAATAAGACGAACTCCACTCGAAAATAATAAAAGAATTAGCTAACTTGAAATCACTGAAATAAGAACTTAACTACAACCTCATTTTTATCAAACCCTATTTGCATGATTAATTCAAATTTTAATATGCACTTTTCCAATTTTCAACTCCTAACTCAACTTCCTAAGCTTGTTTTTATCAATTTTAATTGTATATTTAATTAATTATAATAATAATTATATGCACTTTTCACTTAATAAGCCTTAACTCAACCTTCAACTTAAATTTCTAATTCAATTTTATTAAACTGAATGTGCAACTTAAATTACATATTAATATTTAATTAATCAATTAATATTGTAGCACATTAATAATTATGCAATTGATAATTAAATATTAAATAAATTAATTATACCTATAATTTCAATTTTAGATTTAATAATTAATTAAATCCTTATTCCAAATTAGACTATTAATTAAGTCTTTTTAATTAAACAAAGGTATTTGATTAACTCTTAATAATTAAATATCCTTATATTTAATATTTTGATTTTCATAAGATATAATTATTCTAATTTCATAATTAATCTTAATTTAATTATTTTAACCAAATAAACCACAC
Organism: Chamaecyparis obtusa; assembly: GCA_027943335.1. Taxonomy (NCBI): domain Eukaryota; kingdom Viridiplantae; phylum Streptophyta; class Pinopsida; order Cupressales; family Cupressaceae; genus Chamaecyparis; species Chamaecyparis obtusa. The sequence goes on from BSBK01000032.1 coordinate 2,630,422, forward strand.
AACAAACTCACATGACAATACTCAAAAATCAACTAACTCAAATAACAAACAAACTCAAGGGAAGGGCTCACGAATTTACATCACTTTGATGAATCCAGATAGGTAGAAAAATATATACTTGTCCATTATTCCAGGATAATCAATGGCTTAGGGTGGGATTGGAAATGTATGTTATCTCCCCTCTTTTACCATTGAGATATTGTGATAGGGCATGCTCATCCTGGAAATTTAGGGAAATCGATGCCCAGTACCTAAAATCTTGTATAAAAGATGAGCATGTACATACATGTATAAATATATAACAGACAGTGACGAGAATCAACCGATTGTGTGGATCTCAAAAGCAAGTACCTATGACTCCGTCCCTCAACCATATCATGCATGTCAAATAGAAAATTAAAACATACATGCTAACCATACACATGCAAGTATGAGGTCAGTAAAACCATAAATATAGATAACCTCAAATCTATTTGAGGATCTAATACACACATGAAAAGTGGCCTAAAAGAGTCTGGCCAATTAAACTAAAAATTAGACTTTGGGAGGGGTATTGCAATCATTGTTAGCATAAACAACATTATCACCTATATCATCATCTAAATTAATCATAATATGATCTTTAATGTGAAAAGATCAATTATTGTGCTTAGAAAATTTTATTTTCTTAAGATTTTATTCCTCCTTTGGGCTTGTTAAAGGTTTGTCAAATGGGATAAAAACATCATTAGGTGTCTTAGGGGAGGAAATATTTTGGGAAGCAATTTCACATGCCTTTTTACAATGTCTTTTGCATCAATGTTTAGCACCATGGTTTCTTTTGGTTTGGATTAAAATTTGAGAAGGTTTAGGATCAATCAACATTGACTACTTTTCATCCTTTCTAGAAGGAGGAATAGAAACAACCTTGCTAGGTTGAGAGATGGAAGAATCTAGATGTTTGTAAGATATAACAACACACATCATACCATATACATATACCCATATACCCTATCTGATCCACTTGACTCAGTCCCTGTAAATGTTGCTCAAATGTCTTAAGGATCTTAGGTGTGATATGGACCTAGTCAGCTCGTATCTCCTCCTCTACAACCGTGGATTGATTTTTGGGTGGGTCATGCTGCACAGAGTGATGTGAGTGCTACATATGGCCTGATGTGATTTTGGTCGGTGACACTACAGGCTATGAGAATTTAATCAAATCTCTAATGCCTTGTATTGGTATGTGATGGATCAATGCAATAAATAAATATGGTTGTAGAAGTTCCTCAAGAAAATAACATGACATATTAGTTTTACACTAAGCTCCTTCAAGAGCTTGTAACTCCTATGGTGTGGTGAGGCCAACAAATCTATATGGATCCGAATAACTCCATTCTCTAGATGACACCTCTGAAGATGATCTCTATCGGGGTCTACTCAAAAAATATATATTGAGTGTATCTGATGTAATAGTGGCAGCTATAGATGCAATATCACCAATCATGTCAGTTATTTCCCTTTGGGAAGAAATGAGAAGTCTATCTGTAGTAGGTTTCATAGATGGTGTTGTTGGATATTGTTGATGGAATTAATATGTTTAATCACTACGTTAGCTTGGTGTTGGAATTGGCATTCATACTATTGTCATTTGTGTTTTGTCAATGATGTCAACATATATTTGTATAAGGAAAATAAAATGGTTATAATAGTGTACAGATATTGTACAGATGTTTTAGAATGTGGGAATTCAGATGAGAGTACAGGAAGAGGTTGTGATCTTATAGCTAGGATCACATGATTCAATGTTGTGTATTGGATAAGTTACATATGTTTTGGTGAAGATCGGTTATTGGACTGTGACAGTGAAAGTTGACACAGTAAGTCTCTGTGTTTCAGGTATATCTTATAGATGGTATGGATTCAGTATATGCAAGCTTAACGGATGGCAGCCAGTGTATTGAGGAATGTTTTTTGGTCTACACAAGTCACAGAAAGTAGGATGACATCAGTTGTGGCGTGTGTTCTGGATAAGACTTATTTGGAAGCTAACTTCAGAGATGTAGCATGTATTATGGATGGAAAACATGAATTAAGGATTTCGGTCCTTAATTGTTGAAATTTAATTGTTGTATACTTATTTTAGATACCGTGTGTATCTTAGAAAGGAGTTATATAATCATTTGTATATTAGGAAAGCCTAACTGTTCGACCTGATCATGTAAAATGTATTAGGGTGTATATGTAAGATCTTTTCTTTGAAAAGATGTATGTGATATAGATATGTTGTGAAAGAGGATTGTGGAAGCTATGAGCTTGTACTTGTTAGATGTAGAGCAGAGGATTGTTTTTACTTCATTGTAACTGATCAAGCAAAGATAGTTTCTATCAGATAGTTCACAAGGATTGTGTATTTCCTCATAAACACTTGTTGTTGGCAAGTTGGCTATACTAGTGTATATGATTTAATATAGTGTTGTCATTATGGAAACAAAGTCATATAGAAGTTTGGAGTCAGCGCACTTGATGTAAAGATCAGAAATTGGCTAAGTGTTGAAGACTAGACAGTGGACAAAGTTCCTAAAGCTCAGAGCATCAATGCATGTGTGTACGACCGAGTTATGGTGTACACCTTGAAAGTTAATTTGTTAGACTATATTCATGCTTAGTCTATGAGTGCATGATCATATATGAAAGTATGAGAAAGATATAGACAGTTGAAGTTACACAGCTAGTGTGTGCCAGTGAAGAACAGAGTAAGCAACCGACTTTTATCATTTTGAGTTGCGGTTATATTCTAATGATGTAAAGGCTATGCGCCTATTGTAATTAGGTTTCCAACATGTATATATATATTTTTTGTAAACATTCTTGAGCCAATTCATTTGGAAGTGTTGTATGTAATAGGTTTAAGGGGCAACCTAGTTGTTTATTTTATGTGCGCATATAAATATGAGATGCACCCATTTTAATTGGCATGGAAGTTGATATAGAGTTGTGATTAGTAGAGAAAAAGTATGCAAAAAGAATATGAGATGTATTAGAGCTTTGAAAGAGGTCAAAGCATTAGCGCATCAAAGGAGCTAATCTGACAAGCAGTGTCACAGTGACAGTTCATCCAGCAGATATAGTGTGTATTTGAGATTAGAAGGTTGTAGCCTTCACCGCTTGAGCAGTGAGCTCTAGGAAAGTGCATCCTCTCCCCTAATAGGGACTATTGTAAAATACTCCTAATAGGGTCTGGACCTTAACAACGTCTATTGTACTTAATGCATTTTAAAGAAACTCCTAACAGGGCTAAGGATCTTCTAACAAAGATCATAAAATGCTAGTACAAAATATTAGTGGGTGTCAATTCCCATCGGGGTTTTTACCTATTTGGGTTTCTCCATAACCATATTGGTGTTATGTGTTGATTTCATGTTTCATATTTATGTGGATGTTCATTTTAGTACTTAAGCATTTAAGTTCAGTTTAAATATTAAGTAAAAGATAATATACAGTGAACATTGATTCACCCCCCCCCCCCCCTCAGTGTTCCCATTCCTAACAATTGGTATCAGAGCTCTGGTCCTTAGAAAAGAAGTTTAACCACTTGAGGAGATCATGGAAAAAGAAGAAATGAAACATCTGAAAAGAAATCTTGAAGCTGCTCTTGAAGACCTGGACAAATCTGAAAGAGAAATTGAAGAACTAAGGGAAAAACACATTGATGCTCAATTAGTCATCAAAACGCTAAGGAAAGATTTGAAAGAATGCTCTACCAATGATCTAGGGACAATGGTCAAGAAGGTGAATGAAGAAAATAAATCCTTAAAAGAACAACTTGAAGAATTTGACGATAAGCTGAGTAACAATCAGGAAGTCTATGATGAACAGGTCAAAGAAAACCTTCAAGTGAATGAAGAATTGAGGCAAGCAAACATGGAAATCTTAGAGCTAAGAAACAAAAAGGAAAGCTTGGAATCTGAATTAAAAGAGGCTAAGAATCACATTGATAAATTACACACCAGTTCTGATTTGATAGAATCTCATTTGTATGCAAAAAGAGCTAAAGGAGATACTAGCTACATTGGATTCAATGAAGCACAAAATCAGATTGACAACATGCGAGCAAGAATGAATGCACAAAAAGACTCTACTGATACTAAGAAGACTGAAGATCAAACCAAAGATAATGGTGAACCACCTAAAGATGCGCACAAGCCTATAGACCACACTTGTTATGCATGTAACAAACATGGACACATAGCAAGGAATTGTACAGAGGTAAGACCTTTCAATGGTTACTGTTATTCATGAAATAAATTTGGTCATAGAGCTATGAATTGCAAGACAAGCCAAAAGAACAAGTTTCATAATCAAAGAAATCAAAATCAATAAAGTGTAAGAAGTTCTCAAAATGTTACATGTCAGATATGTAACTATAATGGTCACTCAACTAAACAATGTAAGATGGTGACTCATGTCAATGCATCGAGGAATATAAGGCCTCCAATCATTTGTCACTCTTGTAACAAGGCTGGACACATCTCAAGGTTTTGTAGATCAAGGACGTAAGGTCAGGAAAGCCCTAAAAAGACCGAAGAACTATTACTGGATCCTAAAGGAGAAGTCAAGTTTTTGAAAGCCTCAGAGAATGTGAGCATGATTTGGTCAGAAGAAAAGAAGGATAAGGTTGATGAGTATGTATTGGATGCTTCCATAGTGGATGCACCCTCTACATCTGGATGAATGGCCCTCAGGGTCATAGGGGGAGCTAATTTAGCTCTAGACCCCTGTGTAGCTGGTATACTCACTCTCAGAGTATGCGCCTCTGGACTTAAGCTTTTGGAGACTATAGAAACCTTCGTGCAAGAGTGCACTAGATGATTGTTTGCAGAATGAAAGATATGAATTTCCAAGTGACAACCTGGTTTACAACATTCAAATTAAGAATGATTGAAGAGTAGAATAGTCTTAGTAGTTGATTAAGAAGGATTACAGTTTGATTCATCAAGTGATTTTCTACGCATTTGATTGGTTGTAGAAACCTTAGTTCATCATGCTAATTCAAAATCTCTTGGAAACCTTTGTGAAAGTGATATTCAAGTGATGGATACTCCTATAGTACTTGATCTTGCAGAGAAGAAAAGATATGTGTTTAAGAGGCATCCTTTTAAGTCTACACTAGATGACCTAGAAGGGGCATTTTCCCGCATGCCTATGGGTATTATGCATGTTGAGGACATTAGGGCATATATCTACTCTAAGAAAGAACTAATAGAATTGGACAAACTAAGGGTGCACATGGAAACTATGCTAAAACTAGACAAAACCTTCACGGATGAATATGCACAGTGGGATAATCACCCTATAGTAAAGTATGCTACAACACATGAGTTTTATGAATAAGAATGGATCAAGATTATTTTGAGCAAAATTCATGATGACCTATTTTGGATAGGTGAAGTGCTGGTCAGAATTACCAGTGACCTAATTCATGAGATGATAGGCCTCTCAAGAACAGGCACCATCCTTCTAGTAGGTAAAGATGTGAGGAAGATTGTTGAGCAGACTTGCAAGTCAAGGAGTGATAGGCGTGGAATGACCATTGAGCCTATTGAGAAAGATGACATCAAACTGATGTCTATGATACTTGGGTACATGTTTCAACACACCAATAGGGTGAACAGTGTGTCTACGACCATAATTCTTGCAGCCATATGAATAGTAAATGAGAATGGAGAGTTCAACCTGTGTGAAATCTTGTGTGCATAGATGATTGACAACATCAAGGTAATCAAGCATGATAAGACCAAGATATTTAGATTTGGGTCTTTGATCATCTATATGTACTTTCACATTATTGGAAAAGTATCTAATTTGTATCTAGACAAATCCATTCCCATAATACCTCAGATGTCTCTCAAGGCATGTACTGAGAGAACTTTGAAGGACTACATGACTCTAGAGTTGAAGACATTTAGAGCTAAGATGTAGATGAGATATAAGATACTAGAGAATATAGTTGAGAAGCATAAGGATACTATATGTTTTATGGTTGAAATAGACATAACATGCATGGAGGCAGTTGAACCTAGAACAAAGTGGATTCATGCACTTGGATATGAAGTAGATGAACAAGTTTTAGAAGCTTATTCTCAATTTCTATTAGCAGCACCTAAAGACCCTAATGAGCCAAGATGGGGAACCTATGAGGAGAAAACTAGAGAAGTTGATGTAGTATTAAATAGTGCAACAACAAAAAGAAAGGTTGCTAAAGTTATCTCAGAAATCTTGAGAATACATGGACTATCTCAAGCAGACCTAGACAAAGAAAGGGAACAAAAGATTGCTTTGGAATTAGAGAGCACAGCTACAAAAAAGGTAGAATCAGATGCTCCCAAGCTAAAGAAGGTGAAGATAGAAATATCTGATGAATAAAAGGGTAAAACTAATGTTACTCCTTCTGCGCCCAAGGAAACCATTGACCTTACTGCTCCAACTAAGTATAAGGCAATGCCGAAGAGGAAGAAAGAGATCAACACTAGTCATCCATCCTCAAGAGTCACAAGGAACAGAAAGAACTCACAAGCACCTCTTGAAGTAAGTTTCAAACCTAGTCTCAGTGTGCTAAGTGCAAGAATAATTGATGAGGGAAGAATTGATCAAGTAGGGAAGTTTTATGAAAAATATAGTGAAATAGAAAAATCTGAGATAAATGGTATAATAGTCAAACACATGCTGAAGTTCAAGAAGGCAGTCTTGGAACTTAAGCCTATGATCCCTCATAATGTGTGGAACATCCTAGAATTCCAAAAGAGATAGGCTATTGAAGAAGATCTATGGATAATGGAAAATATTCTAGATGATACCCTTCCTATATGCTCTCTAGAGGAGAAGTCTTTGTTGCTAGACTTAGTGAAGCCACATCTCAGAACAAAGTCAAGGACTTTGCACATTATGGACAAGAACTATGATCTTGTTGCTAAGGAAACAAAGAAGGCATTCAAGAAAGTATTCATGAATAGGCACATGTATCCAACCACTGTGCCCATAACAAGAGTACCCATAAAAGAAGTCAAGATGGTAGAGCCCACAAATGCATAAGTGACAGGTCCTTAGGATTTAGCACCTGCAGTGAAAACACAAAAAGAGTTAGATAAGTCTGCGCCCATGACAGAGTCACTAAAGGATAGCACCTTTATCATTGACAATGTAGAGATAGCCATGGTGGCCACTGACACTGAATTGGATAAGTTTGAAGAGGCATTTGTAAGCAATCAAGAGGCAAAAAACTTATGCAGTAACACTCCTACTCATCAAGAAGAAATATTGATTGAGGATATAAAAAATGAGAAAGAAGAAGAAAAGATGGAAGAAAAGAAAGAAGAAGAAAAAGGAAAAGAAACTGAAAAACAAAAGGAAGAAGAAGAGGTAAAATAAAGTGAGCAAAAGGATGAAATGTCAGTAGAACTAATCAAGGTGAAACATGAAGTGATGGATAAAACTTCCATCATTCATTCAACAACATTGTTGTCAAGTTTGACACCTGACACAACTAGTTTGGACTCTTGGGGAGGAGAAGACTTGATTAAGCTCAACATCCTAGCTATGGAGAAGGCCAAGGAGAAAAAAGTGATGATGAATCCCCTCCTTGTAGAGTTAGTGAACATCCTGAATAGTTTTTTACCTACAGACAAGAAAGTTTCCAAAGTACACTCCGTTGATGATGTAAGTTTAGTAATTTCACAATTCAAAAGCAATTTCTCTAGCCTGGAAGAATCTGCATCCTTAGTTGCAGAGGAGTGTTAATATGATTTAGAACAACAAAGAGGGGGGGGGGGGGGTGAATCAGTTGTTCTAAGGTCCAGATGTATAAAAAAATCTTTCAAACTCTTCAACAAATCAGATCTAATAATCAACACCTACTCAGTCATTATTGATTGCATAACATAAACATATAATAGTGTAGTCCACTTATCCAATAGCATCTAACTTGTAAAACATAGAAATGTTCAAACCACAACATTCACACAAGTATCAACACCAGGATTTATAGTGGAAACTCAATTTGGGAAAAACCACTTTGTAACATGTTACTATTATGTTCACTCTTCTGAAGTGAGCTCTGTGAAAAGCCAACCGTGTCAAAGGTTACAAACACACTGTCAAGTGTGACCCGATTAAAGGATTTCAACCACTCTCTTAAAAGTGCACCTTGTTATAGGACTTACATACACTCCATTAGAATGCAACCTTGTTCAAAGGATTTATACCTATGACTATAAGGTCAACCTCTGTTAAAAGGATTTTGACTATTACAATGGTTAGAAAGTAGCAGTAATACTGATCTAAGAAACACACAACTCACTTTGTAAATATCAGGTCCAATTCTGTACACATATGCTGGCTTACTAACTATGAACCTTTTCCATCTCCATCACTGATCTGCTCGGAACCCTTCAAGCGATCACAACACTTCTCCTTCAGCCTTTTCTACTTAGACAATAAATAACAATACTTCTAGCATTCACTTCTTTCCTATCTCCACTTCAACTTCTCGCTTAGGTTTCCTTAATACTACCTCTATTAGGTCAATACATCTTTTGCCGCTTAATCTCCTTCATAGATCTTAGGGTTAGGCCAGATTCATTGAATCCATCCTACATTATGTTCTTCAACTTATCTTTTAAATATCATAAATCTCTTAAAGATTTACAATAAAACATTTTACAATGCATTAAATGATTTCATACAATCAATAAATAAAGTCAACGGGTTTTACATAATTCATGAATTCAACGATGTCAGGTAGAAATCCAAATTCTTCAACAAATGCAAAATATTGACACTCGATCAATATTGTGTCCAACTTCTCGGTCTTCTCTAGAAAGCTTGGTCACCACATAAACTGTTCCCTCGGCTAACACTGTCTTCCTCAGCAATTAACTGGTGTTCAGTCAACACTATTTTTACTCGACATTCACTAGCTTGGTCGACACAAACAACACTCCACTTAAACTATATTTCTTCACTTATGCTCGGTCAAGCCTACCAATTTAGTCTTCATTCTTACTAAGATAAATAATAAATTGTCTTATCATTGTGCCACATAATCAAGTACTCATTGAAGTATCAAGATAACTCAACCTTTCCTTAGGTGCTGTTGTTACCAACCTTGCCTATCCCCTTAGCAACACTCAAATAGATATAGAAATTTCTTAAATAGCAACAGTCTTACCAATTAAGGTTTGACATCAATGACAATACAATAATTGCTTCAATTACAGTTTCCAACAATCTCCCTCTTTGGCATTGATGGCAACACCATATGAATATCACATGAATTACCAACCAATCCAAAACTTATCTATTTATTAGAGAAATGTATAATATCCTTAGCTTCATTTTGATATAGAATTTATTAGCCATGCATGACCATCCATTGAATTTCTCTTACTATATTGATCTTCTCATTCTGTGTATTCATCTATCATTATCTCCCTCTTTGACAAAAAATGCCAAAGCAGCAACAAAAACATACATCCTATTGATGTAGATATCATCCTTTCAGTTCAATAGAATATTTCTCCCTCTGTCATCTTGCTTATGACTTATTTTGACTTGCTGTGCTCTTCACAACTCTAGGCTACTCCTAAAGTGTGAATTTTTTCTGCATCAATATGTTATATGTTCTTTGCAGCACACTTGATGTAGTGCTCCTAGCTTGACTAGGTAGCCTTAGTTAGGGGAAGGACCCCTAATTGACTTCTCAGGTATTCATGAGCTTCTTTAGGTAAAGCTTTAGTGAATATATCTGCTATTTGTTCCTTGGTATTCACATATTCCATGCGGACCTCTTTATCTTGTACTAGTTCTCTCAAGTAGTGATACTTGATGGCAATGTGTTTGGTTTTAGTGTGCATCACTGGGTTTTTAGACATGTTGATAACACTTGTGTTGTCACAGAAGATGACAACTAGTTCAATGATTTCTTCTTTCATGCCTACCAACAATTGCTTTATCCATATCAAATTTGAACAATTGATAGCTGTAGCCACATACTCAGCTTCAACAATAGATTGGGAAATGCAATTTTTTTTCTTGCTTGTCCAGGAAACTAATCTCTGTCCAAGAAAGAAATCTCCACCACTAGTACTCTTTCTGTCATCTACATTTCTTGCCCAATCAGCATCTGTATAAACTCTCAGTTCAAATTTGCCATGCTTCTTATAGTACAATCCATAGTCAACAGTTCCTTTCAAGTATCTCATGATTCTTTTAACTGCTATCATGTGAGTTTCCTTAGGATTGGCAGAAAATCTTGCCACAATCCCAATAGCTATTGCAATATCTGGTCTACTATGTACAACATATTGTAGCTTTCGATCATAGATCTATACAAAGTTTGATTAACTTCTATAACATCATCATTCTTAGACAACTTTTGTCCAGTGGCCACAGGAGTACTTACTGGCCTTGAGTCTTCCATACCAAAGGTTTTCACTATCTCATGAACATATTTAGACTGGGTGATGAAGATTCCTTTCTCATCTTGATATACTTGCAAACTAACAAAAAATTGGATCTCTCCAAACATACTCATTTCAAATTTAGTTTGCATTTCATTTGAAAATTTCTTACACAAGGCATATTGTCCACCAAATATAATATCATCTACAAAGATTTTGGGTAATAGGATTCCTTTACCTTCTTCATCTTTCATGTATAGATTGCTTGTGTTATTTGTCCTTGAGAATCCAATCTGTATTAGGTAGTTGTGCAATCTCTCATACCATGCTCTGGGAGCTTTCTTTAATCCATATAGTGCTTTATTCAGTTTGCAAACCATGTGTCTTCTGTTTGGATCAAAAAATCCTTCTGGCTGTTCAATATATACTTCTTCCAATATACCATTTAAAAATGTAGACTTGACATCCATTTGGTATACCTTGAAACTTTTATAGGTAGCATATGCAAGCAAAGCTTTGACTCCTTCCAATCTTGCTACAAGGGCAAATGTTTCCCCATAATCTATTCCTTCTTCTTGTGCGTAGCCTTTGCATACCAGCCTGACCTTGTTTCTTGTGATTTGACCATGTTCATTCAGCTTATTACAAAATACCCACGTTGTCCCAATGACATTCTTATCTTTTGGGCTCGGCACCAGAGTCCAGGTATCATTGTTCTCTATCTGGTCAATCTCTTCATTCATTGCTTCTATCCAGTCTTCATTTTCTAATGCTTCCTTTGTTGTCTTAGGCTTATATTCACATAGTAAACATGTTGGATCTCTTACCTTGCTTCTTGTCTAAATTTTGATATCTTTATCTCCAATAATCTGTTCAGGCTTGTGATGTCTCATTACATATTGTGCTAGAACAAGATCGCTTCTTTCATTTGGCTCATCAAGTTCTCCAACTAGATTGTCAAATTTAGCTTTTGAATGCTCAGAAACCTCTTCTTGATACTTGGCGACTTCTTCCTATCGCTCAACACATTCTTTTTCTCTCTTGACATTGTTATCCTGATGCTCGGGATTGCTTACCTGAGACTCAACATCAGGTGCAGGTCTGTCACTTACCTCTTATTCCTTTATATACACAAAAGATCTATAATCTTTTGGTACCCTGTTACTATCCACTTCATTTTTCTCTGCATACTAATCAATTTTGACATTTACACTTTCCAGAAGTTTATTAGTGTTAGAATTCAAACACGTATAAGCTTTAATTTTTGTGGAATAGCCTAGGAATATACCCTCACCGCTTTTAGCATCAAATTTCCCATTCCTACTATCCTTCAATATGTAGCACTCACTTCCAAAGATTCTAAAGTATTTTACATTCGGTGCATACCCATGCCATAATTCATAAGGTGTCATATTTGTACCTTTTTTGATCTGTACTTAGTTAAGAGTATAAATAGCTGTACTTACAGCTTCTTTCCAATACTTTTGTGCAACATTGTTTTCAATCATTAATGTTCGTGCATAGTCCAACATAGATCTGTTCCTTCTCTCTGCTATACTGTTCTGTGGAGGAGTTCTAGGTGCAGTCATCTATCTTTTGATCCCTCTATCATTGCAAAATAGATTGAACTCATTTGATGTGAATTATCCACCTCGGTCAAATCTCAGACACTTCAAGTTTTTACCTGTCTCTTTTTCAACCTTAGCCACATACCACTTAAAAAATTGAAAAGCATCAATTTTTTTTTTTAAGAACATTATATGCATCATTATGGTGTAATCAAAAAATAGGATAAAATATATAGCACCAAAATAACTTTGTACACCCATCGGTCCACAAAGGTCAGTATGAACCAAATCTAAGACATTCTCTGAAGTAAAGGTTTTTCTCTTGAAACTAGACTTAGTCATCTTACCCAACTGACATTCTTTGCACATTACATTCTCATGTTTCTTCAATCTAGGTAGACCTCTCACTTTCTTTTTCTTGCTAATTTCTACCAGATTATCAAAGTTAACATGACATAGCCACTTATGCCATAACCAAATAACATCAAGTTGTGCAATCATACATGTTTCTTCAGATAGGTCTAGATAGAACAAATTACCTCTTGTCTATTCTCCACTTCCAATCAGTTCACTTGTGACATCAAATATTTTGGCCTTCCTGTGATGAAATTCCACTCAGTAGCTAGTGCTATTAAGCTGTGCAACACTCAGCAGATTATAATTAAGACCCTCAACCCAATAAGCATTTTCACAAGAGATCTTATCAGTCAGCTTAATCAATCCTTTTCCTCTAATAGGACATGGTGCATCATTTCCAAACTTTACACTCCTACCTTTATAATGGTTTAAGGTATCAAACTTACTCTTATCTCTAGTCATATGATGTGAAGAACCACTATCAATAATCCATTTATCATTTTTGTTCACATAAGATATTAATGCAGTTTTCTCATCCTCATCAGATTCATCTTTCATTGCAACATAGACAACTTCAATTTCAAAATCATGATTATTAGTGTTAGTCTCTTCTTCAGCAATGTAATAGGATTTCTTACCTTTCCCTTTGTAGTCTTTGTATCTTCAGTAACTTCTATCTTCTCTTTTGTCTTTTTTCTTTTTGTCTCTTTCTTCACCCTTACTATCCCTGTCAGGACATCTAGTAGCTATATGACCAACTTTATTACATGAAAAACATATAATAGGGAGTTTGCCTTTGTACCTTCCTATTCCCCTTTTCAGTCTTCTAGCCATAAGAGCTTCTAGATCCTCAAGTTCTTCATCAAATGTGCCACTATCACTATCACTTTCACTTTCACTGATGCATCTTTCTTTTTCCTTCTTTGACTTATTCAAAACCATCTGAGACTTAAAAGAAGATTCAATACTACCAACAGTGAAGTTATCATAGTTAGAAAGTTGAAAAGCAGTAAGCTTGCCGACCAAACTTTCTAAAGTAAGGGAATTAGGAGAGTTACATCTAGATTCTTGGATCATAGAAATTTTGATTGCATAGGTAGGACGCAGAGTTCTCAATACTTTTCCTATTACAGTTTCATCCTCAATAGTTCCATTTTCTCCTCTAATAGCATTCACAACTTCTTTTATTCTACCACAATATTTTGCAATATTCTCACCTTCTTGCATTCTCATTTCATCAAATTTACCTCTTAGGCTCTCAAATTTTTCTCTCAACACATTCACATCACCACCATAAATGCTTGCAAGGGTGTCCCACATTTGCTTTGTGGTACTGTAGTCTTTAATGTCTTCAAATTATGGATAACTTAGGGCTGACACAATCTCCAACATTGCTTGGTTGTGATCTTGTTTAGCTTTCATTTCCTCACCAGTCAGAGGTGCAACAGGTGTGACATAGTCATGTTCAATGTAATACTTAACAAAATCACCAATATCGACCAGATGTAGGTTCATAAAACTTTGCCATGCAGGAAAGTTTTCCTTATTCAGCTTAGGTACCTCCTTCTTATACATCTTGATCATTTTCTTCAAGTACCTTTAAACTTGTTCTCTGCAAGCACCAACAACTCTGATACCAATTGTTAATATGATTTAGATAAACAGAGAGGGTGTGGGGTGAATCAGTTGTTCTCAGGTCCAGATGTATAAAACAATCTTTCAAACTCTTCAACAAATCAGATCTAATAACCAAAACCTACTTGGTCATTACTGATTGCATAACATAAACATATAACATTGCAATCCACTTATCCAATAGCATCTAACTTGTAAAACACATAAATGTTCAAACCTCAACATTCACACAAGTATCAACACCAGGATTTATAGTGGAAACCCAATTTGGGAAAAACCACTTTGTAACATGTTACTATTATGTTCACTCTTCTAAAGTGAGCTCTGTGAAAAACCAACCCTATCAAAGGTTACAAACACACTGTCAGGTGTGACCTGGTTAAAGGATTTCAACCACTATGTTAAAAGTGCACCTTGTTATAGGACTTACATACACTCCATTAGAATGCAAACTTGTTCAAAGGATTTATACCTATGATTGTAAGGTCAACCTCTATTAAAAGGATTTTGACTGTTACAATGGTTAGAAAGTAGCAGTAATATTGATCTGAGAAACATACAACTCACTTTGCAAATATGAAATCCAATTCTGTACACATATGCTGGCTTACTGACTGTGAATCTTTTTCATCTCCATCACTGATCTTCTCGAAACCCTTCAACCGATCACAACACTTCTCCTTCAGCCTTTTCTGCTTAGACAGTCAGTAACAATACTTCCAACATTCACTTCTTTCCCATCTCCACTTCAACTTCTCGTTTAGGTTTCCTTAATACTACCTCTATTAGGTCAATACATCTTTTGCCGCTTAATCTGCTTCGTAGATCTTAGGGTTACGTCAAATTCATCGAATTTGTCCTACATTATGTTCTTCAGCTTATCTTTGAAATATCTTGAATCTCTTAAAGTTTTACAATAAAAGTTTTTACAGTGCATTAAATGCTTTCATACAATCAATAAATAAAGTCAACATGTTTTATATAATTCAAGAATTCAATGATGTTGGCTAGAAATCCAAATTCTTCAAAAAATGTAAAATATTGACACTCGGTCAATACTATGTCCAACTTCTCGGTCTTCTCTAGAGAGCTCGGTCACCACATAAACTGTTCCCTCGGCTAACACTATCTTCCTTGGCAATTAACTGGCATTTGGTCAACACTATTTTTACTCGGCATTCACTAGCTTGGTCGACACAAACAACACTCGGCTTAAACTAGATTTCTTTAATTATGCTCGGTCAAGCCTACCTGTTTAGTCTTCATTCTTACTAAGATAAAAAATACATTGTCCTATCATTGTGCCACATAATCAAGTACTCATTGAAATATCAAGATGACTCAACTTTTCCTTAGGTGCTGTTGTTACCAACCTTGCCTATCCCCTTAGCAACACTCAAATAGATATAGTACTTTCTTAAATAGCAATAGTCTTACCAATTAAGGTTTGAAATCAATGACAATACAACAATTGATTGAATTGCAATTTCCAACAAGGAGAAGTACTTGAAGAAGAGATTGAGTGAAATTGTTAGCAACTATGCACTTGACCTAAGCTCACTAAAGTATGGTCAAGCATCTTTGAAAGAGTTTGTAGCAAAAGGAAGAAAAATCATTGCTGACTGTATGAACCAGGACGAGCTGACTGGTGAACTATACAAGAAGATTCAAGAGGCTAAAGCTATGATAGACATCATAAGAAAATAATTGGAAGATCCATCAGTGGATGTGAACATGTGCAATAATGTCTACCAAGGTCAGATTGATAAAATTGAAAAGGCAGAAAAAGAGATGACTAAGATAAGGGGAAGGTAGAATCAGCTTAGGAATGCTCTTGCACCCTCATTAGACATACTAAATCATAATATCAAGGAGATTGATGCTACCATGGTGACATATGATCAAGGTCTTAGCATTGATCTGGAGAAGATGGAGAAGCTTCAGTATGCCTTATGCGCCCATCTACAGATTGTAAATTCACTAATCACATTTTGGAAGAAGGAGATCCAAAATTTATAGATTGCATATCTAGATGTACTATCACAGTAAGTTTTTGTAGATTTAGCTTTCAAAACACCTTTGTCATTAGTGTCAAAGGGGGAGTATGTATAGAATATAGATAATAGATATATATAAGGAGATATAAGATAGAAAGATATGTATAGGGAGACAAAAGTTTTTTGTATTAAGGAGAGTTAGCAACTTGGCCATATTCCTTTGTTGCCATCAATGAGAAAGGGGGAGATTGTTGGAAAGTTGGGTATACTAGTGTATATGACTTAATATAGTGTTGTCATTATGGCAACAAAGTCATATAGAAGTTTGGAGTTAGCACACTTGATGTAAAGATAAAAAATCGGCTAAGTGTTGAAGACTGGACAGTGTACAAAGTTCCTGAAGCTCAGAGCATCAGTGCACATGCGTATGACCGATTTATGGTGTGCACGCTGAAAATTAAGTTGGTTAGACTATATTCATGCTTAGTCTATGAGCACATGATCAGATATGAAAGTATGAGAAAGATACAAATAATTGAAGTTACACAACCAGTGTGTGCTAGTGAAGAATAGAGTAAGAAACTGACTGTTATCATTTTGAGTTTCAGTTATATTCTAATGATGTAAAGGCTATGTGCCTATTGTAATTAGGTTTTTGACATTTATATATGTTTATTTGTAAATATGCTTGAGCCAATTCATTTGGAAGTGTTGTATGTAATAGGTTTAAGGGCCGACCTAGTTGTTTATTTTGTATGCACATATAAATATGAGATGCACCCATTGTAATTGGTATGGAAGTTGATATAGAGTTGTGATTAGTAGAGTAGAAGTGTGCGAAGAGACTATAAGATGTATTAGATCTTTGAAAGAGGTCAAAGCATCAACGCATCAAAGGAACTGATTTGACAAGTAGTGTCACAGTGAAAGTTCATCCAACAGATATAGTGTGTATCTGAGATCAAAAGGTTGTAGCCTTCACCACTTGAGCAGTGAGCTCTAGGATAGTGCGTCCTCTCCCCTAACAGGGACTATTGTAAAAGAATCCTAATAGGGTCCTACCCTTAACAATGTCTACTGTACTTAATGCATTGTAAAGCAACTCCTAACATGGTTAATGATCTTCTAACAAGGATCATAAAATACTAGTACAAAATATTAGTGGGTGTCAATTCCCATAGAGGTTTTTACCTATTTGGGTTTCCCCGTAACCATATTGGTGTTATGTGTTGATTTCATGTTTGATATTTATGTGGATATTCATTTTAGTACTTAAGCATTTAAGTTTAGTTTAAAGATTAAGTAAAAGATAATATACAGTGAACACTGATTCACCCCCCCTCTCAGTGTTCCCATTCCTAACACTTGTGTTGCAAAAAGTATGTTCTAAAGGTCGACTTAACCTTCTTTGGGCAGTGAGCCTACCCTTTTTTTTTTGACTCCTAATAGGGTCTATCCTCTAACAAGGACTATGTACTGTAATATTTTAATCAGCTCCTAACAGGGCTAGATCTTCTAACAAGGATACTATACTCTTACTACATCATTAGTGGGTGTTAATTCCCACCAGGGTTTTACCTTTTACAGGGTTTCCTTGACAAAAAATATTATGTTGTTGTATTGGCATTCATTGTGTTTATTTGATTTGATATTGTTGTTATTCAAAGTTTAAAGTTTAATAATTTGTCATACAATTGATTCACCCCGCCCCCACCTCTCAGTTGTCTTGGTGGACTGTTATTCCTAAAAATTGGTATCAGAGCTTCTGATCCTTAGAGAGAAATCTTAACAGCTTGAGGTGATCTTGGAAGATGTCATTCTATAGGAAGGATGGTTTGAAATTTGATCTTGAAAACTTTGGCAGTTGGAAGAACAAGATGCGAACTCATTTTCTATGTTTGGGCATTGACTATTGGATGATTACAAAGAATTAGGTGGCTATGAAGGTTGATGATGAATTGGAAAAAGCTACAGATGATGAAAAGAAGATATTTTTGTATAACATGGTTGCAAGGGAAGCACTGATCAACACACTCTTTGAAGGAGAATTTACTGAGGTTAAAGATCTAGATTTGGCACATAAGATTTGGGTAATATTAGAAGCATTGTATGAAGGAGATAAGTTTACCAAACAAGAGAAGTTATAGAACTAGAAAAAAAGAATGGAGAAGCTACAAATGAAGGATGATGAAAGCATTAGGGCTTATGTTCAAAGGGTTACAGAGGTTGTGATTGGAATAAAAAATTGCCGAGGCACTTATGATGAAGAAGAAGTCATTGTGAAGATCCTTAGATCATTGACACTTGCTTACAAGAATAAAGCTCTGACTATAGAAGAAATTGTACCTCTGACTCCAAAATTTAGCAAAGAAATGTTGATTGCAAAGATAACTACTTTTGAAGCTGCAAAAATGGGAGATTTTGTACCTAAAGTTGAGACAACATTTAAAGCATCTACACACAAGAAGATAATGTCTGGATTTCCAAGCACCAACATTGAGAACTTAAAAGAAGAGCTTGGTGAATATGCCGAGGAATGGGAACAAATTCAAGAAGAGGAAAGAAAGGTAGATGAACTTGTTGCACTAATCACTAGAAGAGAAAAGAGAGGCAAGGGTAAATTTGAAGGAAAGTTACCTTTGAAATATTTTTCATGCAATAAGATAGGTCACTTTGCATCTAGATGTCCTACAAGAGTTCCTAAGTACAAGCCTAATTTTTTCAAGTCTAAGTATTCAAAAGATAAGGAATGTTATTATGCTAGTGAAGGTATTTTTGATGATGATGATTTGGATTATGAGGAGATTGGATTTATTGGTATTAAAGATGAAAAAATAGTTCATGAAGAAGAAGCTTTAGTATCACATGTTGATAAGAAATCTGAATGGGTTATAGATAGTGGTTGCTCACATCATATGACTGGAGAAAAAAATAAGTTTGTTAAACCAATGAGATATGATGGTAGTGTTGTGAGATTCATAAATAATGTTCCTAAACCTATCATAGGAATATGATCTATCTCTTTGGATGGAAAGACTAATATTAACAATGTACTACTTGTTGATGGACTTAAGCATAACTTGTTGGATGTTGTACAACTGATGGAAAAAGAGTTTCAATTACAATTCACTGATGGAAAATGTTTTATCAGAAGTAAGGCAGGAAAGCTGATTGCAATTGGTACTAAATCTAGAGGTAATGTATTTGAATTAAATACATTTGGAGCCTCTTGTTTTGTTGTGAAGGTAGATGATAGTTGGTTATGGCACAAAAGATTTTTCATGCTAATTTTGATAATATTGTGAAGGAAAGCCTAACTAATGCAGTGAGAGACATACCGAAGATTGTGAAACCATCTAACACTGTATGCAGAGAATGTGTTATGGGAAAGTAGACTAGAAGAAGTTATAAAAGAAAATCATATATAGCAAAAGGAAAGTTGGATCTGGTACATATAGACCTATGTGGACCTACAAGGACAAGATCATACTATGGTGAAAGGTATTTTATACTTTTTGTTGATGACTTTTCTAGAATGATGTGGGTCACTTACTTGAAAGAGAAATCAGAAGAATTTGACAAATTCAAGAGATTCAAAGCAAAAGTAGAAAATGAATCAAGTCTAAAGATAATTTTTTTGAGATCAGACAGAGGTGGAGAGTTTACTTCAAATCTATTCGATTCATATTGCGAAGATCATGGAATACAAAGGAAAACTTCTGCTCCTAGGACTCCACAGTAGAATGGGATAGCAGAGCAAAGAAATGAAACAATACTAGATGCTACTAGGACAATGTTGCTTGAAGGAAATATATCTCATGTGCATTGGAGAGAAGTTGTTGGGACAATAGTGTACACTTTGAACATAATTAAAATCAGAGAAGGTACAAGTAAGACTCCTTATGAATTTTGGTTTGATCATACTCCTACTATAAAACATTTCAGAATATTTGGTAGTAAATGCTATATCAAAAGAGATGATGAGATAGGAAAGTTTGATGCTAGAAGTGATGAAGAAATTTTCCTTGGTTATTCTACTAAAATCAAGGCTTACAAAAGTTTTAACTTGAGATTAAGGAAGATGATTGAAAGTAACAATGTAAGGATAGATGAAAAGTTTCAGATACAAGAGAGAATGTATGACTGTAATCAGAATACAAATATCAAAGAGGCTGCTACTACTGAAGAAGAAGAACTTGTTGAGACTAAATGTGAAAATGAGACTTGTGATGATGACACAAATGAGGCTACTAAGATTCCTAAGACTTTGGGGTATGTAAAGAAAGACCATCTTGAAAATCAAATTATTGGTAATGCAAGTAAAGGAATATTGACTAGATCAAAGACAAGGGAAGAAATTTGTTTGATTTCTCAAGTTGAACCAAAGACTACTGATGAAGCTTGTAGAGATGAATCATGGATCAAAGCCATGCAAGAGGAATTATATTAGATAAAGAAAAATAACACTTGGGAATTAGTTCCTAGACCTAAAGACAAAAATGTAATAGGAAATAAGTGGGTTTTCATAAACAAAATGAATGAAGAAGGAATTGTTGTAAGAAACCAGGAAAGATTGGTATGTAAAGGTTATTCACAACAAGAAGGCATAGATTTTGAAGAAACATTTTCTCCTATTGCTAGAATAGAAGCTGTGAGATTATTCTTGGCTTATGTTGCACATAAAGACTTCAAGGTATATCAGATGGATGTGAAATCTGCATTTCTAAATGGAGATCTTGAAGAGGAGGTATACATAGAACAACCTAATGGATTTCCTCTATCTGAAGATGAAGACATGGTATGCAAGTTGAAGAAGGCACTATATGGACTGAAGAAAGCTCCAAGGGCTTGGTATGAAAGGTGCATCATCTTAAAATGGAAGCACTTCCATGATAATAGTGTTTAGCCCTCTGAGTAAGTGGTCTGGGGTCATAATAAGTGCCTTGATTAGGTCTTTGCATGTATTTGGCTTTTCCCCCTATTCTACTTCTTTCTACACCCATTTTTCACTTCATGCCTGCATTTCCTAGCATTCTGTGTTAGGATGCTAAAGTTTTTGACCATAAGGTCAAAGTTGACCTTATGGGGTCAAAGTCAACCTCTATCCTGACCTGGTCAGGATCGACCTCAATCTTGACCTGGTCAGGATAGACCTCAATCCTGACCTGGTTAGATACAACCTCATCCTTGACCCCCTATCTAGATTTCAAGTTTCCTTGATTTTTGGGTGTCGGGTTTTGGTGATATTTGTTTTCCCACCTCTGGGTTGGCCATTTTGGGTTTCGGAATGGTAAATCCTTAAATTGCATTTAATCTAGGTATATTTTCTAAAGGTTAGGACCTAATTGGATTTAATTCTCCAAGGTGGCCCCTCTAGAGGATTGTTCCCTAGTTCACTATAAAAGGAGGCCTTCCTCTCTCATTTTCTCATCACTTTTTCACATCTCATCTTCAACCAATTTCATAAGCGAGCTCTCAAGTGCAAGCAAGTGAATTTAATCAAGCCTTCAAGAATTAAAGTGTTAAAGCATTCATCCATCAAGGAGATCCATTGTTAGCCATTGAAGGATTCAATCTCTTTGGAGCACCCTTGAAGATCCATCCTTCTACATTCATCCAAGCCTCCTCATATGCAAAGATAAATTCAAGATTCGTGTTGAAGATCAAATGCCACTGATTTGAGACATCCTACATCCATTGAGGCATTCCTATTTGTGGATTCAAATCCTCTACAAGGACTTCAACATAAGCGAGGTGAATTATTTCAATTGCTTTGTTTATGCACACTACATTTCAATTCAATTTCAAGGTTAATTCCTAAATTGGGGTTTGACCAAAGCAAACCCCTCATACAAACAAAAACCCCTTTTTATTGTAGGTACAGGTGCAAAATTTTGGATCTGAGATTAGATTTGGATACCCTTTTCAGTGAACTTTCGAGATCTATGAAAAAAGTCAGAATCAACCTTAAAATAAAGAATGTAGCCTTTGACCTTTTATGAGGGTCAAAGACTACCTACCATCGGAAAGACAAGATTTTTGGGTTTTCTTCGTCTCGGCATTTCCAGTCTGAAATAGGTTGCAGAATTGCCTGAAAGTACACACAGACATTAGAAATTGGCATTTTCTAGGTTTTCCCTAATTTGAGGTTAGTATTTGTATTTCAATTATTTCAGATTCTAAGCATAATTCTCCATAGGGAAATATAGGGTTTTTCTCTCTCTTTCATATTCTCCATAGATTGATTCGATTGTGCATTAGCCTTTTGGTTGATCAAATTGGATCTCTCCTTTGAGAATTTGGATTTAGGAGTGGATCTCATATTTCCCCCATACATTCATACATCATTATACATTTGAATAGGTGTGATTCCATTTTACCACTATTCATTTTGGTGAACCCGACTAGCTTACTCTCTTTCTTTTTGGTGTTAGATTTTCTTTTATCTTGTTAGTATTAGATTTCTCCTTTGTGTTAGATCTTGCATGCTAATTAGATTTCAAAAATACAAAAATATTCATGCTTTATGTGTTATTAGTTTAGTTCATTTGCATTGCATTGGTTTATGAGCTTTACTACTACTAGTCCTACTTATAACATTCTGGTTAGAAGAAGTCGTAGACTCATGGGTGCCTTTGATCCTGAATCTTCCTCTCCTTTCCTTAGGGTCCCAGATGATAATTTGATTCTTCATGATTCCAATCCTACAATGGAGCAAAACTCTTCTCACTCATCTCATAATGAGGATGACACTTTAAGAGTTCCTCCTGAACAAGTCCAAAAACTTTCAACTGAACTTGATAAAATGGGTAATTGGCTTATTCAAGAGAACTATAATCAAGATTCTATTCAACCTATAGAGGCTCTTAAGAAATTTCTCCATGATAGTGATCAAGGTGTTAATGTCTTGTGTGGTATTACTCACCTTGTGCATTCAAATGTTAAACCTTTAGCTCAAGAAGCTCAAGATTTAGGGTTGATTCCTCCTATCACTAGTGTTGAACCTCCTTCTAATATTTTACCTAGTATTCCTACCTATACTCCCCTCTTTGGTGACTGTGATGGTTCCCTCTAGTGTTCCTCCTATGTCCCTTCCTACATCACAACCTTCATATCACAATGTTCCTTTTACTTATTCCAATCTGCTTCCAACTGTAGTTCCTAGTGTTTCTCCAGTTGTGTCTTCTATTCCTAAAACTTCTTACACTTTACCTAGTGTGTCTAATGTTGCTACTCCTACTATTTATTCTAATGATTCAACAATCATCAGTTTGGCTCAAACTATGTCATCCTTCCAATCACAACTTGCTTCCTTAACTCAAAACAAGTTTAGTATCCCTACATATGACATGGGAAGTCCTTTGTCCTTGGATATTATTCGTACTCCTGTTCCTCAACAAGTCAATATGGCTTGTCTTGAGAATTATAATGGAAAATGAGATCCTACTCATCATGTTAAAACATTCCAAATCCTTTGTAGTGATTATGCTCATGACAATAGGATTTTAGCCAAATTGTTTGCTAGAACTTTCCGTGACAAGGCATTACAATGGTATTGTTCCTTGCCTCCTTATTCTATTGATTACTTTCCAAAACTTGCTAATGCCTTTATTCAACAATTTCAAAACAACATTGGCCCACAAGTGTCTTTGATTGATTTAATGTATTGTAAACAAAGTGATAAAGAAAAATTAACTAAATTTATTGGTAGATTTAAGCATTTGTATGCTTAGATTTCCTATCCTGTTCTTGATATTGATATTCAACATATGTTTATTTCAAATTTGCAAAAGGATACTAGAGATAAGATTTTGCTTACTGAATTTACCTCTTTTCAACAACTTTATGTAGCACTTCATCATTATCAATTACAAGTGAGTCAATTTGAGAGCAACACTCCAATGGCTCCTATTCCAGTTGATAAGAGTGATGCTGCTCCCAATCCAAACAAATTACAAAAATTCAACAACTATCTCAAGATAAATAAACAAGCGAATGCAGTTGCTGATCAAGTTGTTGTTGCATCTCACAATGCCACTTCTCCATCCACTGCTTTTTGATTAAATCATACATTTAATCCTCTTTCTAAACCTTTACATGCTATTATGAATAGGGTGTTAGCTACTAATATGATTACTTTACCTCATATTCGACCTCTTTTACCTGTTCTAATTGCCTCTAAATCTTTTGATCAAAATTATTTTTGTCAATATCATTGTCAGAATGGTCATGATACTGAGAAATGTTATTCTTTAAAACATAAGGTTTAAGACTTAATTGACTCTAAGGCCTTATCTATTGATAATCTTGATGGAGATGGGAACAAATCTATCTCTTCTCCTAATCAAAACCTTCAAATCTATACGAATCCTTTACCTACACATGATACTAATACCATTGCTCAACCATTTACTATGGATATTGTGTATGATTCAAAGATGGATTATCTCAATCATGTTGTTAATCAAGTGGAGCATGTTGGTCAATCTATATCTCCACCTCCACCTCAACCTCGACCTCAGATTCAATCTCAAGTTCAATCTCAACCTTGACCAAAAGATAAACCTAAACTGAAAACTCAACCTAAACCTCGACAACAACCTAAGAATAAAAGACCTTGTGAAATTTTGATTACCTTTGATGACTCTGAGACTATTAAGGCTCCTAATGGTCCCCTTTACATTGCTACTAGGATTTCTCAAAAACCTATTCGTGGTTGTCTTGTTGATTCTACATCCTTAGTCAATGTTTTTACTGAAGAAAATCTTTTTATGAAAATCTTACAACATGATTCTTATGATACATCGGATGTGTGGATTCAAACTTGTAATGGTTTTCTTTATCCATCATTTGGTTCTATTACTTTACTAGTTGAACTCTATGGAAAAATTGTGAACACTACCTTTGTTGTTGTTCCTACTTATGATCAATTTCAAGTTAAGTTAGGTTTTCCTTGGTTAAATGTCATGCATGCTTTTGCTTCACCTATCCATAAGTGTCTTAATTTCATTCATGATGAAGAAGTGAATATGATTAATCACAGTTTATATCAACCTTCTCGGCCTAGAGATTGTGCTGATCTTGATTTCTTTTGGCCTTCATTACCTAATTCATGTCCTCCTCGACCTGATAATCTTTTTCATTCATATCAAGCTTATAAACATCATAAGATTCTTGAATTAAGCATACCTCCTATGGATCTTAATCGTGGTCTTTTTCCTATACCTTCTATATCTCCTTTAACTATGACTTCCAGTTCTGTTAATCAAGTTCCTTCTATTGCTCTTCCTAAAGAACCTATCAAAGATCCTGTGATTGTTCCTCCTATTGTTGATAATCCTATTGATCTTCCTAAAGAACCTATGAAGGATCCTATGATTGTTCCTCCTAGTTCTCAACCTATTTCAAATAAATCAAAATGTAATCAATTTGCTAATGAACATCATAAAAAGTGTCATGCTCATGCTAAAGCTCGTAATTCTATTCTTCAAAGATCTCCACCTTCTTTGGATAAACCTATGCATGATGTCTTAGAAGAAGTTGTTACTAATGATGTTAAGATGCATGATTATGATGATTCTATTCATATCTTAGATCCTATTTTGATTAGTTTGGATGCAAAAGATACTCTTGATGATACTGATGATGTTAATGATGAGTATGAGACTATTGACATTGACATTGATTTACCTAATATACTTTCATCTCAATTAACACTTACACCTAGTGTCAAACCTTGTGATTCTCAAGAGGATCCTTGTTTTGAACTGGCTATCATTCCTACTATGTTGGATATAGTCCCTCTTGCAAGTTACCCACCTTCCCTAAATGATATACAACAAGATGGGGAGAGTAGGCGGCATGCTTGATCGGCTTATCCTTCATGGTAGCTTTGTTGTGTGTTAGCCTGCTATACTGTGCTTCTCCCATAATGTGTTTACTAAATGTTGTTAGATTTTTTTATATGATCCTTGTTACTCAGTTGGTGCAAGGTGATAAAGGAATCAAAATTGTTGTTCAAATTCCTCTATATGTATCTCTATTCTTCTATGCGTTGTTCAATGTTATGTTGTAATTGTGCTATTGTTCGTAAATGTTTCTTTGTGTAATCTGCTTGGATTTGAGATATGGCAGCACTAATTATTTTTGGTTTCCATGTCATGGTCCATAAAGGTTCTCCTTCATATGTCGTATGTAATCTTTCCTCCTTTGTGATCGTAGTTATACTTTCTTTGGGGAATGATGTCAATTCATTTGAAATAATATCATATATATATTATCTTATGATCATACTGACCCTATAGTAGGTAGATCCCTTCTGTGTTCTTTGTATGTTTCTATGATATTTCCCTTGATTTGTCTTCATCTGGGGGCATCTCGATGTGGAAACGTAATCGGTGGAGTTGTTTATGTTTCTGTTAAAGCCATTACTCTTGTTAAAGTGTCAGCAATGACTTTAACATGGGGGCATATGCTCTACTCACCTATTGCGCATACACACTCTTTGATACACACATATTTTTCAAAATACCTTTTCTCCCTTTTTGGAATATTTTATGATCTCTGGATCCCTCCAGTTTCAAATATACATATATTTTGATCCCTTAAGGTCGGAGGTGTCCTTAAGACTGGATCTCTTTAGTTTTTTTGTTTCATTCTTATGGAATAGAATATTCCTAAGGGTGAATCCTTGATGGGTTGACTAGTGAGTAGCCACATTCACTAGGCGGTTCAATTCCATCTTTCCAGTTGCACCATTTCCTTGTGTGGTTCACAATGGGACATAAGTTCTCATTGGGCGAGGTAATCACACCCTTTGTCACTCTCTCTAGAGATGTCTCTCTTATTGTGATCTAGGAGTCGACAAAGACTTGAGTCCCTGGGGGCTTAAGGTTTCTCTTTGTCCCTTGGATTATGATAATATTATGTTTTCATTTTGATCTCATTTACCAAGAGTTTGCATCAAGTCCATACTCTTGCTAAAGTGGGGGCTTAATGTATCATCTTAAAATGGAAGCACTTCCATGATAAGGGCATTTAGCCCTCTAAGTAAGTGGTCTGGGGTCATGTTAAGTGCCTTGATCAGGTCTTTGCAGGTATTTGGCTTTTCCCCCTATTCTGCTTCTTTTTGCACCCATTTTTCACTTCATGCTTGCATTTCCTAGCATTCCGGGTTAGGATCCTGAGGTTTTCGACCATAAGGTCAAAGTTGACCTTATGGGGTCAATGTCAAATTCTATCCTGACCTAGTCAGGATCGACCTTGATCCTGACCTGGTTAGATACAACCTCGTCCTTGACCCCCTATCCAGATTTCAAGTTTCCTTGATTTTTGGGTGTCGAGTTTTGGGGATATTTGTTTTCCCGCCTCCGGGTCAGCCATTTTGGGTTTCAAAATGGTAAATCCTTAAATTTAATTTAATATAGGTATATTTTATAAATGTTAGGACCTAATTGGATTTCATTCTCCAAGGTGGCCCCTCTAGAGGATTGTGCCCTAGTTCACTATAAAAGGAGGCCTTCCTCTCTCATTTTCTCATCACTTTTTCACATCTCATCTTCAAGAAATTTCATGAGCGAGCTCTCAAGTGAAAGCAAGTGAATTCAAGAAAGCCTTCAAGCCTTCAAGTGTTCAAGCATTCATCCATCAAGGAGATACATTGTTAGCCATTGACGGATTCAATCTCTTTGGAGCTCCCTTGAAGATCCATCCTTCTACATTCACCCAAGCCTCCTCATATGCAAAGATCAATTCAAGATTGGTGTTGAAGATCAAATGCCACTAATTTGAGACATCCTACATCCATTGAAGCATTCCCATTTGTGGATTTGTGGATTCAAATCCTCTACAAGGACTTCAACATAAGCGAGGTGAATTGTTTCAATTGCTTTGTTTATGCACACTACATTTCAATTCAATTTCAAGGTTAATTCCTAAATTGGGGTTTGACCAAGGAAGATGCCCCATACAAACAAAAATCCCCTTTTTCTTGTAGGTACAAGTGTAGAATTTTAGATTTGAGATCAGATTTGGATACCCTTTTCGGTGAACTTTCAAGATCTGCGAACAAAGTCAGAATCGACCTTAAAATAAAGAATGTAGCCTTTGACATTTTATGAGGGTCAAAGACTACTTGCCGTTAGAAAGACAAAAGATTTATGGGTTTTCTTCATCTCGGCATTTCCAGTCTGAAACAGGTTGCATAATTTCTTGAAAGTACACACAGACATAAAAAATTGGCATTTTCTAGATTTTTCCTAATTTGAGGTTAGTACTTGTTAATATGATTTAGAACAACAAAGAGGGGGGCTGAATCAGTTATTCTCAGGTCCAGATGTATAAAAAAAAACTTTAAACTCTTCAACAAATCAGATCTAATAACCAACACCTACTCGGTCATTACTGATTACATAACAGAAACATATAACAGTGTAGTCCACTTATCCAATAGCATTTAACTTGTAAAACATAGAAATTTTCAAACCAAAACATTCACACAAGTATAAACACCAGGATTTATAGTGGAAACTCAATTTAGGAAAAACCACTTTGTAATATGTTACTATTATATTCACTCTTCTGAAGTGAGCTCGGTGAAAAGCCAACCCTGTCAAAGGTTACAAACACACTGTCAGGTGTGACCCGGTTAAAAGATTTAAACCACTCTGTTAAAAGTGTGCCTTGTTATAGGACTTACATACACTCCATTAGAATGCAACCTTGTTCAAAGGATTTATACCAATGACTGTTAGGTAAACCTCTATTAGAATGATTTTGATTGTTACAATGATTAGAAAGTAGCAGTAATATTGATCTGAGAAACATACAACTCACTTTGAAAATACCAAATCCAATTCCGTACACATATGCTAACTTATTGACTATGAATCCTTTCCATCTCCATCACTGATCTGCTCAGAACCCTTCAAGTGATCAAAACACTTCTCCTTCAGCCTTTTCTACTTAAACAGTCAATAACATCAACTATACTTCTAGCATTCACTTCTCTCTCTACACATTCAACCTCTCGCTTAGGTTTCCTTAATACTACCTATATTTGGTCAATCCATCTTTTTCCGCTTAGTCTCCTTTGTACATCTTAGGGTTAGGTCAGATTCATTGAATCCATCCTACATTATGTTCTTCAGCTATCCTTTTAGAAATATCTTGAATCTCTTAAAGATTTACAATAAAATATTTTACAGTGCATTAAATGCTTTCATACAATCAATAACTAAAGTCAACATGTTTTACATAATCCAAAAATTCAATGACGTCGGCTAGAAATTTGAATTCTTCATCAAATGCAAAATACTAATGCTCAGTCAATACTGTGTCCAACTTCTCGGTCTTCTCTGGAAAGCTTAGTCAACACATAAACTGTTTCCTTGGCTAACACTGTCTTCCTCAGCAATTAACTGGTGTTTGGTCAACATTGATTTTACTCAGCACTCACTAGCTTGGTCGACGCAAACAACACTTGGCTTAAACTAGATTTCTTCAGTTACGCTTGATTAAACCTACCAATTTAGTCTTCATTCTTACTTAGATAAACAATACATTGTCTTATCATTGTGCCATATAATCAAGTACTCATTGAAGTATCAAGATAACTCAACCTTTCCTTAGGTGTTGTTGTTACCAACGTTGCCTATCCCCTTAGAAACACTCAAGTAGATATAGTACTTTCTTAAATAGCAATAGTCTTACCAGTTAAGGTTTGACATCAATGACAATACAACAATTGCTTCAATTGCAATTTCCAACAATCTTCCTCTTTGGCATTGATGGCAACACCATATGAATATCACATGAATTACCAACCAATCCAAAACTTATCTGTCCATCAGAGAAATTTATAATATCCTTAGCTTCATTTTGATATATAATCAATTAGCCATGGTTGACTGTCCACTGAATTTCTTTCACTATCTTGATCTTCTCATTCTGTGTATTCATCTGTCATCATCTCCATCTTTGACAAAAATGCCAAAGTAGCAACAAAAACATACATCTTGCAGATGTAGATATCATCCTTTCAGTAGAATATTTCTCCCTCTGTCATCATGCTTATGACTTATTTTGACTTTGATGTGCTCTTAACAACTCTAGGCTACTCCTAAAGTGTGATCTTTCTCTGCATCAATATGTTAGATGTTCTTTGCAGCACACTTGATGCAGTGCTCCTAGTTTGAATAGGAAGCCTCTGTTAGGGGAAGGACCCCTAATTGACTTCTCAGGTATTCGTTAACTTCTTTAGGTAAAGCTTTAGTGAATATATCTGCTAATTGTTCCTTGATATTCACATATTCCATGCGGACCTCTTTATCTTGTACCAGTTCTCTCAAGTAATGATACTTGATGGCAATGTGTTTGGTCTTTGTGTGCATCACTAGGTTTTTAGAGATGTTGATAACACTTGTGTTGTCACAGAAATGACAACTGGTTCAGTGATTTATTCTTTCATGCCTACCAACAATTTTTTTATGCATATCAAATTTGAACAATTGACAACTACAGCCACATACTCAGCTTTAGCAGTAGATTGGGAAATGAAATTTTGTTTCTTGCTTGTCTAGGAAACTAATCTCTATCCAAGAAAGAAAGCTCCACCACTAGTACTCTTTCTTTCATCTACATTTCTTTCCCAATCAGCATCTGTATACACTCTCAGTTCAAATTTGTCATGCTTCTTGTAGTACAATCCATAGTCAGCAGTTCCCTTCAAATATCTCATGATTCTTTTAACCACCATGTGAGTTTCCTTACGATTGGCAAAAAATATCCCAACAACTAATGCAATATCTAGTCTACTATGTACAACATATTGTAGCTTTTTGATCATAGATCTATACAAAGTCTTATTAACTTCTACAACATCATCATTCTTAGACAACTTCTATCCAGTAGCCATGGGAGTACTTACTGGCCTTTAGTCTTCCATACCAAAGGTTTTCAGTATCTCATGAACATATTTAGATTGGGTGATGAAAGTTCCTTTCTCCATTTGATATACTTGCAAACCAACAAAAAATTTGATCTCCCCAAACATACTCATTTCAAATTCCGTTTTCATTTCATTTGAGAATTTCTGACACAAGGCATCTTGTCAACCAAATATAATATCATCTACAAAGATTTTGGCTAACAAGATTCCTTTACCTTCTTCATCTTTCATGTACAGATTGCTTGTTTCATTTGTCCTTGAGAATCCAATCTGTATTAGGTAGTTGTGCAATCTCTCATACCATGCTCTAGGAGCTTGCTTTAGTCCATATAGTGCTTTATTCAGTTTGCAAACCATGTGTGTTCTATTTGGATCAGCAAATCCTTCTGGCTGTTCAATATATACTTCTTCTTCCAATATACCATTTAAAAATGCAGACTTGACATCCATTTGGTATACCTTGAAACTTTTATAGCCAGCATATGCAAGCAGAGTTCTAGCTCCTTCCAATCTTGCTACAGGGTCAAATGTTTCCCCATAATCTATTCCTTGTTCTTGTGTGTAGCCTTTGCATAACAGCCTAGCCTTGTTTCTTGTGATTTGACCATGTTCATTTAGCTTATTCTGAAATACCCACTTTGTCCCAATGACATTCTTATCTTTTGGTCTTGGCACCAGAGTCCAGGTATCATTGTTCTCTATCTGGTCAATCTCTTCATTCATTGCTTCTATCTAGTCTTCATTTTCTAATGCCTCCTTTGTTGTCTTAGGCTCATATTCACATAGTAAACATGTTGGATCTCTTGCCTTACTTCTTGTCTAAATTGCAGTATCTTTATGTCCAATAATCTGTTCAAGCTTGTGATGTCTTCTTACATATTGTGCTAGAATAGGTTATGCTCTTCTTTTATTTGACTCATCAGGTTCACCAACAAGATTTTTAGATTTAGATTCTAAATGCTTGGCAACCTCTTCTTGATACTCGGTAGCTTCTTCCTGTCGCTCAACACGTTCTTCCTCTCTCTCAGGATTGTTATCCTGATGCTCGACATTGCTTACCCGAGACTCAGCATCAGGTGCAGGTCTATCACTTGCCTCTTCTTACTCTATATACACAAAAGATCTATAATCTTCTGGTACTCTGTTACTGTTAGCTTCATTTTTCTCTGCATACTCATCAACTTTGACATTCACACTTTCCACAATTTTGTTAGTGTTAGAATTCAAACACTTATAAGCTTTACTTCTTGTGGCATAGCCTAGGAATATACCCTCATCGCTTTTAGCATCAAAATTTCCATTCCTACTATCCTTCAATATGCAGCACTTACTTCCAAAAATTCTAAAGTACTTTACATTCGGTGCATACCCATGCCATAATTCATAAGGTGTCAGATTTGTACCTTTTTTGATCTGTACTCGGTTAAGAGTATAAACAGCTGTACCTATAGCTTCTTTCGAATACTTCTATGCAACATTCTTTTTAATCATTAATGTCTGTGCACAGTCCAAGATAGATCCATTCCTTCTCTCTGCTATACTGTTCTGTTGAGGAAAACTAGTTGCAGACATTTGTCTTTTGATCCCTCTATCATTACAAAATAGATTGAACTCATTTGATGTGAATTCTCCACCTCAGTCAAATCTCAAACACTTCAGGTTTTTACCTATCTCTTTTTCAACCTTAGCCACATACCACTTAAAAAATTGAAAAGCATCAGATTTTTCCTTTAAGAACATTATATGCATCATTCTGGTATAGTCATCAACAAACATGATAAAATATCTAGCACCACAATAGCTTTGTACACCCATCAGTCCATAAAGGTCAGTATGAACTAGATATAAGATATTCACAAAAGTAAAGGTTTTGCTCTTGAAACTAGACTTAGTCATCTTACCCAATTAACATTCTTTGCACATTACATTCTCAGGTTTCTTCAATCTAGGTAGACCTCTCACTTTCTTTTTCTTGCTAATTTCTACCAGATTATCAAAGTTAACATGACATAGCCGTTTATGCCATAACCAAATATCATCAAGTTGTGCAATCATACAAGTTTCTTCAGATAGGTGTAGATAGAACAAATTACCTCTTGTCTGTTCTCCACTTCCAATCAGTTCACCTGTGGCATCAAATATTTTTGCCTTCCTATGATGAAATTCCACTTGGTAGCCAGTGCTATTAAGTTGTGCAACACTCAACAGATTATAATTAAGACCCTCAACCCAATAAGAATTTTCACAAGAGACCTTATCAATCATCTTAATCAATCCTTTTCCTCTAGCAGGACATGGTGCATCATTTCCAAATTTCACACTCCTACCTTTATAATGGTTTAAGGTATCAAACTTACTCTTATCTCTAGTTATATGATGTGAACAACCACTGTCAATAATCCATTTATCATTTTTGTTCACATAAGATATTAATGTAGTTTTCTCATCCTCATCAGATTCATCTTTCATTGCAACATAGACAACTCCATTTTCAAGATCATCACTATCAGTGTCAGTCTCTTCTTCAACAATGTAGCAGGATTTCTTACCTTTCCCTTTGTAGTCTTTATATCTTTAGTAACCTCTATCTTCTCATTTGTCTTTATGCTTGTTGTCTCTTTCTTCATCGTTATTATCCCTGTCAGGACATCTAGTAGCTATATGACCAACTTTATTACATGAAAAATATATAATAGGGAGTTTACCTTTGTACCTTCCTTTTCCCCTTTTCAGTCTTTTAGCCATAAGAGCTTCTAGATCCTCAAGTTCTTCATCAGATGTGCCACTGTCACTATCACTTTCACTTTCACTTTCACTGATGCATCTTTCTTTTTCCTTGTTTGACTTATTCATAACCATTTGTGACTTAAAAGAAGATTCAATACTACCAATAGTGAAGTTATCATAGTTAGAAAGTTCAAAAGCAGTAAACTTACGAACCAAACTTTCTAAAGTAAGGGCATTAGGAGAGTTACATCTAGATTCTTGGATTGCAAAAATTTTGATTACATAGATAGGATGCAGTGTTCTCAATACTTTTCCTATTACAGTTTCATCCTGAATAGTTCCATTTGCTCCTCTAATATCATTTACAACTTCTTTTATTCTACCATAATAGTGTGCAATATTCTCACCTTATTGCATTCTCATTCATCAAATTTACCTCTTAGGATGTTAGGTTTTGCTGTCAACACATTCACATCACTGCCATAAATGCTTGCAAGAGTGTCCCACATTTTCTTTGTAGTACTACAGTCTTTGATTTCTTCAAATTCTAGATAACTTAGGGCAGACACAATCTCCAACATTTCTTGGTTGTGCTCTTGTTTAGCTTTCATTTCCTCGGTAGTTAGAGTTGCAACGGGTGTGACATAGTCATGCTCAATGTAATACTTAGTAGAATCACCAATACCGGCTAGATGCAGCTTCATCAAACTTTTCCATGCAGGAAATTTTTCCTTATTCAACTTAGGTACCTCCTTCTTATACATCTTGATCATTTTCTTTAAGTACCTTCAAACTTGTTCTCTATAAGCACCAACAACACTGATACCAATTGTTAATATGATTTAGAACAATAGCGAGGGGGGGTGAATCAGTTGTTCTCAGGTCCAGATGTATAAAAACAAACTTTAAACTCTTCAACAAATAAGATCTAATAACCAACACCTACTCGGTTATTACTGATTGCATAACAAAAACATATAATAGTGCAGTCCACTTATCCAATAGCATTTAACTTGTACAACAAAGAAATGTTCAAACCAAAACATTCACACAAGTATAAACACCAGGATTTATAGTGGAAACTCAATTTGGGAAAAACCACTTTGTAACATGTTACTATTATATTCACTCTTCTGAAGTGAGCTTAGTGAAAAGCCAACCCTGTCAAAGGTTACAAACACACTATTAGGTGTGACCCGGTTAAAGGATTTAAACCCCTATGTTAAAAGTGCACCTTGTTATAGGACTTACATACACTCTATTAGAATGCAACCTTGTTCAAAGGATTTATACGTATGACTATTAGGTCAACCTCTATTAAAAGGATTTTGACTATTACAATGATTAGAACGTAGCAGTAATATTGATGTGAGAAACATACAACTCACTTTGCAAATATCAGATCCAATTCTGTACACATATGCTGGCTTATTGACTATGAATCTTTTACATCTCCATCACTGATCTGATCAGTACCTTTCAAGTGATCACAACACTTCTCCTTCAGCCTTTTCTACTTAGATAGTCAATAACATCAACTATACTTCCAACATTCACTTCTCTCTCTACACATTCAACCTCTTGCTTAGGTTTCCTTAATACTACCTCTATTAGGTCAATACATCTTTTGTTGCTTAATCTCCTTTGTAGATCTTAGTGTTAGGTTAGATTCATTGAGTCCATCCTACATTATGTTCTTTGACTATCCTTTTAGAAATTTCTTGAATCTCTTAAAGATTTACAATAAAACATTTTACAGTGCATTAAATGCTTTCATACAATCAATAAATAAAGTCAACATATTTTACATAATCCAAGAATTCAATGATGTCAGCTGGAAATTTGAATTTTCATCAAATGAAAAATACTAATGCTTAGTCAATACTGTCCCCAACTTCTCAGTCTTCTTTGGAAAGCTCAGTCACCACATAAACTGTTTCCTTGGCTAACACTGTCTTCGTCGACAATTAACTGGTGTTTGGTCAACACTGATTTTACTCGGCACTCACTAGCTCGGTCAACACAAATAACACTCGGCTTAAACTATATTTCTTCACTTATGCTGAGTTAAGCCTACCAGTTTAGTCTTCATTCTTACTCAGATAAACTATACATTATCTTATCATTGTGCCATATAATCAAGTACTCATTGAAGTATCAAGATAACTCAATCTTTCCTTAGGTGTTGTTGTTACCAACCTTTCCTGTCCCCTTAGCAACACTCAAAGAGATATAGTACTTTCTTAAATAGAAATAGTCTTACCAGTTAAGGTTTGACATCAATGACAATACAATAATTGCTTTAATTGTAGTTTCCAACAAAACTTGTATTTCGATTATTTTAGATTGTAAGCATAATTCTCCATAGGGAAATATAGGGTTTTTCTCTCTCTTTCATATTCTCCATAGATTGATTCGATTGTGCATTAGCCTTTTGGTTGATCAAATTGGATCTCTCATTTGGGAATTTGGATTTTGGAGTGGATCTCATATTTCCCCCATACATTCATACATCATTATACATTTGAATAGGTTTGATTCCATTTTACCACTATTCAAAAGGTTAGACAAATACTTACTTTGCCTTGGGTTTAAGAAAGGTAATGCTAACAATAACTTATATTTGAGAACTAGTGAAGATGGAGTTTTGAGAATAAAAGTTTTTGTTGATGATATTATTTTTGGAGGCAATGATGATGTGTAAGAAATTCTCTAAAGAGATGGAAAATAAATTTGAGATGTCCATGATAGGTGAAATGAAATTTTTTCTAGGACTACAAATAATTTATAACAAGAATGTTATTTTTATTGCTCAGACTAAGTATCTTATAGAAATATTGAAAAAGTTTAGAATGGAAGACTATAAACCAGTTGGTACACCCATGGTGACTGGTCATAAACTATCAAGTAATGATGAGACAAAGTGTGTTTTTTGGTCTGAGTACATATCAATGGTTGGTGGATTACAATATCTGACTCACTCCAGACTGGATATTGCTAATGCTATTAGAATTGTGGCTAGATATTAGGCAAAACCTAAAGAGACACACCTAGCTGCTGTGAAAAGGATATTTATATATCTGAAAGGAACAATGGAATATGGCTTATGGTATGATAGAAATGATAACTTTGAACTTCATGCTTATACTGATGTTGATTGGGCAAGAAATACTGATGACAGGAACTGTACTAGTGGAGGTGCATTTTTCCTTGGAAAAAGGTTAGTTTCATGGTTAATAAAAAGAAAGATTGTATAGCTCAATCTACTGTTGAATCAAAGTATGTTGCTGCTGCTATTAACTGCACGCAAATTGTTTGGATGAAAAAAATACTGAAAGATATTAGAATAATTTTTGATGAACCCATGGTTATCCATTGTGATAACACTAGTACAGTAAACATGTCAAAGAATCCTGTGATGCATTCTAAAACTAAGCACACATCTACCAAATATCACATCTTGAGAGATAAGGTGGCAGAGAAGGAAATAAGGTTGGAATATATTAGCACAAAGGAACAGATTGCAGACATCTTTACAAAGTCATTGCCAAAAGATTACTTTGAGTATCTTAGAGGTATGCTTGGGGTGCAAG
Source organism: Chamaecyparis obtusa (assembly GCA_027943335.1). Lineage (NCBI taxonomy): Eukaryota > Viridiplantae > Streptophyta > Pinopsida > Cupressales > Cupressaceae > Chamaecyparis > Chamaecyparis obtusa. The sequence goes on from BSBK01000032.1 coordinate 2,667,682, forward strand.
CCCCTACTAGTCAGAATCAAATGATGCAGGGATGCATCAGTCCAGAGGTTTTCAAAGCCTTATCATATTTTGGACTTGATGTATGGATCTACTCCTCGGGGGGAGTGATCGTTGAAGATAGTTGATGACTTATGGCACCCTTTGCCATTGTTGTCAAAGGGGGAGAGATGCTATGAGAAAATCCCAACTATATGGGGAGATTGTATGGAGAGATACTATGAAGTTGTACTATGTGAGTACTGATTGGCTACATAAATTTGGGTTGATGATTTTTCCCATATGTTGACATCAATTCCAAAGGGGGAGATTGTTGGATATTACTGATGAGATTGTTGGATATTATCGATGCATTTAATATGTTTAATCACTACGTTATCTTGGTGTTGGAATTGGCATTCATACTGTTGTCATTCGTGTTTTGTCACTGATGTCAACATAAGTTTGTATAAGGAAAATAGATTGGTTATTACAGTGTACATATATTGTATGGATGTTTTAGAATGTACAAAGTTAGATGAGAGTACAAAAAGAGGTTTTGATCTTATATCTAAGATCACATGATTCAATTTTGTGTATTGGATAAGTTACAGATGTTTTGCTGAAGACTGATTACTGGATTGTGATAGTGAAAGTTGACAGAGTAAGTTTCTGTGTTTCGGGTATACCTTACAGATGGTATGGATTTATTATATGTGAGCTTAAGGGATGGCAATCAATGTACTAAAGAATGTTCATTGGTCTTTGCAAGTCATGAAAAGAAGGATGATGTCAGTGTGGCATGTGTTTTGGAGAAGATTTATTTGGAAGATGACTTCAGAGATGTAGAGTGTATTATGGATGGCAAACATGATTTAAAGATGTTGGTCCTTAATTGTTGAAATGTAATTGTTGTATACTTGTTTTAGATACCATGTGTATCTTAGTAAGGAGTTATGTAATCATTTGTATATTAGGAAATCCTAATTGGCCGACCTGATCATGTAAAATGTATTAGGGTATATATGTAAGATCTTTTCTTTGAAAAGATGTATGTGATATAGATATGTTATGAAAGACAATTGTGGAAGCTTTGAGCTTGTACCTGCTGGATGTAGAGTAGAGGATTGTTCATACTTCATTGGAACTGATCAAGAAAAGATAATTGTTATTAGATAGTTTACAAGGATTGTGTATTTCCTCATATACACAAACAATATGTTCTGAAGGTGGACTTAACCTTCTTTGGGCAGTGAGCCTACCCTTTTTTTTCTTGACTCCTAATAGGATATATCCTCTAATAAGGACTATGTACTGTAATGTTTTAATCAGCTCCTAACAAGGATAGATCTTCTAACAAGGATACTATACTCTCAATACATCATTAGTGGGTGTTAATTCCCATCGGAGTTTTACCTTTAACAGGGTTTCCTCTGTACACACTAAAATATGCACTTCTATGAACCATTACATGCAAGGTTACTCAAGAGTGAGGCCTCACAAAGCGGCTCATAGCTCTCTATGCATGGAGTTGCAAGGGACTATGAGTTTTGCTCTCAGCTAGAGCTATAAGAAAGTGACCTTGCTAGTCAACCATACAATGAGAGATTCACAATGAAGACAAGGGCAACAGTGCCAATATCTCCAAGAATCCAATATGAAATGCAATGCAATGCAACTAAGATGAAGATGCAAATGTGCAAGCTATGCTAAATGATAACAATGCAATGCTTGAAAAGAAATCTAATCTATGAAAGGAAAGTGCAAACTAAACTATGAAAGGAAAGTACAAGTCTTACAATGCCTCCTATTTAGACTATGTGAGCTTATTCTATTACATAAAAGGAAATCTATACTAAGATGCCATGAATGCAACTATGAAAGAAAACTAAATGAAATGCAACAACAATGTCTTCAAAGCTTGGATGCAAGGATGTCTTCAAAGAGCTCCAAAACCTGCAGCATAACAATAGCATAAAATATGTATATGCAAATGAAGGAGAGAGCTCTCCTTTTATAAGAAATGAGGTGAAATGGACCATGGAGATTAAGGGGCAAAAAGTCTTAATCAGCGGTGGAGGTTGAAAGAGAAGCAATCCATGTGCACAAGTATCCTCCAATGAGAGTGAAGTGTTGACTTTTGAGCCTCATGTGAGACAAAAAGTACTTTTCTCTTTTTATAAAATATGAATAATGCTTTATTTGTGCAACTTAGGATAAGAGGAAAGTGGGGCTTTTTATTTAATTGAAAGGGGAGGAAATATTCCTTTTAATTAAATAAAGACTTAGGATAAATGGTTAGCCCAAGGATAAAAATCCAATATATGATCGAAATTAAGATTTGATCAAGAGATTGATAATGTTGAAAATATTGATTATTGATCAAAATGATTCAGGATTGATAAATTGAATAAATGGGGCCCAAAGTCTAGGCGACCATTTTAGGGTGCATACATTTGCCCCTCTTTGACTAATGTGTGATCGATTTGGGAACACATGCAGTCAAAGAATAATTGAAATGTGAGATCGATTTGGGATCACAAAACAACTCAGATATGAGGTCGATTCAGGATCATATCTAGACAAACATAAACAAAAGCTTAGACCAACACCGTCGCTGCTAGGTGCAAATCAAGCTTTAGACAAAACTATCACCGTCGCTGCTAGGCAATAATCAATGTCTAAAAATGAGAGATAAGAATCTCAACTTTTGAGCAAAAGCTCACAAAAGATGTCTGAATCAAGAGAATCAAGGAAATCAGGGATGAGAATCCCATAAATACTGCCCCCTCGGAATCGAAATCGAAATCAGGTAGAGGAGAGACAGCAAATCGATAAAGATTTGATCAAATCAGAATGAAATCACAATTGAAGGTAAATGATCATAGGATAACCATTAGGCAATGAAACATGCCCCAGCGATGAGCTAGAAGAAAAGAGATAGGGCGAATGAAAGACTAGAAAATTTGAAAGACATGGAAGGAAGAAATTCCATCGGAAATCAAATTATGCCTCAAAAGGTCAATCAACTGCTTGAAAGAAAGGGAAAATTTGGAAACGCGACTCGGATTTCGATTTCAAGTCCGAAAATGGATAGAAAATGATGTGATATGAAAGACTAGAAATGAAAGATATGATCAAGAAGAATTAGAAGATGAACACAGTTGACCGACTAGTCCGTAAATGATGAAAAGGAGCCCTCTCTCCGTATGCAAAATGCAACACTAGACTAACATGAACCTAAAAATGCAAACTACTATGAAAGTGGTTGACTTGCAAGGTCACAATGCTTATAGACATCTAATTATCATCATTGAGCGTTATTGGTAGCGTCATAAGATCATACAATGCACACTAGCATAACTATGTGGATATGAATATGATCTTTATCAGATAGAAATGTGGGAATCTCACCTAGGCATCAAAAGACATATAGGTCAAGATGACTAGTGCAGTGAGATCACCTAAATTTGATATGGCGAGATTATGCTTGTATCAAGACACATGAAAGTCAGGATAGCTAGAAGCATGCACTCGCAAAACAGTCAAGGATAATACCTTGTCAATCCATAGTGTCAAGTAGGACCAGCATAAATGCTCATGACAGTTAGGATCAACAAAATATACCCACAAGCAGATAAAGAAAGAAAACATGGTTTCATTCCCTCAGTCTTCTAGCAATGCATCATCGAAAACTTCTCAGGGAGAGATCACTCATCAAAAGAAATCCTCATAGACAGCACACAAAGAAAAATAAAGTCATCATATCGCCAGCGAGTTGATTGTTTAAGTGCGTGTGTGTTGGTCATAGAGTCAAATTCTGAGTATCATATCTGCAAATGGGAAATATCGCATCATACTGTGGACTATTGGGTAAGACATCTGATAAGTGTTAAGAAACACTCGACGCAAGGGTAGTGTTGAAAAACACTGTTTGGGGTGGTGTTGAAAAACACCTGTTGTGAAATGCCCCAAGAGGCAAACACACCTAAAGAACCAATGCTAACAGTTATGCCCCCTAGATAAAGACAAAGACCAATTCCAGACTAGGCCAAATAAGGTCAAGGCATGATGACAAGTGGTTAAGTGTCGAGGACGCATGCTAACAAATAGGGGTGCAAAGGCCTCAAGTAGCGCCTGTTTCCAGGTTTTCACCACTTGGACTATTTTTTTAAATTTTTTTAATTTTTTTTTTGGGTTTTTTGCTACCAAGGCACCTATTGCTAGGTTTTCACCAAGGTACTTTTTCTATTTTTTTGATTTTTTTGAATTTTTGATTTTTTGTGTATTTTTTCAGGACATTTTATGCTTTTTAGGATTTTTTCAGCATCATATATCAATTTTTTTGGTATTTTTTTCAGGATCATAAAATATGTACAAAGGATGCCCCCAAACAGAATAGGCATCAAACTCATGAGGAAGATCACATCGTGTAGTCCCAATATCTAGAAATGTGGAGGACAAGATGGATCACCGAGCAAGCTGGTGAATGAGATAGAGGAAAGGAGAATGAAGGCAAATGGAGGGAAGAAATCCTCAAGGTCAAACTCCTCAAGAGTACCCAAACTAGGGAAAAATTGTCATGTAAAGCGCATTTGGACAAGCAATGAAAGGATAGCATAGGATAAGTCACAAAAGCACATTGCAAAAGAAGGAAGGATGTAGTCCAAAGGAGTAGACATGTCAAGAGGCTTCATAGCATCACATTTTACTTTTTTGTTTAGATCAAGATGAAAGGGGAAAAGGATAGCGAAAGGCTAGAATGAATGGAGGAAAATGAAGATGAAGGTTAGACATGAATGGAATGAAAGCAAGATCATCATAAGATAGCTCACAAAATATCCAAATGTTCATGTATAGATCAACATTGTCAAGATCAAAGAGAGAAGATGGAATGGATGAAATATGTAGAAGAACTACGCATGACGCCTGATTGCCAGGTTTTCATCATGGTACTTATCCAAGGTGCCACAAGGGAGTGGTTTTCACCATAGGATGAATTTATTTCTCTTTACTTTTGCTACCAAGGTGCCTATTTCCAGGTTTTCACCATGGCACATTTTCAAATTTTTTTTTATTTAAATTTTTTGCTATTTTTTAAATTTTTCCATTTTTTGATTGTATCTTTTTTTTGGAAGAAAGCAAGCTTTTTAGATAGTGCTCCTTGAAAGGATAAACCATGATATGTCAAGGATTCAAAATGATATGCTCAAAGATGCTGAAGGGGAAAGGAAGATGCCGAAGGAATAGGCAAATGAGGAAAAAAAGAGAAGGTAGAAGGATAATGAATGGAAGGAATGTGAAAAGGTAGATGGAAAGCAAGGTAAGATCAACGTCAATACACACCTTGAAGGGTGACGGGAAAAATGGAGGAACCGTAAACCACATTCTAGTCCAAATGCGAACCATATTCTGGTTCATTATTGCTATGTGACTCTTCGAAAAGAGGATTGATGTACTTGTTATAATTCTCAAATGTGAATGGAGGAATATGAGAAGGAATATGGCAAATGTTTAGCAGAGGTTGCGGTTTAGGCACATGGAATGGAAGAATGTTTTTGGAAAAAGATGAAGTGGAAGCCTTTGGAAGCTTGAATGTCAACTTCACTTTTTGTTCAATATGAGACTCTTTCAAGAGAGACTTTGGAATCCATATAGCCTTAGGCTTTTCATTTCCTTTTGATGACTGAGAGAGAATATCTTCAATGATGGATTTTGGAACCCATACTTGTCTTGTAGTTTTCTTCTTAGATATCTCTTTCGACTTTATATATCCATGTCGATTAGAGGGGACATGGTGATCTTCTTTTTTTGATGGATTCTTGTATTGCTTCTTTTTCTTGTATTGAACATTCAAGTTACTTCCAAAAGACTTGGGACTTGTGGAAGAAGAAAGACAATATGACTGGTTTAGATGGGTGGGTGGATGAAAAGGATTCAAGGGTATGTACCTATGTTGATCTTGAGGAAAGATAGGAGATGGAGGGACGTAAGGACCCAAAATGGATGACGAATTAGAAGAATTAGGAGGGGAAAGTGAAGGGACATAAGGACCCAAAATGGAAGGAAGACGTGAAGCCCTTAGTATTGGTGGAGGAGGTCCAAGGATGGAAGTGAAAGATGCAAAAGGATAATCAATAAGTTCATCAGCGTCTATATGACAACTGGGGATATCAGCATCTCTAGAGTGAACATTAGGATTTATAATAGGATCATGAACATCTTGAATAGGAGCAACTTCGTTGATAGGATCATTCAAAGCTTGCGAAGATTTAGGAAGAGTAGAAAGTGGAACTGAGCATGGAGTGGTAGAACAAGAAGATGGAAGACTTTGATCTTGACAAGTTGCTTTGGATAGCATAAGTGCATCATTTTTTTCTTGACTTTCAATAGGCTTAACATCAGAAGTAACAACACCATTTTTAATAACCTTAATGGAAACATCATCTTTGGAAAGCGCAAGTGTGGTAAGGTTATTTTGGTTATCAATAAGCTCAATAGTGTAAGTAGTAGCTTGATCTTGCTTAGGATATGGTGGAATGAATGCGGAAGAGCGTAGAGGATCAAAAGAACCATGAAGCAGATTAGAGACATCATGAAAAGGATTGGATGACATGGAGGGTTCTTGATCTTGATCTTTTTTTATATTTTTTTCTTTATCATTTTTAGAGTCCTCTTGACATGGAGCCACTTCTAAGGACAAGGAAGCATGTTGGGATTGTATGGAAGACTTTGGAAGAGGTGGTGAAGGACTAGTTGAAATAGGCATTATAGCGGATGAAGGCTTAGGCTCTTTAGGTTCGACATTATTGAAAGTATTTGCAGCCAAGTGAAGGTTATCTTGAGTATCTTTAAGAGGTGGCCCTTGAGGATAACTATAGGGAACCGCATGGAAAGTCTTAGGATCTTTGTTGGATGAAAGATTTGTGAAAGATTTAGAAGACTTAGCAGCTTTAGGAGATGTGTGGATATTGGAGGAAGTGGAGGATGGAAGGGGACCATCACAAGACAAAGGTTCAACATTAATATGATCTTGCTGGAGAGTGTAATCTTTATTTTCAGCATGAGAGTTTTTAGACAAGACATGCTCATAGTATCTTCGTTTATAATCAGCACGGAAAGCTTTCTCTTCCACAATAGAAGTAGATGTATCATATTGTTCACAACAAATATCATAATTTCTCTCAAAATCAGAATCATATGGATCACCATCACAATCTATCCAATAGGATGACCCTTTAGTAAGCCTAAGCACACGACGAGGAGGACTATTAGGAATAGAGGTATCATAGGTATGGCTAAATTGTCCATCATCATAGTCATCATAGTCATCATAGGTGGGTGTATCACTCTTTTTGGAAGAGACATCACAAGGACTATCACGTTGCTCTTTATGGTATGTCTTCTGAAGAGAAGTAAGACTCTTGGGAGAAGTAGAAGAAGAATGACATCTTGAAGAAGAGGAAAATGAAGACCTAGTGGAAGAAGAATACTTGGATAATGAGGAATTCAAATGATGTTTAGAAGAGTTATGATAAGATTTGGAAGATGAAGAATGTGAATAGTGTTTAGAAGAATCATGATAAGACTTAGAAGATGAAGAATGAGAATGATGTCTAGAAGAGTCATGATAAGACTTGGAAGGTGAAGAAGAATGAGAAGATTTAGATGATGAAGAATGTTTGGAAGAAGAAGATCGTGATATGATCATGTTTATGATTCTAGCAAAGGCATCTGATGTAATCATCTTTTTTTTTTATTTTTGCTATAAGTTTGTCACCCATTAGATATTTGGAAGGACCATTGGAGGAATAAAGATACTCTTCAAATTGAGCAATGAGTTCAAGATCATCTATTCTCAAGAGAGGTTCCTTAACAAGATAGTTGAAATTCATGGTTATAGAAGAGGAGGAATCAAGCATGGAAGAAATGAATAGATGAATAGAAGAAGGTAGACTAGATAGCAAGAGGAAAAGAATCAAGAAGAAGAAGAAGAAGAAGAATTTCCCATGGGAGTAGAAGATTTTAGAAGAACATGGGAAATGGAGAAGAAAGAAGAAGACTAAGAGTCATCTTGTGCAATTGATACCATAACGTTCATTGAGATGTTGAGCGACATGACAACACCTAGGATCTAAGATCTGGACTGACCAAGGAAGACTGGTAATAGGATGACCTCAAAAAATGTCAACACCAAACTAGGATAATCAAAGTTATCTATTGTCCAAAGAGAAATGAAAAGATAGAAGCAGGGGCTTTACCAACACTGTCAAAGAGGTGCTTCAAATCAAAGGGTGACTACCCTTGCACTTTTGAACCAGGAGGTTGGGCTAGGCCAAAATATAATTAAAATTGAGATAAATGAAAGTGATTTGGACAATAAGAGTACTAAAATTCTCCAAGAATGTGACTAACAATTCTAGAGATAATCTTTCTCACCAAGAATGGACAAATGCGATACTGATGTTGATTTTGACCAATTTGTGCAAAATTTTGATTTTTTAAGGTCTAATTTCAAGTTTCTGAATGTGAGGGTGAAAATGTCTGATTTCTATCACAAATTCAATAGCAATTAGACAGGTTTGCAAACAGTATGGGATCAAACATGTCTCCAAACACTTGAAACAAGGGCAAAAGCAACCTTGCCAAGACAAGCACTTGTGATATCAAAATAGAAAACTTTATGAATGCTACCGTTTGTTTGAATGTTAAGAACGTTTACACTGGTATCACACAATTGAAGACACTTCAAGCAATATCTACCTACAAGACAAGGCTCATTACTCATCAACTTAGCCCACAACTTAATGCCCCCTTGCCTCACACCAAGTGGTTGCCCACAAGAGATATTGGCTTTGTCATGGAAGTGTCAAACAACACAACCAAAGGGACACATATGGTGAGTATCTTGGGGTGATCCGGGTTATTCCACTTGGATCAATCCTTGCACTAAGAAGATAAGTGGCTAAAAAAGGTGGTTTCTAATCTATGGTTCTTAATAAGGGTTTCCGTTCACAACACCCCTCTTGCTCCTCGTAAAGGACTAGGACCTCGCGGCCTCAAGAGTACCTTAAGCATTCTTGTTCAATGTTTTCCCCATGGTCGCAATCCCATGAGCTACTCACATCAAACGAAGACAAGTGTTATGTCTATCAAGGTTTTTGGTGTCCTTGATAGCCTTGAGATTATAGTGAGTTGGAATCACTTGCCACCAAGGAAAATGATGACAAGGTTGTCCCCACTTGAGTCGTTCCTCTTGATTGCTCAAGAGCAGGCCCGCTAAAGGATTCCTAAACTAAACAAAAATGGATCAAATCTTGAGGTTCAAGGTTTTTGATTCACCACAAGGGTGAAGAGCATACTCCCCTATCTCAAGAATCTTTCCCAAACACACCAAGCAAAGAGATCAATTACCTCCTTGCTTCCAAAACCTTAAGATGGGTCAAGATTTTCTGATTCACCTAAAGGTGAAGAGCATACTTCTCCTACCACCTCAAAATCTCTTTCACAAGGTATTAAGATTCCTAATACAATTAGTGAATGCCACACTTGAAAGGAAAGCAAATAAACAAGCAAGAATTTTTTTTGTTTTTATGCTTGGGCAGCCCTACAAAAACCATTAGTAGCCCTCTTTGACATGCGTTCTTTTGACAAATTTCAAGTAATGAGAGAACCTACAACCACAACTTGTTAGACCAACAAGAGTTAAGAGAATCAAAATCCAAAATCTACCAATGATTAGTACATGAAAAATTAGATAATCTGCAAAAATATCTAATCAAATGATAAAATCTGAAAATGAAACCATCATGGTTGGATTAGGCTCGGAAAGACCTTTCCAACGATATATCACACTTAAACTTTTGATACCATTTGCAAAATTTCAAAAAAAATGGGCACCCATTTTCCAGAGTGGCACGGATTTGAAAATGCTGGAAATTTCAAAAAATTTCAAAAAGATAGCTAAGAACCCAAAACTTGCAAGATACAAAATAGTTCACTATTAGATCAGGCGATATACCTCAGACTTCACCAGTATCGTGCGATACTTCTTCCTATAGCCAGGCGATACTTCCCCAGTCGAGCGATACTTCGCACGATGCCAGGCGATACTTCGCCCGATGCCAGGCGATAGACTTCAATATAGGTGTGCGATACTTTTTCCGCGCGAACTATCGCACCAAGACAGGAAGTATATCGCGCGATATTTCTGAGAAGTGTCGCGCGATAATCTGAGACAGAAAACCAGAGACGCAGATTTTACCGAAAATTAATCCGAAAATGACGAAAAATGCAGAATTAAAAGGGACAAAGCTAATCTACTCTGCCCCACGGTGGGCGCCAGAAATGTACACACTAAAATATGCACTTCTATGAACCATTACATGCAAGGTTACTCAAGAGTGAGGCCTCACAAAGCGGCTCATAGCTCTCTATGCATGGAGTTGCAAGGGACTATGAGTTTTGCTCTCAGCTAGAGCTATAAGAAAGTGACCTTGCTAGTCAACCATACAATGAGAGATTCACAATGAAGACAAGGGCAACAGTGCCAATATCTCCAAGAATCCAATATGAAATGCAATGCAATGCAACTAAGATGAAGATGCAAATGTGCAAGCTATGCTAAATGATAACAATGCAATGCTTGAAAAGAAATCTAATCTATGAAAGGAAAGTGCAAACTAAACTATGAAAGGAAAGTACAAGTCTTACAATGCCTCCTATTTAGACTATGTGAGCTTATTCTATTACATAAAAGGAAATCTATACTAAGATGCCATGAATGCAACTATGAAAGAAAACTAAATGAAATGCAACAACAATGTCTTCAAAGCTTGGATGCAAGGATGTCTTCAAAGAGCTCCAAAACCTGCAGCATAACAATAGCATAAAATATGTATATGCAAATGAAGGAGAGAGCTCTCCTTTTATAAGAAATGAGGTGAAATGGACCATGGAGATTAAGGGGCAAAAAGTCTTAATCAGCGGTGGAGGTTGAAAGAGAAGCAATCCATGTGCACAAGTATCCTCCAATGAGAGTGAAGTGTTGACTTTTGAGCCTCATGTGAGACAAAAAGTACTTTTCTCTTTTTATAAAATATGAATAATGCTTTATTTGTGCAACTTAGGATAAGAGGAAAGTGGGGCTTTTTATTTAATTGAAAGGGGAGGAAATATTCCTTTTAATTAAATAAAGACTTAGGATAAATGGTTAGCCCAAGGATAAAAATCCAATATATGATCGAAATTAAGATTTGATCAAGAGATTGATAATGTTGAAAATATTGATTATTGATCAAAATGATTCAGGATTGATAAATTGAATAAATGGGGCCCAAAGTCTAGGCGACCATTTTAGGGTGCATACATCCTCGACAACAAATATTGTTTTATTGTGTTGGCATTCATTGTGTTCATTTGATTTGATATTGCTGCTATTAAAAGTTTAAAGTTTACTAATATGTCATACAACTGATCCAACCCCCCTCTTAGTTGTCTTGGTGGACTATTATTCCTAACAGGTGCTACGACCAGAAATCTTTGGCCAACCAACTTTTTATGATTTGGCACAACTCGATCGACCCTACAGTACTAATCATGATCAATAACTCTACCATACCCTTAACAAAAATAAGAGGGAATATCAAGGTAGTTGACGTTGAGGCCCAAATTGACCTCATCATACAACTTCTATGTGAAATATAATAGAATTTGGTTGTTATTAGTGTAATGAGCATGTGTGGTAAGGAAACATGGGAAAATGCAAGTGACTATCTCTAGATCAACTCATCGTGTCACCTCATAAGCCCTCACATTAGCCTTCCCCTCATATAACGAGAAGACATCTTGTTTGATGATGCCATTGGAAACATGACTCTAGACCATTACGTTGCATGATATGTCTACTCTTAATATCTAGAGAATATCATAAATAATCTACGGGGTATGCGATATGTGTTCTCAAGTTCTCACTCAAGTTTCGACAAGAAAATGTTGCATATATCTTTGTACACCCCATCAGATGTACATGTGTCAACTCTCAATCTCCTCATCTCAATATTGATGTACTAAAAAATACTAATGATTTAGGAACAATAGGCTCATCAGGATGTACGTCATCACAAGGATGTGCCATCTAGTGGTAACACATGTTTTGTTACAAATTATGTAAGTACATTATGTGTGTAACATGCAAACAAATTTGATATAAAACCATAATATTAACTATAAAATTGATATTAAAATCTAACATACATGTACAATTATAAATGATGAAAACTAAGTTTATTTATCTAATATTAACATGTACATCGCCTAAATTTGATTTAAAATAACATGTAAATTGAATCTATAATGGACTATAAATGAGATAAATCATAACATAAGTGTATACATCCATAAAGTATATTTTTAATGTATTTAAGGAATTACACACACACACACACACACACACACACAAAGAGAGAGAGAGCATTTTAAGAAAAAAATACATAATTTTTAAAAGGATTTTCTATAGATTTTCTAATTTTTTTCAAGTTTACCTAAAAAATATATAATACAATAATTAAAAACTACAAAAATGAAATATATATACCTATGCAAATAAATTTTAACTTTTTCTAAAGTTTTCTAAGATTTTCTAATAGTTTTCTAATTTTTTTAATAAAAAAGAATTAAAAATTACATAAAATGAAAGTCTATACTTGCAAAAGATTAAATTCTAATAACCGACTAAAAAAATTGAAAAACATACAACTTACAAATATAAAAAAACAAAAAGGAAAGACTTTAGTGCACCTGGTATCAAATAGTTTCAACCTCGACACCAAAATAGGTCGAATGTTGCCTCCAACAACCTCCTCCAACTAGGGTGTTCGCTCAAACAATTGGGGTCGCTAGATGAATAGTTAAAAATCATAGAATGATTGTCACCTTAGAAATTTATACATAAAATTTGATTAAAAGGTGCTTTGCGTGAACCACCCAATGTCACTTGGTTCACACAAATAGAGGACTTTATGCGGATTGGTTTGCATCATGAGGTTCACACAAAATCACTTGGGTACTTTGTGCGAACCAATGTGTTTGTGTGAACGTGCTTAGTTGGTGCAAATTTTATATGCTCACTTTTCCTTCATGGGAAAAAAGTGGAACACATTATTGTGTGATCACCCTAAAAGAATTGCGGACATACATTATCATTCTAGAGCATATACATGTCTAAAGATTGTTTTCCATTATTATTTTGAAAAGCATAAAGTTGGTCCTTTAGAAGGGGTCAAACTAAGAAAACATGATCCACGTGATCCAACCATATCTCCCCTAGCATTTACAAATGATGGATTCAAATAAAAAACTAGGTGTCCACAATCAACAAATCAAGAGTGTAAGCCACCATAATGATAGATCAACAAATCAAATCTTATACAAAGTTAATAGGTAGTTATGGTTTCAATTAGGTAAATGGACAACAATTCTTCATGTATAATGTTAAGACAATCAAAGTCTAATTCTATTGCATATTTATTCTTTCTTAATGTACCTAGAACAAAGTTCCTTGTCCTTTAAATTTAATTTCTTAGCATACCATTTGGTGTTTCAATGTTCTAATAGTTGTCATACTTGTTATTTTCATCATTAATTAACCTAGGACTCTTTAGGGAAAGGATATTTTCCTATAAAGTTCTATTAAATATTCAAGTAAGTCAATAAAAATAACTTGACAATTGATATAATTTTAATTGTGAAATTTATTAAAAACATATTTAAAGTATTTCACTTTCATAAGTAGCTTGAACGAAGGGATGGATGGAAGGTGATATGCTATGTGTAAATAAGGATTAAGGGTTTTTGATGTGTTGGATAATAGATTGAATGATGGAAAATAGGTAGATGGGAGGATGAGATGCTATAGGTATGAAGCAATATCAAGGGACTTTGGGGAACCAAGACCAATAACAACACACATCATGATAGAGGCTGAAGCTTGGGATTAGGATATGGTATTTCGGGACCATAATTTGGAATGGTTGAATATGAGAAGGAACAAAAATCAAATTCGAAAGAGTTTGAAGGAGATAAAACATTGGGCCTAACACAAATATGTCTAGGTGAACCATTGAAGATGACAAATTATGCTAAAACAAGAGCCACAAAAATAAATATTTATAAATAAATTATGAATTTTTTGCTAAAATATAAATATTTATCAATATGACTTCACAAAAGGTAAAAAAATTCTTAGATCTCAAATATTCATGTCGAGCATTCAAATATTTCCAAAATTTTCATTGAATTGCAAATTTTCACAATTTTTCATAAATATATCTCCTTCTCTCTCCATGCACCCTTGCTCACTCCATCTTTCTCTTAATATTTATATTAAAAATATCTCATTATATATTATATTGTATTAGAGGTAATGAGAAATATAGCTTGATAAAGAGGGAGATCTCTCTCTCTCTCTCTCTCTCTCTCTCTCTCTCTCTACAAATTTATCTCATCCATCTCTATTTATTCCTAGATATCCTCTCTTTCTTTATCTCTCTATCTCCTTCCCTTAATATTCCTCTCCTTCTCCAACCACATTACATATTTATCTCTTCCATCTCTATCTAATCCTCCATCCTCTCTTTCTTTACCCTCCATCTCCTTCCCTCAATATCTCCCTCGTCCAACCACATTTTCTCTTTATCTTGTGATCTCTCCATCTCTCGTTATTACAAACATACCATAAGTCTTTTGGTACAATATATACTAATTATCTGCTTGATTCAAAAGTTTGATTTAATTTCTATTTGGCTCCTTATGAGTGCACATGCATTTTGTTTCAAGGTATCACATTGTACACAATACATGCAAAAACAAGGTTGACCATATTTTTTCCTAATTGACATTCCACACCTCTTTGATGTACCCATTGCACATCACATGTGAGATTGCTCGTATGATTCAAATGAAAATAAATTTATATTATTTATGGATAGTAATTTTTTTTAAAAATCATGATTTAATTAATTAACTTTTTATGTAAAAACTAGTGTAAAACATGTCTATATAGAATTTTTTTTATTGCAATTTTTTTATTTACATTTTTCTTTTTTTCTTTATTTTATTTTTATTGAAATAATTATTTTTACTATTATAAGCATTTATTTTCCTTAATAAGTAATTTGATAAATGAAATAGTAAAAAGTTATATATTTGAGTAAATAAAAATAAAAATTTGTAAGTAAATGTTTTGAAATAATTATCACTTAAACTTTAAATAAGATTTTTTTATTACTGTGTAAATAAAAATGATGCTTTGATTGGAAAATGAGCTCCACAATACTTGCATGAAATAGAACGGATAGCTTCTGGTTTCGTGGCCGAGGCAGGGGATACAGAGAACCGCGGCATCGTTCAGGTCAGAGGGGTCAACGGTTTCAAGGAAATGGACCACGCCATTTTCACAGTCACATAGATCACACCTTCACGGTTCCTTTTCGGCGTTTCTCATAACCTAATTGGCTTCTGTTTCACTGGGTGCCTACGACCAACAAAGGGAAACGGCCCGTTATCGACTCACATCTCCGAGAGGAAAAGAGGAGTTCCTTTCTTCCAAAAAATTTCCATGCTACGACAATGGATCCTCGGTTTCATGGCGCTTGACATGATGGGATTGCATATATGGTTCCTACTGTGTCTACTTCAGGTTTATTTCACATGCGAAAATCTTTCAACGTGCAACCAAAGTTTCATTCAAGGTGCCTGGTCCTAATTTAAGCAAGGAGAAGCAGCCCATCTTCGACATTTGCGAAGAGGAGCCCCCGCGTGTGGGAAAAAAAACCTATCATCATTGAACTCGGGATCGCTCTCATATACATAATGGACCACCTTATTTGGATCTAAGGGCGTCTTCTTCAAAAACTCCCCAACTTAATAGGGGTTTTCAAAAGGCAACCGTTGATCTCAATTCCAAGATCCCTCGGCCGAGAGTTATGAACTAATGGTGCTCTCTTCAATCCAAAACCCTTTCTTCCTACCAGGGTTCCTTCCAAGGTTGATCAGGGTAAGTTTCTGAATGTGAAGAAGGCAACTTCCAGTTAGTCTAAAAAGGTGAAGAAGGTTTGGAGGAGGAAACCTGTGAAAAAGCTTCATGCTCCTCCACCTAAGGAATCACAACGGAGGGATTTAGCAGAGGTGCAACTTGCCCAAGCTGATGTTGTGAACGTTACTTTTATAAAGGAGCAGTTTCTACCACAGAGCTGTGACTTACGATAGAGAGCCTTAATTTGCAAGTTTTGGCAATCTAACTTTCCCTTACAAACTTTGTATGGTCTTCTCTTTAGTGAATGGGAGGTGTGCACCAACTATTTTATTTAGATGCATCAAATGGTATTTTCTTTGTTCTCTTTCACTCTCCATAGATAGAGATCTAGTTTTTAAGAAAAAATCTTGGATTTTCCAAGGCTCGAGTCTATGCATGAATGCATGGATACCAAAATTTTGTGGTTCAAAATTTGATTTCCATTTTGTTCCATTTTGTCTATTTCACACTCTACTTCTCGAGTATAGGGAATTACATCTAATTGAAATTCTAGCCAATCAAATTGGTATTTTCTTGAAACATGATAAACTAACTTTTCATACTCCTACTAAGTTTTTCAGGGTTTGTATTCTCCTAGACACCTCTAAAAAAATCTCTCATGAATCCCACATTAAGTCAATCAATGGGATTTGGCTTTAAAAGATCTTCATAGAAAGAATGCAGAACACTTACTTTGTTGTGCCATTTTGTGAAGCATGTTCATGGGGAACACTTCCCTCAACAAAAGAGCATTTTGCATCCAACAGTTACAATAGATTTGGGTATCTTGCAAAGTATTCACCAGAGAAATATTCAACACTCACTATCTTAATTTGATACCATTAAGGCTTTTGATCAGCAATTGACCCAACCTAAGTAGGGATTTGGACCAATAATTCAGTCCAATTATATGGTGTACCTTGCTACTTGTGCACAAGAACTCCTGCTTCAAGAAGGGGATAGTTACAATATTGTCAGGGATATCATGCAACACATCTTTATCTCAAAAAAAATAATATCAACTCAACTTTTTCCATATTGGGAACACAGTTCAAATGTATCATCCAGGTTTCTTTCACACCCAATTATTGTATAACATAAGGGGATAACTGTTATGCAATCTCAAAATTCAAAACATTGTTGAAAAATGGGTCAACTAATCAATATTTTCTAGTATATCCTCAGGTCCCAATTTAATATTCCAACCCACGTATGCAACTTGCTCTCATCTTTTCTTCTCCTTCCAACAAGATTTTGATGTCAAATGAGTCTCTCCAAAAAATGGTAAATGATATGATTTAATCATTAGCATCAACTATGATTGATGAGATTGCAAATGACGTCTTTGACAATGAACAAAGGATACCACTATGTCTAATGTCACAGACAACTATTGAGCTTTAGGAAATAAAGCATTTAGTACCTTCAAATGGGGATCAGGTAGAAATAGAAAAGGCAGTCATTCCCATTCATATTGAGGAACATTTTGATACTCTCATAGAAGATTCAAAAACCTGGAAAGAGAGGAGTTTCAAGAAATTGAGTTTGATTATTCTCAAACTCTTTCAATTTCTCAAACAATCAATCTCAAACTCTTTCAATTTCTCAAACCACCTCATCACACACTCTAAAGCCCTCTCCAAATAAAAGAGGAAGAAAATCTAACATGATAAAGTTGAAAGAGGAAATTGATGCAGGTATTCAATCCATACTAGATGGAAAAGTTTCAGTATTCAAAAGGCCAAGAAGAGAATGTTTCTCTTCTCGAGCCCAATGAAGATCATCTCATGGAATGTCAGAGGCCTTAACACCTCTGACAAAAGAACCCATATTAAATGTCATCTAGAAACATCTGGGGCATTCATTATATTGTTACAATAGGGTATGTGCAAGATCATGAGGGGCCAAAAAGTGGCAATGTGAAAAATATTCACTTTTCACTCATCCAAATGTGCATGAAAACATGTGTTGACTTTTTAGTAGGCCTGGGTGTTAGTACACCTGGGCAAACTTTCCACCAAAGCATAGGCCTAATCGGGTACCCAATACCTGTGGCATAAATTCAAAACCCGCAAGCCCTTTTCCTCATTTCTTTTCACATTTTTGCTTGGGAAAATGGCTTGAAATATCATATACACGATATATTTTCAGGTATTTGATTTTGGCAACAACAAATTCGACTCCCCAGCATATTCGGTAAGTAAATTATTTATATATTTTGATTATTTTATTTCATTTTCATGCTAAATGTAGTTTTTTTGTTGAAATAGGGCTTTGTATTTATATTTGTAATAATATATGAAATCAGATTGAAATTTAGATTTGTTTTTTATTTAATCAGGCATGGCTGACAACAATGAAGAAAATAACTCTCTCACACCAAATAATGATCCCGAAAATAATCCCCCATGTCAAAACCCTCAATCTTTAGAAGATTTGATACAAGATAATTTGAACACAATACGAGGTTTCCAAAACACATATCAAAATATACCTACATTAGGTCCCATGCTTGCCACACTAAATATAATTGTTGAAAATATTGACACACTCACACATCAACATAATGCTGCTCTTCATTGGCGTGATGATATGCACGCCCAATTTGATGACGGGCTTGACCATGATGGGATTGCGACCCTTAATATAAGTATCTTTATAGCCGCCCTTTTTGTCAATCCTAAAACCAAAATACAAGTTGACCCCAAAAAGCCCAAATTATCAATAAAATGGTGCACAAATGAAGCAATGTGCACACACTTTTGGGATCCCTAGTGGATGGTTTTTGATAAACCACCCCATAGCAATTTGGAGCTCCCATTTTATTTCATTAAAAAATTGTATGCTGAGTTTGTGCTTGGTCACCATGTTGATTATTGGAGTATGAGGCCCAACATGGGCATAGGTGGAGGAGCTCCTCAGACTAGGCCATTTGCCCAATGCAAAAAAGCCACTACTTTTGTCCCCCCCACTGATGTTTCATCCCCTCCTCGAGTGTAGCATCCTGATATCATTACAGAGGTTGCCTCACAGACTATTAGGGCCATTCATTTGCTGAGTGATCAGTTGTTCACGCAGACTAGGTTAGTGTTGCCTCTTGGTGTGGATGATGCTAGCGCATCGACATCTTGTCGGAGTTCACATGTATGCGAGCCCCATATTTGCATTATATGCAAGAATATGTGCCTCAGACCGCTTACTAATGCTGATAAATATCAGTATGTTATTGATGAGGAGGATATAGGAGACATAGTTGCAGAGGCTGCAACACCTCATGGAGCATCTACATCTCATGAGAGTGCTCAAGAGGTGTATGCAGAGCCATGGACTCCTATTGATACGGTAAGAGTAAACATTATAAATAAATTTGTCACATGAATTATTTAATTAATTAATTTAGATTAGTTTTAATGATTGCATGCACTTATGTATATATATTTTTTCCATTTATGTTCATTTGATGACATAGGAGGAGTTGAGACAGGTGGATGAGTCCACAGCTTTGGCCATTTCATTTGGCCTTGATGCCTATACGATATATTATAAATTATGTACCCATTAATTTTTTTTATATCATTTGGTGTACATGCTTAAATCTCTATCAATTAGAGTAATAAAATTCATACATTTACTAATATATTGTCATCTTATTGTACTCTTGCAGACTACAACCGATGTCAGTGGGGGGCACGAGGGGGTTCCTTCATCAGGTGTCGACAAAGGAAAGGTAATTAATTGTTTAAGATTAATTATGCATGCATATGTATGCCACTTGTGTGTACGTAATAAATATTTTACTTGAATTTATTGTATAGGGTTTGGCTATCGATGATGTTCCGACACAGGTTTGGGAGCCTAGGTTGACAGGCATCTCGATTCGGAGTGATAGTCCAATTGTACATAGAATTTACATATTGTTATTTATATTTTGTAACCAAGGTTGTTATGATGAAGTAAATTTATATATAATTGAAAATCTTTTTACTCTCATAGGTTAATCCTAGTGTGAGGGAGGGCCCAGGAGAATCTTTCGTATCTTTGTTGACCCAGCCCACTATTCCAGAGGAGGGATCACTAGATGTAAGTTTTAATTTTAGTTCAAATCATGTCCTATTTTGTAGATTTATTACTCTATGTTGCACTACTCTACTAATCTCATTATTGCAAATATATATTTATAGGTCATAGTTGGTATTGTTGGCATGGTCCCTTCGCTACCAAGGACTTATGCTAGGACACCTAATCATGGTAGGTGACCGAGAGGCCAGGTACATATATTTGTATTTAGTTATAATTTTAATTAAATTAGTGTTTGAATTATGAAATATATATATATATATATATATATATATATATATATATATATATATATATATATATATATATATATATATATATATATGTACAAATCATATAACGTAAGCAATCTAACTTGGGTTTGAACTCATTTTTGTTGCAGGATCAATCAGAGCCTAACACTTCTTCAAAGAGGCTACATTTTGATGATCCCCCTACGGCATAGGATGTAGTTTTAATTTTGTGGTCATTTAGAGATGCCACTTGGCACATTTTGAGATGGCATATATGCCACATTGTACACCTTGAAACATTGATTTTGTTTTGAAATGGCATGTGCCATATTTGTATATGGAGATACTTTTAATACATTTGATACTTTCTATATATAGAACATGTTCATTTTTATGTTATATTTGTGTCATTTTTTGTATACATATTTATTATTCATATTAATGGAATTGAATGGTGAAGTTATATCTTGACTATGATTATCATTATGATTTAAATTATATCTTGTTGAAGTTACATTTGTTTTTCTTTACTCTGGAATACCTTGTTCATGGAGCTTATTATGTTTGAGGTTTAACTTCTATAGATTTTCTATGTTCTTATGTTTCATATCATTATATATACTCACTTGAGCCACTTAATACTACATTATTTCAATACTATGTATATACTCACTATGTATATAACTCATCATATTGGGGTTTACAAAATGCACAGAGAAATGTAGCACTTGTGCTATTAGGTCACTTGGGTCGAGCGTGGTCACGAGCATTCTAGTGACTTTGTGGGTAGAACGGGGTTGTCATTGGCATTTACCCGGCCACCTAAAACCTATGGAGAAGATGGTTCATATGCAATGTCGAATGATTTGAAAGATACGCTGCTGAGCCGCTTTCAACTGACCCTCACTGCAAGTTTTGGCATTGACTGAGATTGTCTTGCCAAATGCAAACGAAGTCGAATCGCCCAAAACCGAGAGAGGTTATTGTAGACCTCAAAAATATGATCTCGTAGCCCCTAATGGTTTGTCAATACCTCTCATGAGGTCCAAGATACAAGCCCTAGAAAATTGCTGCCCAATCGTGCTTAGTGCACCTTGGGGTCACTTGGCTCGAGTGTGGTTGCGAGCATTCCTGTGACTCCATGGGCGGAACGGGGTTGTCACTAGTGTTTACCCAGCCAAACAGAGATGATGGAGCAGATGGTTCGATGCAATGTCGAACGGTTTGAAAGATACGCTATTGAGACACTTTCAACTGACCTTCACTGCAAGTTTTGGCATCGAATGAGATCGTCTTGCCAAATGCAAATGAATCGAATAGCCCAAAATTGAGAGAGGTTATTGTAGACCTCGGAAACATGATCTCGTAGCACCTGATGGTTTGTTGAATAACAAGGTGTGAATACATGAGAATAGTTTTGTGCTTCTCATAGTCTTCAAATGCAAGAATTCCATTCTTTCTAATCATGTATGTTCGCAGCCA
Source organism: Chamaecyparis obtusa (assembly GCA_027943335.1). NCBI lineage: Eukaryota > Viridiplantae > Streptophyta > Pinopsida > Cupressales > Cupressaceae > Chamaecyparis > Chamaecyparis obtusa. The sequence continues at coordinate 2,689,522 of BSBK01000032.1, forward strand.
TGTTCCCGCAACAACAATTGAACCAGTAGGATATGTGAACCCATCACCATCTATCATCGATTGTACAAGATTTTGTTTACCTCATACACAACGTGCTAACCAATAATCTGACCTCTCATCATTCCTTTGCGGTGCAACCAATGCAAAAACATCTCCTGGCTTCAAAAGATCTGAAAGATGGTCATACTCGATTGAAGTGTCCATGTCATCATTACTTATAGAGAGTGTCAAAGATAAAGGAGTTAGCTACTGTGGAACCCATGTATCCACCTGTAATACCCCAAAAATGGGCTATAAGTTCATTAATCTCCTACATCTTCAATTCGAACGAAATCGACATCAAAGTCCTAATTTAAGGCACATCTAAACATCATCGAATCATAATTGATTATCTTAAATTCTACATCGGGGAATATTCCTAGTAATATTCCTAATCATCATAATTATCTTTAATTTTATAATTATTTGGCAATAAATCACATTTATCCTAAAATTTGATTAATTAAATATTTTGCATATTTAATTAATTAGATTTAATATTTTCCACTTAATTGTTTAATTAAATTTAATTATATCTATTATTAATTGTATTATTTAATTTTGACAATAAATCAAAATTCTTATGAATAATTGATTAAATTCTTATTTAATTAATTAAAGCATGTTGTCATTATTTAATAATATAATTTTTAATAAAAGTTTGGTAAAATAGTTAATTAACCCATAAATTAATTATTTAATTTCAAAAAGCAGTTAAGTGGAGAATAAATCACTTTATTTATTTATTAAATCATAATTATCCATGTGCACATTCAAGGACCAGTTAAACTCAAAATTAGAAAATCAATGCAAGTTGTTAGCTTTTTGAAACTCAACATCTTTTTGAGTTTTAAAGTTGATCTAAACTTCTAATTCAAGTTGAACTGTGCTTTTGCATGATTTTTGTGACTTAATTATCTTTATTTAAAAATAACTCAAAAATCAAGTTGAGTTATTTGAGTGATTTATGGCTTTTTCTCATGCACCTCCAAAGCCTTGGATTTCTATAAAAACAAGGCTCAGCTCTTCATAATTCATCTCATATTTTGCACAATCATGCTGGAGAATTGGAATTGAAGAATCAAAGCTCTTGCGAATCGACATCTTTGTGAGATCAATCTTATTTTTGCATTCATAGCATATCAATTTTCAATAGCATTCATAGCATATCAATTTCATATTAGCATAGATTCATATCAGTTTTTATCATTCTTATTGCATAGAAAATATCAAAAATATAGATCAATTACATTCAAATCCTTCATTTAGGTGTCATCTAGGTCATTGATCTCGATTACAATCTGAGAACATCAATCTCGCACCTATTAGAAGGCAGTAAATCGCTTGGTTAGATTAGATTTCAATTTTACACGATTTTGATTATCACTAACCTCTAATGTTTTACTGAGTATTGTGTCTACAGATCAGGTACAAAATTCACACACACATTTTTGGCGCCCACCGTGGGGCAACCCACCTTTGCATGCTGGTTTTGATTTTTTTGGGAGCTAAAACCCCAAAGTTTCAAAGATTTAATTTTATCTCCTAAACGGCTTAAAATTTTGGTCTAAAATTTTTTTTGCAAGTTTCTGACATGTCAAGGAAGCTATAGTAAAAAAGTTAACATTTCCTAAGATGTTTTGAATTTTTAATAATTTTTTCTTGAAATTCCAGAAAAAATTAATATCTGATGTAAATCAGCATATTTTTCAGAAATTTTTATATTTTCAGAAAGCTATTTAAATTTTATAAGGGGTCCATTTTTTTTATTTTAAATTTAGACATGATATCATAGCTCAAATAGTCAATTTACAAAAATTGGTCTATTTTGATAAAACAGGTCTCTAGGGCACAAATGAAGAGATTTTTCTAAATTTTTTGCATTTTTGGAAAGCTCTCTATTTTTTAGTATGGGTCTCTATTCTGAATTTCTATTTTTGTGGCTAAAATAATATCAAAAAAATTAGATCTTGTTGACTAGGTCAAATGCAGTGCAAAAAAATTAAAATTTTGTGATGGGTATGCACTTATTTTTCATATGATTCAATGCATGATATGAGTTGTCATTTGGATTAATTTCTAGTTATTATTGCTCCTAACAATTGATTTTTAGATCTAACCCTAGGGTTTTCATAAGTTGAATATACCTTGCATATCTTGTTTGCTTGTTGGCTTGTTGGAGAGTTCATAGCTTGCTTGCATGGAAAAGCTCAACAAAAATTGCTAAAAATCAAGTAAAATCTACTAAGCACATTGTGAGGATCCCAGTTATTCTCCTTCATCTAATAATATTTTGATTTGGGACTTAAAATAAATCTCTTATGTGTCAAGCTTGTGTGCATCTTTTCATGCTTTTGATCTATTTCTACACACTTGCATAATTGATACTAGGTTGTGAACCCTTAAGGATTCATTAAGTGGTCTTAGAATACTTGTGATTGATCTTGATTTCTATCTTGGGTTATTGGACTCGCTAATCCGTCAGCCCCTCATTTCCACCTCGTGGTTGCAATCTCAGCGCCATAAAGGGGAGGGGTCAACAGGACAGAAGCGTTAAGTGTTCCACTTGGCAACCCTTTTGTGCTTTTAGGAACTCACTTATTTTCTAAGTTGGGGACTCATTTTTAGCTTGTGTGAGGTGTTAAGTGTTCCACCTTTTGGACTCATCTCATATTCAATTTAAGCGTTAAGTGTTCCTCTTTTTACTTTTTGGGTACTTTTGGTAGATTTACTTTCGGGAATATATCTGTGCTCACATAGTAATTAGGCCCTATGAACACTATTCGTGATTCTTGAGAGATTGGATTCCTAGCGAAATCCTTCCTTGACGATGGAATCCTTATAGGTAGGGAGGATACTTAGTGCGTTTCACATTCAACTTGGTTAGTGAGTCTTCTCTTATTGATCGACACATTCTCTCTTCGGAGAGGTTGATAGATCACGTGGGGTTGATATCACGAGCTTTGGTGAATCAAAATTGGTTAGTGCATCTTCTTTTATTGATTGATACATTCTCTCCCCGAAGAGGTTGATAGATCACATGGAGTTGATATCACAGACCTTGGTGGAACAAAACTTTGTCTTAGCGTGTCGGATTAATCTGCTTGCTTTGTTTGGGTTAAAAGTGAAAAGGTGTCAAAAACCTTGGATCTAGAGCCAAGTCCCCTTGTGGTATAAATCTGTGAGTCACCTTTAGAGAGGGTTAACCGTAGCGGATGATCCCTTCACAAGGCAAACTGCATTGATGGAACCTTGAGCGGTCATAGCCATTTCAGACGTGGTAGTGACAGCTGCTATATAAATGTCCTTGTGGAAGAAATCTCCACGGGTATGGTTCATTGTTGGGTTGTCAGATCTCCCTAGCAGCTCTTAAAGATTAAGTTCTCAGATTGTGTCAAAACCCTGGTGCGCCAGGATTGGAGTTCACCCCTTTGAATCATAAAAGTTGCAGAGTCAAACCATTACTAAAAACCCTAGAGAGGCCAATTTTTCATTCTCAGGTATATGTGTGTTATTGCAAAATTTTTCAGAACATACATGATTAGTACTCTCAGGGATTAGCACAATTTGGTCACTTGATTGTTCATGCGCAAGGTTGCTTTTGCCCTTGTTCATTATTTTCAGACGTGCTTGGAATCACTTGCTAGCTATTCTGTGTGCTTGTTTATCTACTTGGCTATTAAAAATGATCAAATCTGGTATAACCTTCAAAATCTGGACGGTACAAATTTGCAAACAATTCAAATCTGAAAACTCAAAATTTGCAAAATCTGAAGTAAAATTCTTTTCTGGAGTCAAAAGTCATCTCAAGAGGTCAGAAAGTCATACGAGTTTTGTCAACTGTCATTTCATTGCTACCCAACTGTCGTATGAGTTTAGCAACTATTATTTCATAGACTACCCAGTGTCGTACGAGTCTGCAGAGTGTCGTTTGTAAAAATTTGAGAGAGTTGTCAGAAATTGTCAAATTGCAAGATATCCGATGTTTTGAACCTAGTTCTAGAATTTGTAAAAAATATCATTGTGTCAGGAATAGAGCAGTAGCTATTGAGCATTCTACCATTTTTCGAGTTTGATCTTTTGAATCCGATCTAGTCTTCTGTTTGATCAATTTGAGTCCTTTTTATCTCGTGTCAAAACCTTGTCATAACTATCAATCTTCAATCAATCTTCAAAAATAGACTAAGTGTTGAGAACTCGTGTCCGCTATCTTTTGGGTGATCTATCCCATACATCCAGGGCATAGTTTCCTTCACCCACATCTCATCAGATCTTCAAAACTATCATAATCTTGACAAGGTTGCGTCATCCGATTTTCTTGAATCAAATTGTTCTTCAGTTGTCTTCATCCTTTTCTTCTATTTCATTCAAAGTTAATGGTGGAGACCAGAGCTTCTTCACACAAGAAATCAGAGGAAACATCTCAGAACTTACTTTTGACCAATACCCCAGGTCCAACTCTTGAACAACTTATCAAGTCAGGTATCTACGAAGACGACGGTCTTGGTAACTTTCGATTGAAAACTGGTTACATACCTCCTCTATCAACTCACAGAGGTAATCAGAAAATTCCTCCTCAATCTGTTCCAGGGAGCCCAAAAACTCCTACCATGTCTCAAGCAGGGACAAACCACGGTTCTCTAGGAGGAGGATCCCAGGGACACCATTCTCAACATAATGTTGACCAAGAACCTACACCCTCTGAAATCCATCGATGTCAGAATGATGATGAATTCAAGAGAATGATGAGGCATTTCTTGAAAATGGATAGAGAGGCATACTTTTTACAATTAGCCCAGGAAGGGGCTAAGCTTCCTCCCAACTTTAGCGTTGATGATATAATCACACATGAGGAAGAAACTCCACTCACAGCTATGACAAAATAGATGCATGCTATACAAGTCAAATTTAATAATCTTAAGAAGAAGAAGGAACCCAAGGAGTTCTCCATGGAGGCCCTATGTCCTTTCCCATTCGATAAAAACTTATATATGCCACCATTCCCAAAAAGAGTGGAGATACCAAAGTATGATAAATATGACGGACACTCTAATCCTCAAGATCATGTTAGAGAGTTCTGTATGCAATCCATGGAATTCATGCATGAACCGACTTATCTAATGCGTCTTTTTCCTAGATCCTTGGTAGGAGCATCCATTCAGTGGTTTTCAAGATTACCTTCTACGATCAAAACTTTTGAGAAATTGATTAAATTATTTTATCAACAATATTCCTACAATATTCAACATCCGGTCACCATGATCAATATCTGTAACCTCAAGAAATATCCAGGGGAATCATTCCTAACTTTCCTCAAGAGGTGGAGAAAGAAGTTCTCTCTATATGCTAGACAAATTCTCGAAATGGAGAAACTTGAAATCTTTATCAATAACCTTGTTCCAGAGCTCAATTATCCATTACAAATGCAAGATCATGTATCTTTTGATAAAATGGTGGATAATGCAATCAAGATTGAGAAAGTACTTGTCAAGAAAGGAGAAATCACACTTCAAAAGGACAAGTCTGAATCTGGATCTAGCTCAAAAGATAAAAATAAGAGCTGGAATAGAAACAAAGGTATCATCTCTGATGGTGTTGTTGATACTATCCACACCCCATCAAAGGCATCAGCCTATAATCTCACCCTTGCCACCAAAGCCATTGAAGCTTCAGAGCAAAAATCTGCTGAACCATCTCCAAAGAAGCCATTCAAATGATGGGATAATAAATGAAAGTTTACTCCCTTGGGAGAATCTTTGGAATCTTCCCTGAGAACCCTGATAGCTGATAACATGATCTCTTTACCACCAATCTGAAAACCTGATCCGGATCCAAAACCATATTGGTGGAAAGATAATGAATTTTGTGCTTTCCATCGGACTAAAGGCCACAAGACTAATGGATGGTTCCACTTGAGGCATACCATTCAAGACTTGATAGATCAAGGGGACATCACGATCGATAATCCTACCAGCAATAATGATCACACAGCATTTACAAAACCATTTCCACAACATGGCAAAAGAGTTTCCACTTCTCAGCCTAACATGGGGGCAAAAGTCAACTATGCCTACCCTGGAAACAATGTTGTCATCAATATGGTTGAACCATGTCTCTCTGAGAGTTGCAATGTCATCACAATTGTGCGAAGAGACCGAAATCATTCCTCAACTAATGCAATTACCAGATCACAAGCTCAGGCTCATCTGAAAGGACAAACACCAAGTTCATCTAATGTCCCTAAGATACCTTTCAACCTCACATCTGCTTCCAAACAGAAGGCTGCCTCGAAATCTTCCAATCCAAAGGATACAAGACCTACATCTTACAGCATCATCCAACAACTCTAGCATACCAATGCCAAAATCTCTATGTTTGAGTTACTTTGAATATCTCCAGCTCACAGAGATATCCTAGACAAAGCTTTGCTCGGCTCTAATGTTCTTGATGATCTAGATCTAGACAGGTTCCAGACTATGGTTGGTCATCTAATGTCTCTGCAATATATCTCCTTTTCAGAGGAAGATGACAACTCCCTAAGTCACCCACATAATCAGTCCTTGCACATAGAAGTCTTGATCCAGAACCGTCGAGTCAAACGTGTGTTGATAGATGGGGCGTAGGCCTCAACATTTGTTCTTACAACTTAATCACACAGTTGGGATTCTCAGAGATGGCTATTGATCCTCGAAAGAAGATCACCATAAAAGCCAATGACAAACAAGAAAGAGCTTCTAAAGGCACCATTGTCTTACCCATCCGAGTGGGTCCGGTCATCAAAGATACCACATGTCAGGTGCTTGATCTACCATTGGCTTACAATATCCTTCTAGGGAGACCTTGGATCCATGAAATGCAAGCCATTCCTTCTATGTACCATCAATGCTTTAAATTTCCCTATGAAGGGGTAGAAGTTACTATCCTAGCAGATCTGAGTACAACTTGCAATACATTGAAGGAAAGTGCCAATAAGCTTGTACCTAATAATAGAGAATCTTCCATCAAGCAAAAAAATGTGGCTTCCACATCCAAGATGAAAGACATTGCTAAAGAGATCAATATCAAAGAAAATGGGATGGGAGAATACACTATAGAGCCAGTCTTGTCTCTGACATCTCTCCCAATCTCACCTAAGTAGTATGGACAATCCTTGAAGTAGTCTAAATCAGAACCTAAGGAACCTATGGAAGCATACAAAGACAATTTTGTGGCGGAGCAAGTATCCAAACAAGAATTTGAAGAGGATGAAGCTATGCTTGCATGGCTATACAAAGATGATTCTGAATCCAAAATTGTTCAACCTAGTGAATCTATAGCACCTACAATCCCTTCTAATTCCTATGGTCCAGGGAACAGATTGATAGCCAAGATGGGATATTCCGGTCAAGGACCTCTAGGAATCAGAGGAAAGGGTCTTGTGACACCCATTCCACATATTGGTAGAGCCAACAAAGATACTGGTGGCTTAGGCTTTAAGAAGAAACCCTATCATCTCAAAGGTGGTTGTTCTCATGTCATAGAACAAATTGCACCAGGAGAACCCCTTCTCAAGAAAGAAGAGACAGAACCCTCAGATGATGATTCAGATAGTTTAGAACTCATCCCCTATGAAAAATTTCCTAAAGAGATCAAAGATCTTCTTGATGATACAGATGATCCTATCAAAAGAATTAATGTAGTAGACACACAAGAACCTACTGTAGTGCAAGAGATGGTTGCACCATAAGAACCAGCCAATCTTGAAGGCAATCAAACTGATCAAGAAGAAGGGGGTAGTTATTCTGACACTGATTCCCATGAATATGAATTCAAGTCAGAGACTGAGGGTAATCCTTCTTGGGGTATTCATCCTGATTTCACACATTTTCTAAGATTTCTTAGAGATCCTGAATCAGAAGCTGAGTCAAATGACTATGAATGGGGTGCCATTCCAGAAGAAGATGAGCTTATCACAGAGAAATAAATTGATGTTATTCACCAATATGTATCTCAACCCAACGTAGGTCTAGAGTGAAACAATGAACTTAACGTGTCTGATCCACCTATGGCTGAAGAGGACTCCCATGATGATGTTGAGCCTATTCACGAATTGAACATTTTGAGCTGTAATATCACCTTTGAACTTGAGTGTCAGGTTAGGACCAATGATGACATATCCAGGTTTGTGAACACCATATCCCAAGCCTTTCCCGCTTTGACTATCCAACGCCCTGATCTTATCGACCAAACTTCCAGAAACCCAAGCCATGGTGTTTACACCTTTTCCAGTGACTATGCCTTTGCTTGTTACCTCAATGCAGTCAAGCCTATGAGGACTTCCATCAGCGAACCGAGCATCAGCATGACTGAGTCGGACATCAAATATCTTAGTAAAAAAAATAAAAATAAAAAGAAAAAGAGTTCTGAGGGTGAAAACCACTTTTTGGTAGTCTCAAATCCTACAAAAGTAAAAAGAAAAGACGTATCTGAAGGTGAAAACCTCTCTGAGGCACCTAAGGATGAGATATTTGATGTCCTTCTGAGTCATTTATAGGATAGATGTCCAGTTCTAATTGAGCCCACTCAATCCATCAATTTGGGTACAACAGAGGAACCACAATTGGTACATGTAGCACAATCTCTATCAGAAGAAGAGAAACAGAAATTCACTACATTCTTATCAGAAAAAAATATCAATTTTGCATGGAAATATTTAGTAATGCCAGGATTGGATCCCAATCTCATTATGCACCATCTATCCATTGCTCCTGGAGTAAAACCAATCAAGCAAAAATTGAGAAAGATGCATCCTCATGTTGCACTCTTAGTCAAGGCAGAACTAGAAAAACTCCTAAAAGATGGATTTATCCGTGTCATAGACTATGCTGAGTGGATCTCTAACATTGTACCTATTTCAAAACCAGATGGTTCAATCAGAGTGTGCACAGACTTTAGAGATGTGAACAGAGCATGCCTTAAGGATGACATTCCACTACCTAACATTGATATGATAGTGGACATGACTGCGGGTTATGAAATGTATTCCCTTATGGATGGTTTTTCTGGATACAACCAAATTAAAATTGCTCCAGAAGACCAAGAGAAAACTGCATTCACATGTGCGTGGGGAACCTTCTGTTGGAATGTTATGCCATTCGGACTCAAAAATGCTGGAGCTACATATCAAAGAGCAATGACATCTATTTTTCATGATATGATGCATAAAACAATGGAGGATTACATGGATGATACCTTGGAAAAATCCATGATTAGAATTGAACATCTAATAGACTTGAGCATGATCCTAGACAGAATGGAACAGTTTAGTCTCCAACTAAATCCTAAGAAGTGTGCTTTTGGTGTCACTTCTGGAAAGCTCTTAGGATACATAGTTTCAAAGAAAGGCATTGAGGTCGATCCAGCTAAGGTGAAAGCTATCATAGAGATGCAACCTCCCAAGAATATCAGTCAAATGCAAACTTTGCAAGGGAGAGTACAGTCCATCAGAAGATTCATATCACAGTTAGCTGACATATCACAACCTTTCACAAAGACATTACATAAAGGTGTGACCTTTGCATGGAATGAAGACTGTGCAAAGAATTTTGATCATATCAAGAATTATCTCTCGAATCCTCCTATCTTAATGCCTCCTATTCATGGGAAGCCATTAATATTATATGTCTCCACAACAGATACATCACTGGGGGCATTGCTAGCACAGCATGATGAGAACAAAAAGGAAAGAGCCATCTACTATATAAGCAGAACATTGGTGGCGTATGAAAATAACTATTCTATGATTGAGAAAGCTTGTCTCGCTATGATCTTTGCATCACAGAAACTGAGACATTACATGTTAGCTCATACTACTCATTTGGTAGCTAAAATTGATCCACTAAAATATCTCCTAAGCAAAGCTGCCCTCACCGGTAGACTAGCTAAATGGGTCATGCTTCTAAGAGAATTTGACATTGAATATGTTGAAAGAAAAGCTATAAAAGGTCAAGTTATTGCTGATCAACTAGCAGATGCACCCATGTTTGATGATACACCCATGCAAATAGAATTTCCCGATTCCTCTATCATGCACCTCTCTTCTAGGGCATGGTGGTTATTCTTTGATGGCTCCTACACACAGAATGGATCTGGAGCAGGCATATTGTTCATCACTCCTCAAGGATACTCGATACCCAAAGCATTTAGACTAAATTTTCCTTGCACAAACAATATTGCTGAATATGAGGCACTTCTCAATGGCATGAAAATGGCAATACAGTGGAGAGTTACAGAGATGCACATCCATGGAGACTCACAATTGGTTATCCACCAAGTCAATGATGTGTACCAAACCAAAGATGAAAAGCTCATTCCTTACAAGAGAATGGTAGATGATTTAAAGAAATACTTCATCTTTATCACATTTGAGCAAATACCCAGAACGGAGAATAAGGCTGCCGATGCAATGGTGACACTATCTACTCTCTTACAACAGCTCGAACATGAGCTACGCTATGAGTTCCTGGTGGAAGCCCTATCTTATCCTGCATATGACTCCCCTGAAACCCACATGATCTGCACTGTTGTAGGTTATGACTCATCTCGCTACAAAAATCTATTCTCCTATCTCCAAGACCAAATCATCCCTGAGTCCTTTAACCGTTTTGAGAAATGAAACCTTATCCGATCCGCATCCTGATATGTCATCATTGGTAATGATTTGTACAAATGAGGTCTAGATGGTACACTGCTTAGATGTTTAGAATGGGAAGAGTCTCAACGTGCATTAGAGGAAGTCCACGAGGGTATATGTGGGTCACACTCAAACGGTTTAACGTTAGCTCGAAAACTTATTAGGGCTGGGTACTATTGGCCTGAAATGGAGAAAGAGGCTATTAAATTTGCTAAAAATTGTCAACAGTGTCAAGTACATGGCAACTTGATTCATGCTCCAGGGAGAGATCTAATTCCCTTTACTACACAATGGCCTTTTCAAAAATGGGCATTTGATCTCATAGGTGCTATCCATCCGCACTCTTCTAATGGACATACCCATATAATCACAGCTACAGATTATTTTACAAAATGGGTAGAAGCAGTTCCTCTAACACAAGCAACAGGGAAACAGATCTCTATGTTCATCCTTAACTACATCATTTGCAGATATGGGATCCCTCACTCTAGAATCACAGATAACAGGGGACAATTCAAAAACAAGGATCTAGATGACTTATGTGCTAAATTCAAGATTACACAACATTGGTCTTCTATTTACTATCCTCAAGGGAATGGACAAGCTGAGGCTTCCAACAAAAATCTCCTGAAGATCTTGCACATAACAGTGAATAAAACAGGAAGAGACTGGCATCTAATGATCAATCTAGCTCTCTGGGCCTACAGAACTAGTATCAGAACGCCTACTGGGGCTACACCTTTCACTTTAGTTTATGGGTCTGAAGCGGTACTGCCTATTGAGGTTGAAATCCCATCACTCAGAATCCGAATGCATGGGCTTGTCACCGATGAAGACTACAGAGTGTCTAGGTTACAAGAACTAGAATTACTAGATGAGCGTAGGCAAGCAGCATATGATCATCTCAGAGTGTATCAGAAAAGAATGTCTAGAGGCTACAACAAGAAAGTCTGACACAGAGAATTTCAGGTTGGTGATTTAGTCTTGAGAGAAAATCCTAAAAATCAATCCCATCGAGAACGCAAGGGAAAGTTTGAACCCAATTGGCTGGGTCCCTTTGTTATCACTGCTATTTTTGGCTCTAGTGCCTATCAACTCTCAACGACTGAAGGAGAAAAGCTCTGAGAACCAATCAACGTTCTCCATCTAAAGAAATTCTACGCCTAAGGCATTCAGTCTATGGTTAAATATCCTGAAAAAATCCTAAAAATCGAAAAAAGTCCTGAAAAAATGAACATCTTGGTGAAAACCTAGCAATAGGTGCCTTGATGATTCACAAAAAAAATAAAAAATTTAAAAAAATAAAAAAATATCAAAAATTCAAAAAAACTTGAAAAAAATGAAAAATACAAAAAAAAGAAAAAAAAGAAAAAGTGCCTTGGTGAAAACTTGGAAACAGGCGCCTTGGTAGCAAAAATAGAATCTCTGCCAAGATGGTGAAAACCCGGCAAACGGGTGCCACTTGTTCCAAAATGCTCCATCTATCAGCACAATCTTGGTCTTTTCCAAATTTCAGTCTTGCTTTAGTTTGTACATATCTCCCGGTTTGTTTCTGCATATCCTGGTTTCAATAAGTCGGTCTGTACACCAATTAGCTCAAGCGTCTGTATCCTATCAATGTTCAAATTTGGGGGCAATCAATGTCATATCCTATGGTCTCCCATGTATCTTAGACATTTCCTATCCAGTCAGAGTCCTTTGAAGCTTCCAGTTGAGTCAGTCAGTCTGTCTCGTCTCCAGAAAGGATTTTGCATCTACAACAATCAAACATCAAAACTCAACTGAAAACAATTTGTGCTTTTCATGCTTTTATCTCCTTGTATGCTTGCTGATCCACATTGAGATTTTTTCATATTATGTCCCTTTGAGCTCTTCGATGATGTCCTTTACAGGATTTAGAGGGTGATGACTGGGGGCATAATCTTTTCTTTGTCTTCTGCTTGTATGTGAAAATCTAACAACTTTGGAAATTTTGGATTGAAATGGTGTCTGACTGTAAGAGCCTCTATCTCGAATTGGATGGCCATGCGTACCTCGACCATTGATACCCAAAAAATTCAAGGATGTTTGATCTAACTATTATCTTTTTAAAGTAAATTATTTCTCCTACTGTGAAACACGATCTTGCCTAAGGAGGTGAACAATAAAGGGTCACTACGGGTAATTCACACTAGATTTAGAATGATCTTTTGATTGTTTGATGTGTATGTTAAATGCAAGGTGTACTCAGGTCATCACGACGTTTATGTTTTGATGCTTGTACAAATTGCTATATCAAAATGGACATGATATTCAGGTCATCCTAGCATTTGTGCCTTGGTGCTTATATCTAATCCAACATTCCGAATACAAATCAATATTCATATGTCCATGGTTGTATAACCAGTGGGTGTTGTATTGATTCTTGTGCATACAAATCGATATTCATATGTCTATGGTTTCATGGATAGTGGGCATTGTATTGATTTATCCAGTTACCTAAAAGTTCAATGATGATAACAAATCGACACATGATCAGTGACTAGGTCCTAGGTCTTAGGTTGCATTTCATCTTGCATGTCTCTTTGCATTTTGCATGTTTGCATGATCTCACAATGGCTAAATAAACTTTGAAGCTTAAATGATTCTCCACTTGCATCTTCCAATCTAACAAGAGCTAAATCCCACACGAATGTTCCTCCAATGAAATAGCAAGTAGAATCCTTTTTCGGGATCAAAATCAAAATTTGAGATCATTCATATTATTAACTACTTGCATATTCGACCTTCAATCATCACAAAAATCTAGTATTCAACTTAATTGATTATCTTTCATCAAACTATCAAAATTTCAACTTGGTCAACCATGGTCAACTCATGGTCAAACCTAGTCCAACTTGGTCTCCAGGACCTCTAAACGATGCACAATGCATTCCCAGACGTGTTTAACCACTTCTCAAATGAATTAACATGCTTCTAAACTATAACGCTGACTTTTCTTGTCAGATTTCAATTTTCATCCCGAAGGAGGCATGGTATTGCACATCATTCAAAGTCTGTAAATCAAATTCTATCGATCAAATCTATCAATATCTTTCATCAGTGATCAAGACAACAATCACGTCTAGTCGCTGATTCATCAAAAGTCCTCATTGCTCAGGGCAAATCTATCATCACTTGGGGCATATCAGATTCATCGATCCATATCAATCTGGTATTCTCTTAATCTTGTAATCCGTATCAGTTTTTGTAACCATCGGATCATAGTGTTCTTTCCTTGGTTCTTCGGCAATTGAAGGATTCGGATGTGATACCTGCTAGTTCTGCTAAGACAATCGAGTCTAGAACGGGTCACTCACTTCTTATCAATCCTAAGGTTTGGAATCAGGCATTTTGACACTTTTTCATAATCATAGGTTCATTTGCTGTTATAGTGAACATTATCTTTGGTCATTCAGGACCTATTATCTTCATATCAAATCAATATCAATCAACTTCTGTCTCATATCAATTATCAATTTCGCATCAGTTTCATATCTCTATCAAACACAGACTTTCTTTGAACCATTACGCTTTGCACAATAATTCAAAGAGGGGCAAAATGTAATACCCAAAAAATGGGCTATAAGTTCATTAATCTCCTACATCTTCAATTCGAACGAAATCGACATCAAAGTCCTAATCTAAGGCACATCTAAACATCATCGAATCATAATTGATTATCTTAAATTCTACATCGGGGAATATTCCTAGTAATATTCCTAATCATCATAATTATCTTTAATTTTATAATTATTTGGCAATAAATCACATTTATCCTAAAATTTGATTAATTAAATATTTTGCATATTTAATTAATTAGATTTAATATTTGCCACTTAATTGTTTAATTAAATTTAATTATATCTATTATTAATTGTATTATTTAATTTTGACAATAAATCAAAATTCTTATGAATAATTGATTAAATTCTTATTTAATTAATTAAAGCATGTTGTCATTATTTAATAATATAATTTTTAATAAAAGTTTGGTAAAATAGTTAATTAACCCATAAATTAATTATTTAATTTCAAAAAGCAGTTAAGTGGAGAATAAATCACTTTATTTATTTATTAAATCATAATTATCCATGTGCACATTCAAGGACCAGTTAAACTCAAAATTAGAAAATCAATGCAAGTTGTTAGCTTTTTGAAACTCAACATCTTTTTGAGTTTTAAAGTTGATCTAAACTTCTAATTCAAGTTGAACTGTGCTTTTGCATGATTTTTGTGACTTAATTATCTTTATTTAAAAATAACTCAAAAATCAAGTTGAGTTATTTGAGTGATTTATGGCTTTTTCTCATGCACCTCCAAAGCCTTGGATTTCTATAAAAACAAGGCTCAGCTCTTCATAATTCATCTCATATTTTGCACAATCACGCTGGAGAATTGGAATTGAAGAATCAAAGCTCTTGCGAATCGACATCTTTATGAGATCAATCTTATTTTTGCATTCATAGCATATCAATTTTCAATAGCATTCATAGCATATCAATTTCATATTAGCATAGATTCATATCAGTTTTTATCATTCTTATTGCATAGAAAATATAAAAAATATAGATCAATTACATTCAAATCCTTCATTTAGGTGTCGTCTAGGTCACTGATCTCGATTACAATCTGAGAACATCAATCTCGCACCTATTAGAAAGTAGTAAATCGCTTGGTTAGATTAGATTTCAATTTTGCACGATTTTGATTATCACTAACCTCTAATATTTTACTGAGTTTTGTGTCTACAGATCAGGTACAAAATTCACACACACACCACCCACTCACTTGAATCACAATGATCCCAATCATACTGAAACACATGGGGAAAAAACAAGCCAACTCTCATGTCCAAATGGTCCATGTACTACTCTTGGAGCTTCAGAATGAATGCATTTTTTAAGAGTCTTTCACTGTTTGACAATCCAATCTATCTCCTATAGTTCCCTCCTCAACCAACCAAAAGAATCTACACATTGTAGAATCAAGAGTCCCCCCTTGTGATAATGCTAAAGTACACGAATCAACAATAGAATGAGCATCAAGAAGTACAACACCTACAATCTTCAATTTCTCCTTAACTAGAGCTCTCTTCACACATGCACATGCTCCGTCATGCTCCCCTTTCCCATGCCTTGACTCAAAAAAAATCCAAATATGAGGTACACCTCTCTCCACATACATTCTACACAACCAATAAAACATTATGGCATTCTTAAATTGACCAGTGCAATTATCCGACCAAATGAGATGCCTATCCATAGCAATACCATTTTCTCGCAAGAAGTCAAAATAGTTCTAGAAACAATGTTAAACAAACTCATGAGAGTGAGACCTGTCATTGCTCATATAAAAATGGTACTCTCTGATTATCTTTAACTCATCTTTTGTGCTATCAAGGGAATGTCTATATGTGATGTGTACAAAAATAGCAACCTGAAAGGAATTGTAATATTGAGCTTGAGTCTCATTTTGGGGCTGCAATGTATAGTTCTCTGCAAAGTCTACAACAGATATAATAGTTCCAATGGGGAAAGTGTCCCTACATGTCCTGAATTGTTGATCCAACCATTGAGACCTATGACTATGCCTTGCATACTTGTAAAAAATATTTGTCTTGAAATCTGAGATAAAATCAGCAACATTGTATTCTTTTGCAACTAACTCACATCTAAAGCCTTCACCTCCACTCTTCAATGTATATTTCACTGTTTCATATACCTTTTTTTGGACGAGTGTCTTTCAAAAACTGTGTTCCAAACCCTCATGAAAACATGTTCTAAACTTAGACAAGCCACCACATTCTGAGTACTTGGCATTTAAGCAATCTTTTTTATAAAATAAACAACCATCATCTCTATGACATAAAAATTTATCTAGCAAGTCTCTTGATGATTTGGGAAGACCACTTGCACCACAATCCTCTAGCATTTCATTAGTATGCAAAGTAGAAGGAATGGACTGTAATAATTCATGATGCATTGAAAACTCAACATGATATTTGCAACAACATGTATTCCAAATCTTAAGGGGTACACAATAAAATGGCTTCACGGATTCAAAAGACCTTTGTGATATTTTCAATGTTGGATGTGTCTCACAATTTTTTTTATACAACATTGTTTGACTTACCTCCACATAATGTTTAGGATGTGGAGTGTGGTCTTGATTTCCAACTCTCAACTTCAAGACATCCTTCACATTTGGTGACACTCTTGAGTTAGCATCCCAAAATTGTTGAATTTCATCCTTGACAACATCTGTTAGCTTCTTATAGAAACATGGAAGTCTCCCACCATAAGCCCATGTATCAATTTGAAGCAGATCATCAAGTCTTTCTCTTCTTGCAAGTGCTCTACCCAAAGTTTTACGGTCTATATTGAAGTCAACACAAGTTTGTCTCATCAAATGAGCCTTTCTCAACTGATGACTTACTAAGGAGGTTGTAATAACCCTCCGAGCAATTCTCTTTTTTTTTCTTTGCTAGTATTCCCAATGCTATTGAGAGCATTGAAAAGATTCTTCACAAATATGGCATTTCTCTCCATTTTCTCGTTCACATCAATCTTCAATTTCACAAGCACAGGTATCATCTTTTGCATCTTTAACAACTGCACAAAAATTTGACATTGCTCAACCAATGTCTTGTTTCAAAAAAATTGATCATAAAGTCTTGAAGCCCACAACCTAACGGTTCTATGTGACCTCTTTCCTTACCAATTATTCATAATGTTCTCCTCAATTTCAATTAACCATTTAGGTGTTCTTGAAAGCCCCGAATTTGAAGATTGATTATCTTTATTGCAAGGGACTTCTCATATAATTTGGAGATGTGTAACGTTCATGTGGTTCTTGTGCAACATTTTCATTCTCCAAGTCTACATTTTCAATCTCCATCTGTACATTTTCATCTTCATTCCATTCATTGTCATTCCCCAAATCTACGTTTTCATTCCCCAAGTCTACATTTTCATTCTCCATCTCTACATTTTCATCTTCACTCCATACATTGTTATTCACAAAATTAATTTCCATATTATTTTCAAATTCAACATCCTCTTCACTTACAACCACATTTATGGGGTCACCTTGATTAATGTTTAACATACCTTCTCTCCTTCGGTGATTTTCCCTATCTTTTTCCCTATATGCTTGAATTTCTTCATTCGTCACCTTCCTCTTCTATTTATCCTTTCGATGACTGTTGCTTCCCATGGTGAGACCACAAGTTGACAAAACAAAAAAATGGGACCCAAATCACATTTTTTTTCCTGCAACCCATGAAAAATTTTGAAATCCCGTGCTTGTCTGGTATGTGGGGACATGGAATATTTTGGTCAAATATGACCAGTCAAAAATCGGGTACCCAATTCCAAATCGGGTACCCGATATTTCCAGGCAGATGAAAAAAGGGTGGGAGAAAATGAAAAAATTGAACTTTTACATATAAAATGGGGTATATAATATATAAAATGTATATTATATATATACTAATGTATTATAATATACTAATGTATATAATATATATAATATATTATATATATACTAATACATATTATATATACTAATGTATATAATATATATATAATACATATTATATATATATAATGTATTTGATAAGGCGTACTAGGACCCCTTGTAATTTCGGCGATTTGACTCTACTGAATAAGTAGATGTCATCATCTGTCCTAGAATCTAGTACTAGGACCCCTAGGAAGTCCCCATGATCCCTTTTGACACATTTGAACACTCAAGTGTGTCTAAAGGCATCGTAGGACCCCTTAGGACACACTTGAGTGTTCCAATGTGTCCACAGGGGTCACAGGGACTTCCTAGGGGTCCTAACACTTGATAAGGCCTATTAGGACCCCTAGGAAGTCCCCATAACCCCTTTTGACACATTTGAATCCTCAAGTGTGTCCAAAGGCATTGTAGGACCCCTTAGGACACACTTGAGCATTCTAATGTTTCAAAAGGGGTCACAGAGACTTCCTAGGGGTCCTAACGTGTGATAAGGCCTTTTAGGACCCCTAGGAAGGACCCATGACCCCTTTCAAAACATTTGAATTCTCAAGTGTGTCCGAAGTAGCCGTAGGACCCCTTAGGACACACTTGAGCATTCCAATGTGTCCACAGGGGTCACAGGGACTTCCAAGGGGTCCTAACACGTGATAAGGTGTACTAGGACCCCTAGAAAGTCCCCATGACCCCTTTTGACATATTTGAATGCTCAAGTGTGTTTGAAGGCATTGTAGGACCCCTTAGGACACACTTGAGCATTCTAATGTGTCAAAAGGGGTCACAGGGACTTCCTAGGGGTCCTAACATGTGATAAGGCCTATTAGGACCCCTAGGAAGTCCCCATGATCTCTTTTGACACATTTGAATGCTCAAGTGTGTCTGAAGGGGCTATAGGACCCCTTAGGACACACTTGAGTGTTCCAATGTCACTACTACATTTGGGGCCAAATTTTGACGGTCATTTATCAGATTTGCAACACTCATTTGTCAGAATTTTGACACCTGAGTCCGTCGCCATTTTTGCGTAGAAGATTGCGATAGAAGACCTATCTATCAGTTTACCGACACCATGTCACATCGGAAACTTACACATGACAACAACTTCATTATGGCATTTCCTACGGTTCATCCATCAGAATTTTGATAACAAGACCTATCAGAAATATACAATCTCTATTAGAACTGACTGTCGAAACCATATTCTTTCTGACATTAGAACTGTTGGAGTACCGAGAGTTTCCATCAAATTTTGACAGATCTACCTGTCGGTGATATGGCCCCACTGTTGAATATTTTCTATTTACGACACTTTAACTGTCGGAATAGTGACAGTTCGACAGTATTCTCCGACGGGTTACCCTATCAAATGTATAGCATTACTGTCATAGGAAATGTCATAAATTATGTTTTTCTAACATTTTCTCTGTCGAATGCATAGCACTTCCATCAAAATTAATGCTAGAGTGTTGAAAAACTGATGGAATGGCACATTAAAGTTAACACAGCTTAAGAGACCATCATAGGTTGTCTCTTTCTTTGGTCTATATTATTGACATAATGTTTTACCTTTCATTAGCTCATCAAATCTGGGGATTTGAAAGAATTTAATAGAATATTTTCATGACAACGTATATTATTTAAGTTGATGTTGCAGAAATTTATCTACTTCGCACACTTGTAGACTATGAGGATGGCGATAAAGAAGCATTGCCATGGGAGGAGATGCTTCTTTATCACCATCTTCATAGTATACAAGTGCACGAAGTAGATAAATTCGTGCAACGTCAACTTAAATAATATAAGTGGTCATGAAAATATTCTATTAAATTATTTCAAATCCCCAGATTTGACGAGCTAATGAAAGGTAAAACATTCTGTCAATAATATAGACCGAAGAAAGAGACAACCTATGATGGTCTCTTGAGCTGTGTTATCTTTAGTCCTAGCTACCTGAGAATAATCACTGCCTTGCATTTATGTACACTGCACAAATTGATCACAGTCTCGCAAAAACATTTTACACTTGTACATCTCATCAATAATGGAAGCCTAAAGTAATTTTATATGATCACTAGTACATTTTGTGCATGGATGAGAAAATATTATCCAAAGTTTCTAGATAACCATTTTTGAGAAGAGGAATGAGTGGAGGCCAAAGAAGGGATAATTGTGAAGGTTTTATAGATGTAGGTTACTGAATTATCATCTTTGCACTGGTAGTCAATCTGGCCTCCACTCCATATATGTCTTCTCATAATCTAAAAACTCTCCATCATTGACCCCTCCTCACGAAAAATGCATTTAACACAAAAAAAAAATCTACAAAATTGAACCAATGGCATGCTTAGAACAAAGAAATAGATTGATAATAATATGCTAAAGATTCTATTATGTTTAATACACGCAAAAGGAAAAGTCCCAACAATTCTTTAACATACTTTATCTGATATGATAATAACATTCTAATTAAACTGATAAAGGTGTTATCTGCATTTAATCTACCAATTACTAATTACACAATTTTTTTTTTTACAAAATTGAACCAATGGCATGTTCTTCATATGTGATTTCTTCATCTTTCGAGCCTCTGGCATCATATTCGACCGTAAATTTCAAATGCATTGCATTTTATTTGATCATGAATGATCTTTGAAATGACCTCATTCTATCGGTGTCGTGGCCTAGTCCGTGCTTTATCTCCATTATTTGATGTTATTGGTGCTTTTGCTCAAGGATATCGATTCACTGTTTTCAAATGTTTGGATCATTTTGGTCATGACTGTTCCTCTAGTACACAGTTAGGAAATGTAACTATCTAATGATTATATGTAATGTTGAATGGATTAAATGCTTTGTTCTTGGTAGAAGTGAATGGAAGGAATAGTGTTGGTGTTAGGTTTCATTTATTATTGAATTCAATGGTTTCCAAGATGTGTTGAGGAGTTTTCTCCTTGTTTAATGTTAGCTGTTCCTACACAATCCACTCATACAATAGTGAAATGCTATGTGATTGACAATTTCATACAACTAGTCCTTTGGTGTGTATTAAATACAATCCAGTCACTTATTGAATGCTTTGAATGTTAATGTTTAGAAGAGATCAATAAAGTATTTAAAGACAATCTTACATGTTTGGAGAGGTTTGAGAGGCACTTATAATGACTGTACCTTCACAAACAATGACATAGACTGGTTTTACTAAGTTTCCTTTCTCTATTTTGAGGTTTCCTTTCTCTGCCGTAGGGGTACAGTCAGAGGGTTCATTGACAAAATGATCCTTTGAATGGTTACTATGAATATGAATGATTTGATATAGTATATTTCTCATTTTACTTGAAGTTTGGAATAGCTTGTGCAAGGGTGAAAGTAGTTTTGGTCGTGACTGTTCCTCTACACAGTCAGAAAATGTAACTGTCTAATGATTATATTTAATGTTGAATGGATTAAATACTTTATTCTTGGTAGAAGTGAATGGAGCTTCCAAGATGTGTTGAGGAGTTTTCTCCTTGTTTAATGTTAACTGTTCATGCACAATCCACTCATACAACAGTGAAGTTACAAAACTGAATCAATGACATGTTTACAACAAAGAAATAGAATGATAATAATATGCTAAAAATTCTATATATTCTATTTAATACACACCAAAGGACCAGTCCCAACAATTCTTAAACATACTAGTTATCTGATATGATCAATTGTTAATAAAGGTCTAATTCTGTAGACTGCTAGCACAAATGAAGATATGACCTAGCCAAATTTTCCTTGTACCATAGAAAAAAAATGTGTGATAACTATGTCTAATCCAACCTTAATTGTTTAAGAATTCATCATATCAGATAAAGTATGTTTAAGAATTGTTGGGAGTTCTATTAGACCTTTGTTGTAAACATGTCATTGGTTTTCAAATGTTTGGATTCACGTTTGTTGATATTACTGGCATATATGTTTAATGATGCCATTGTATATTGTTGTCACTGAAATGACCGCATTCTACTGGTGTCATGCCCTAGCCCATGCTTTAACTCCATTATTTGATGTTATTGGTGCTTGTGCTCAAGGATATCCATTTTTTTGAAATGTTGACTATGGTTATCAAATGGACAGCCCGTGAGCTTCTAGCTAGGTGTTATTTGTATTGATAGCTTAGGGCATCAAATGTATTGTATCATTGATAGTTGAGACTTTGTTATAAGGAAATAGGACAAAGAACTATTCTGATTTAGTCTCTCTATTTTGATCTCTAAGTGGCTTACAACCCTAGAGAAGTATATGTTGATTTACAAATGCAGTTGCAGGTTACATAGCAGCCAATAATTCACAAGAAATCTATGCATCCAATTTGAATAGAAATTAATACAAAGAAATAGGGTCCTCCAATGGCCCAATCATTTGGACCTTGACTGTCCCCTCAACCAGTGACCCTTCAAAACTAGGTTATCATGCAATCAGTGAATGATCCTTCATTCTCCTGGTTTGCCCTGCATCCAAACATATTGGAAATACACAATACAATGATAACAAGTCTTTCACAATCCCCCTTCCCTCAAGGGACACTATCAACCATCCCTTCCACATAGCATTTCACTATTGTATCAGTGGATTGTGCAGGAACAGTTAACATTAAACAAGGAGCAAACTCCTCAATACATCTTTGTTGTAAACATGCCATTGGTTCAGTTTTGTAAATTTGTTTTTTGTGTTAAATGCATTTAAATGGAACATTAAGCATAGTAATAATATGCTTAATCTATTAGTAATTGCAGATTAAATGCCCATAACACCTTTATCAATTTAGCATGTTATTCAAAGATACTAAAGAAGACCTACTATTTGTCAGAGAAATCTTCACTGTCCCCCACAATGAAGACAATGAAGATTAACCTCCTGCCCCACAACAAAGAACATTGTAATAAGAATAAGATATAATATAGTGTTAGAATAAACTTTGAACAAAGACATGTAATGCTTAAGTTAATGATCTAAAAAGCTGCAAATATAGGAATTGAAAAATAAGATAGTGCCAAGAAACATTTTCACAAATATGAAATGTGAGGAAAAGTAATAACATTAACAATGCCAAGATTCACATCATTAAATTTCACCTACGGATGAGTTTCTACAGTGGGTTTCCCAGCATCAAAAATATGTTGAGTTGCATTTGAGCTGTAACTAAGAGTATCATGTGGAACAGACCCTAAACTTTGAAAGCGTTCTCCAACCTGGCAATTCAAAATTCAATCTAGGCAAGCATCAGTAAGTGAAATAAATTATAGACATCAACATCAACATCATCATAATCATTAGAAATAAACTTTAAAGACATATTTTGGATATAGTACTATGTTTCTTGAAAGTTTTTGTGATGCTTCTAAACTTTAAAGACATATTTTATGGCTTAATGATAACACATATTAGTGTTTTGTTTTCTAATGGAATGTTGTTGATCATTCATGGTCTTGAGGAAACTTTTGATTGTTTTAATTCTCAAGTCTTGATGTTGTTTCTCAATGTGATATAGACTGACCACAAGATGGTTTAGTTGGTCCTCTCTTTCTGTTTAATCATTTGTCTTCTTCATGGTGTAAGTGTTCATTAATATTCATTAATGGCAGGCGGTGATTCTTTGGTAATAAAGGCATTGATAGCATTCATAATCGTATAGCTCTTTACCTGATCTAGTCACATCATCAACATCGAGGTTAGTTTGTCTGGCCTCGGCCTCAACCTCAACCTACTCATTAACAATGGCCTCTACACTCTCTACAGCTGCAATACAAATTGTTTCATTAATCCAAACACCAATTGCAATTAAATTTGTATTACTACACCAATCAATTTAAGATGTTTACTTGTATTACTGTGATGCACATCCTCATTGTCATCAACATGCACAGGTTGTGTATGGCAAGAATCGGCAGGCTCCAAAGTTTCTAGATAACCGTTTTTGAGAAGAAGAAAAGTGGAGGCCAAAGAAGGGATAATTGTGAAAGTTTTCTAGATGTAGGTTACTGAATCATCATCTCTTGTTGATATATTTCAGATTCTACTCTAGAATGAACAAACTATAGAGATCTAACATAGCTAAACATAGAATAAAGTAAACAAGAAGGGATAGAAGATACACGAATATCAACCAAGTATACTCCAGTCTATATGCCTCCAAACTATACTAACAAAGGTGCTGAGGAGAACCTGATTAGTACCTTAGTGTTAGTGTATTGAGGAAGAGTCCAGTCCTAATAGAGGCTTCCAGCCCTAATCAACTCGTAGTTAACATTGCCAATAATTGCTGGTTGTATGGATCAGATCATAATCTGATCTTTATTCATGCTCAAACTTGTTCTTATCTATTAGCCGAAGCTACTTATCTTTCACACCAATATATGCTGATCTAAGTTTACTTAAGGCAGAGAATCAAGGTTTTGGGGGAGCGAAGCATGTTATGTTTTTGGTGCTTCTCTCCCTAGAATCCAACACCATATATATATGAATTGAATTATCTTCAAGAGGGCCAACCTGGTCTTATTAAATATATTTAATGTTAAAGCCAAGAGGCCGACCTTGGGCCCTTAACTAATTCAACCAACACATATATATAAATGAAATAATAATCTCCTGATTATTATAAATCGCACAAGGGTATTTATTTGATCAGTTGGATCTTGGCCAAAATGCTATAATTATTAACACTCTACACTGGTACTCAATCTGGCCTCCACTCCATATATGTCTTCTCAGAATCTAAAAACTCTCCATCGTTGATTCCTATCATTTTTTCAGCATCTCGATGGACTAAGACCTTAAATTCACAATAGTACAAAAGTGCATCAAAATGCAGAGCTCAACAATACAATGCCCCACAAATACCAGAGGGTTCATAGTCCCGTGAAATAGAGGTACCCACAACATGTTTACTAGCTCTCAGGTCTCACCCACCTCAATAGTCATAATGTGCTCGGTCTATAGAGATTTCACGATAGCAATGCCAGCAAATGCCCAAATCTGAGCACGAGTTATGCATGTAAATCTAGGCCCGTGAGATATAATGGTGTTTAGTTTTGCTCCATGAGTTAGAGTGCAAGAATATTATGCTATCAGTCAGAGATCGAATCAATAATGAAATACATGTGATGCCCTAGCTTTAGTGTTATCGGGCTATGTAATGAATAGAAGCAATAGTGATAGATATATTCAAAATAATGAGCAAAGAAGTAAAATAATGCTGCAAGGGTTACAACGCCTACAAGATACAATTTCAATGCAACAATATAATCAAATAAGCATGTCCAAATAAGGATATGAAATATGATGCCCTAGCTCATTCGAGATCAAATACATAATAGGGTGATGCTTCATCATGCCCTTGAGATAAAAAGGAGGCACAATACTATAAGATGTAGATAGAGATGAAAAAACACAAATGTAAGCATCGGTAGCAATAAATAAAAACAATTACAGAGGAACCATGGTCCCCCATTCTATAACAGCAAATACAACAATCAAATTCAATGATGATGCCCTCGACAGAGATGCAATCAAGAACACATTTGTAGAGATGTGAATTCCAAAATGAGTGTCTACCTTAATCGATGCCATGAAAGAAAAGGGATTGATGTTTCAAAACAGAGCTCGAGATCTAGTCCGAAGGTGCCAATTGAGAATGACAACTTGCCATTTGTCGAAAGAAGAAGTCTGAGAGCCAAGAGTTTCTTTCTTTTTGTGAAAGAAGGGTTTTACATTTTGAATATATTCTCCCCTTTCCTAGGGTTGAGAATTTATTTTTTCTTCTTTGCTAAGTATTTCAAAGGGGCATGGGTTTTATTTAAACATAGGGCCATTAATATATTTATCCCTTGTGGGTTAATATATTAATTGTTTTATTTTGATGCCATTAGATTTTTATAACATGATGTAAATTGAGAGTCAATTTTGACTTAGGAGAAATTCTTAAAAATCCATGTTTGATTTTGAGGTGGGGGGTTAAATGTTTTAAATGTAAATGTCATTGCTCTTACCATTGTAAGATATTGACAAGTGGTGTTTTTATAAACCCTTGTTAGATATCATTTATAAGGCATGACTTAGTGGATGGAATAGTCTTCTTTGACTATCTATTTTAGGGACCCCACTTTTTCTGCCCCCCTAGATTCTTGGGAATTGGGCATCCAAATTTCAGAGTGGCATGATCATGGTCCTAGTAGTAGATTTTTCCTATTCTTGGTGAGTAGTGGATTTCAATGC
Organism: Chamaecyparis obtusa; assembly: GCA_027943335.1. Lineage (NCBI taxonomy): Eukaryota > Viridiplantae > Streptophyta > Pinopsida > Cupressales > Cupressaceae > Chamaecyparis > Chamaecyparis obtusa. The sequence continues at coordinate 2,716,019 of BSBK01000032.1, forward strand.
AGATTCTATATATTTTCTATATATGCCTCTCACCTTTGGTGATTGAGGCGAGTTCTTCTTTCCCTCATTCTCATGAGGTGAATGTTGTAGCTCTTGGAGAAGCAATATGATATTTTGACTCCTTTTATTCTAGTTAATAGCAATTGTCCTTCTTTTCTACAGCCTTGTGAGTTGATTTGATGAATTTGATGTCATGTACTGTGATTGAAACTTGATCCTTTACTTGATATTTTGTTCATTTTGATGTTTGCAAGCACTGGTTTTTTCTAAGGTTTCAATCTGTGTGCGTTTATATGTGTTTGAGTTGTGGAATCCATTTTCCCTTCTCATTTACAACTAGCACTTGATTATTTTCTAAGGGAAGAATCATATTTGAGAAGAGTTGTGGTGTTTAGGTTATATGCTGGATTACATTGTGAGTCTTTTTTCAGTTTGTGGATCTATCTAGTTTGGTGAATCACCTAAGTTTAAATTTCAATTATTTCATTTTTATGCAATCTATCTCTCCCTTTCCCTTCAAGTTTAGTTCAGTTCAGGTGATACAAATGGGGAAGTCGGCCCTTAACCCAGAGGTTTATTCTCAATGAAGCAGTTCAACATCCTAAGAGTATTCTCATGTTTCACGAGATTGCTAGGTTCCATACTTAGCCATCACGGGTGTAATCCCTAGTGACAACAATTTTTGGCACGCCCGGTGGGACAACTTTGTTTCCCATCATTCACTGAGTTTTTTGATGTGATCCTCACTGCAATCAACCTTTAAGAGGTGGTTTTTTTCTAGCACCATGGAAACTCTGAGAAAAATCTACTGGTTTAAGTAGTTCAAGTGCTGATAAATTTCAAAAAATATCTTTTACCAGCTCATTTGATGAGCAAGCATGTCAATGCCTAATGCATTTTATTCCTAGCACCTGCCATATCATGAAAATGGCACCCAAGTGCAGGCATTCACTCCATATTAGGCTAGCCAAGTAGCAACATATAGCCAAAATGGCCCACAAACAATAAATTTCTAGCATGCACTACCATACCCTCCCACCCAGCATCAAGCACCCTAGCAACATTCTTATCAACCACCCTACGAAGATCACCATTGCAATCCTCAGAATCAGCCCCATACCACTTCAGATTCAAGCTCCATATCCTCTTTGTTGGCAGTTTGTCAAGAGGAAATGAGCTCTTTCATGAAAGGTTATGCAGAGATGAGGTCTCAAAAGGAGGAGCTCTCAAGACAGTATATGGAGGTGGTGACTTTCTCAAGGCTACTTGAGAGCTAGATAGCAGGTGCTGAGTAGACCCTTGAAGAAAAGAACCAATTGATCTTGACACAAGAGAAGATTTATGAAGAAAAGATTGAAGAATATCAAGAATTCATAAGGAACATCTATCTTACAGCTACAAAAACTAAGGAGGATCTCTGAAAAGAGTTGGAACAAAATGATGAATTCCATGATCATGAATGAGAGACACTTGCTGAGCAGATTGTAGAAAAGGATCAATTGATTAAGAATCTATTGGCACAAGTACCAAAGCAAGAAGATCCAGAAGCCACTACTACCCCAATGCAAGAAATCTCACCAGATCCACCTAAGAGCAATATAGATTTAATGCAGTCTTGGAGACCCTCATGGACCTTGTATCTGAGTTATGAGATGCCAGCTCTTGTTAAGGAGGAGATCTAGAAGAAGATACCCCATGCTGCTGAAGAGAACCTAGAAGCTTTGTAGGCCAGATAGGAGACTCACAAGATACAAATCCCAAGTTTCTTGCCTGGTAAGTCCACTAGCACTCCTATTGAAATTCCAAGCTTTAGGATTTCTCCTTCAGTTCAGATTCCTAGTCAACATGAGCCTAATCTCCATGCATGTTTAGAGCCTATTCATGACCCTATCTCATATTTTCAGCCACTTCATTCTATTTCTATAGATGAGACACCTGTGATGTTTGACTTCCTATATGATAGTGAGCCCATCCTGCAACATATAAATCCCTATAGGCCAATTCCTAAAGAGCCCCCTACACCTCATAGTATTTCAGGCCACCAGAAAGAGGATGAATGTTATCTCTTAGAGGTACTTTTTCATGATGATCATGAGGAACAAGTAAAATTATTACATGATGATGAATTAGAGTAGCCAAATAAGGATCAGGAAGCAAATGAGGGAGAGACACTAACGAATTTATTTGAGGAGATGCCTTCTTATATTGAGCAGGATGAGATAGTGCAAGATTTACTAGTTGAGCTCTCTGATTATGATAAGAAAAATGACATAGTTGCTGCTAACTTAGAACAACAAGATGATTTTGATTTGATAATCAATGCTTTTTGCTCAACTCTTGTTGATATTCCTCATCTTCTTGAGAAGGATAATGGCTTGCATGTTCTTGAAGAAAAGATTATGTTTCAGGAGGTTCATGTTGTACCAGTGATAGAATCTGGGCCTGTTTGCAATAAAGTGGTGGATGAATCTAAAGAATCATGTTTCCTAGACCATGAGGAGGGGCCAGAGATTATTAAGAAGATGATATAGTTGGATAGCTTTGATGAGCTATTGGTTGTTCCAACTGATGAAGAGGACGATCCTCTAACTGTAGAAGAAGAAATTTTGTGGTAGACTATCATGGAGGGGCAAAGTTTTGATCAACATGCTGAAGATGCTCATAGGATGCATATTGAGCAATAGGATAGGCCTAGTTTTATGCCCTCAAGGGGGTTTCCTATCAGATATCTAGCCCAGATGGGAGCAAGCAAAGCATCCATACATAGTGATTTAGTAGAGGGTGATGTTAAGAGTCCACTCATTAGTAATCAAAAGCTTATTCAGCCTCATCAGATTCCCTAGGAGGACAACACCTATGATCTAATTGCGGTTAGTAGTCTGGTCTACCAGATTCAAAGGTTGATATGCTAGACAGTTTAGTACATTTTTGTGTTCCATGTTCTCTTTGCTGGCATTAAATGTGAAAAGGATAATATTTTGAGGAGAATGGGAAGTTATTTCAACAATCCAATCAATGGATTTGTTTGACCAGTTTGCTGATATTGGTTAGAGTAGGGTAGGGTAGAAGTTTTGTTTCCTATTTCCCCTAAGTGCCTCAGCACAAGGTTTGCTTTCAGTTTTAAGTTTTCAGTGTGGTTTGGTTAGTAATAAGCCAGAGAAGTTATCTCTAGCAGTTAGCAGTTTTGTTGGAGAGAGAAGGAAGTTGGTTGTTCAAAAGAGCTAAGTTCAGTTTTGGATTGTATGACTCTATGCCCAATGGATCTTCAAGGCACCTGGTCAAGATGCTTAGCAAGAAAGCACTCCATAGAGGTCACCACAATGTTGTCATATTTTTACCCCTTTGGAGGCCTAATTACTAAATGAGCTACTGTACCCTAGTTTGCATTATTAGGTGGTCTTGATTAAGATTTGTGTTCATTTCATTGCAAAGTACATGAAAGGAAAGGAAATAACTACATCTAAGATTACATGTGCCAATATTCTGAATATTTTGTACAGAAGGAAAAGAATTGAAAAGGAAACATCTATCTGAGCTCACACATGCCGTGAACATAGCCAATGCAAGAATTGCATAAATGAGTGCAAATATACATTATTAATGGAGCTAGGTGTAGGGGTACCAAACATTGCTTGGTAATGAGTTGATCTTCTATGTGCCTAGTGCGCTCTTGTGATCCTGAACCTGCAGATGAAAAAAGAGAAATGGGTTAGATCCAATTGATCTAAGCAATAAATGGTGCCAACAACATCTATAAACATGCATACATGTACTCAATCATACACCTCTAGCATGGGCTATGCTTAGGGCAGGTGCATGAGAGAGGCTCTGGAAATAAAAGAAGTACCATTATTCTCACTAATATGTTTGTTCCATGTGCAGAGATAGAAGAAGCTGATTCATAACAAATAGTAGAATACCGAGATCCAGATGAATGATGATGCCCTGTGATGTGGGATCTATTAGGAGGATCTCAAATTTCCTAGAGAGAGACCACATCATAGGCCAAGAACACCCATGATCAGTATTGAGTCTCCTAGTACCCTACACTGAACCGGTGAGGGTTGTCAGAAGCTCTATTCCCACAGAGTTTCTGGGAACCCTAACCATCTCAAGGAGAGGCACTGACTCATGTGGAGGCATTCAGTAAAGTACAGTATCAGTGGGACACTAAATAACCATAAAGCCAAATCAAATGGAGCATGATCAAATAGAGCTCTGGCAGTTTCAGAGGATATACTTCATCAGCATGACAGAAAATAAGGTACACAAATCTATATACTGGGAAAAGACATTATGGCATATATGTGCTTCAAGTCTGCATTCAATAAAATGATGCTATGGCATGAATATGATAAAATCTACATTATGAGCCAATAGAAGGGACTCAATATGTCATAATATCCCAAGTGATAAACATTTGATACATGATAGTACACTAGACTTCACATAGAGGATGCACATTCTGCATAGTGTCATCATTGCTATGGATCAAATATGTAAGCATACAATGGAGGTGGCATCAACCTTAGGAAGCAATGCCAATTGAAGTGGCAAATGTTCATAACAGACATGGTGAGGAGACAAGAAGTGAATGCCCTGTTCCAGGTTCACGGGCTAAGCATGTAATGATGGCAAAAGGGGCATTGCATATATGTAGAGCTTTCAAAACCATATGGCTACAATCAAAGGCTACCATGAGGACTATGCCTCGACATCAACAATAGAAAATTCTAAACCAATGCCCTCACTGGTATCAAAGGCTCAATATAGGATATACATGGTGCCCTACCTGTGGGTCATCGGGCTTTCCCCATGACATACCAAATGACATCAATGGCAATGCTCTATTGATCGACAAGCTACGAAACTCTCAATAGATTGCTTCGAAATATCATAGATGCAGATGCAATACCCATCAAATGCCATCAATTCACAATAGTATGAAAGTGCATTGAAATGCAAAGCTCAACAATACAATGCCCCACAAATACCAGAGGGTTCACAATCCCGCAAAACAGAGGTACCCACAACATGTTTACTAGCTCTCAGGTCTAACCCACCTCAACAATCATAATGTGCTTGGGCTATAGAGATTTCACAATAGCAATGCCAGCAAATGCCCAAATCTGAGCACGAGTTATGCATGTAACTCTAGGCCCGTGAGATATAATGGCACTTAGTTTTGCTCCACGACTTAGAGTGTAGGAATATTATGCTATCAGTCAGAGATCAAATCAACAATGAAATACATGTGATGCCCTAGCTTTAGTGTTATCAGGCTATGTAATGAATAAAAGCAATAGTGATATATATATTCAAAACAATGAGCAAAGAAATAAAATAATGTTGCAAGGGTTACAATGCCTACAAGATACAATTTCAATGCAAAAATAGAATCAAATAAGCGTGTCCAAATAAGGATATGAAATATGATGCCCTAGCTCATTTGAGATCAAATACATAATAGGTTGATGCTTCATCATGCCCTCGAGATACAGAGGAGACACAATACTATAAGATGTAGATAGAGATGAAAAAGCACAAATGTAAGCATCAATATCAATAAATAAAAACAAATACAAAGGAACCATGGTCCCCCATTCTATAACAACAAATACAAAAATCAAATTCAATGATGATGCCCTCAACAGAGATGCAATCAAGAACACATTTGTAGAGATATGAATGCCAGAATGAGTGTCTACCTTAATCGATGCCATGAAAGAAAAGGGATTGATGTTTCCAAACAGAGCTTGAGATCCAGTCTGGAGGTGCCAGTTGAGAATGGTAACTTGCCATTTGTTGAAAGAAGAAGTCTGAGAGCCAAGAGTTTCTTTCTTTTTGTGAAAGAAGGGTTTTACATTTTGAATATATTTTCCCCTTTCCTAGGGTTGAGAATTTATTTTTTCTTCTTTGCTAAGTATTTCAAAGGGGCATGGGTTTTATTTAAACATAGGGCCATTAATATATTTATCCCTTTTGGGTTAATATATTAATTGTTTTATTTTGATGCCATTAGATTTTTATAACATGATGTAAATTGAGAGTCAATTTTGACTTAGGAGACATTCTTCAAAATCCATGTTTGATTTTGAGGTGGGGGGTTTAAATGTTTTAAATGTAAATGTCATTGCTCTTACCATTGTAAGATATTGACAAGTGGTGTTTTTATAAACCCTTGTCATATATCATTTATGAGGCATGACTTAGTGGATGGAATAGTCTTCTTTGACTATCTATTTTAGGGACTCCACTTTTTCCCCCCCCTAGATTCTCAGGAATTGGGCATTGGAATTTTAGAGTGGCATGATCATGGTCCTAGTGGCAGATTTTTCCTATTCTTGGTGAGTAGTGGATTTCAATGCAGATTCTATAGATTTTCTATATATGCCTCTCACCTTTGGTGATTGAGGCGAGTTCTTCTTTCCCTCATTCTCATGAGGTGAATGTTGTAGCTCTTGGAGAAGCAATCAGATATTTTGACTCCTTTTATTCTAGTTAATAGAAATTGTCCTTCTTTTCTATAGCCTTGTGAGTTGATTTGATGAATTTGATGTCATGTATTGTGATTGAAACTTGATCCTTTACTTGATATTTTGTTCATTTTGATGTTTGCAAGCACTGGTTTTTTCTAAGGTTTCAATCTATGTGCATTTATATGTGTTTGAGTTGTGGAATCCATTTTCCCTTCTCATTTACAACTAGCACCTGATTATTTTCTAAGGGAAGAATCGGATTTGAGAAGAGTTGTGGTGTTTAGGTTATATGCTTGATTACATTGCGAGTCTTTTTTCAGTTTGTGGATCTATCCAGTTTGGTGAATCACCTAAGTTTAAATTTTAGTTATTTCATTTTTATGCAATCTCTCTCTCCCTTTCCCTTCAAGTTCAGTTCAATTCAGGTGATACAAACGGGGAAGCCGACCCTTAACCCAGAGGTTTATTCTCAGTGAAGTAGTCCCACATCCTGAGAGTATTCCCATGTTTCATGGGATTGCTAGGTTCCATACTTAGCCATCATGGGTGCAATCCCTAGTGACAATAGTTAACATTGCCAATAATTGCCGGTTGTATGGATCAGATCATAATCTGATCTTTATTTATGCTCAAACTTGTTCTTATCTATTAGCTAAAGCTACTTATCTTTCACACCAATATATGCTGATCTAAGTTTTCTTAAGGCAAAGAATCAAGGTTTTGGGGGAGGGAAGCATGTTATGTTTTTGGTGCTTCTCTCCGTAGAATCCAACACCATATATATATGAATTGGATTTATCTTCAAGAGGGCCAACCTGGTCTTATTAAATATATTTAATGTTAAAGCAAAGAGGCCAACCTTGGGCCCTTAACTAATTCAACCAACACATATATATAAATGAAATAATAATTTCCTTATTATTATAAATCGAACAAGGCTATTTATTTGATCAGTTTGATCTTGGCCAAAGGGCTATAATTATTAAGACTTTGCACTGGTACTCAATCTGGCCTCCACTCCATATACGTCTTCTCAAAATCTAAAAACTCTCCATCGTTGATTCCTGTCATTTTTTCAACATCTCGATGGACTGAGACCTTAAATTATTGAACTTCTCTTTGTTTCAAGAATAGTTAAACATTCTCTACTTAACAGAGCCAACCACATGAAGGTGGAAGCTCATCTAGCCCCTCCGAGGAGCCTCTTATGACCCTTTATGACATTTTAAGACCTCTAAGATGTATTCTTAGGGATCGTAAATGGTCATAAAGGGCCATAAGGGGTCCTAGGACACAACAACTGAGAAACATAATTGTAGGCATCGTGGTCACAATTTTTTGGAGACAACATAATTGAGTTGTATACCCAGACGGTGGAGAGCAACTCTTGCACCTCTGATTTGAAGTTGGCTACATCTATTGCTCATGAATACAAGGTCCTCCAACAGATGTATTCAACTTGGAATTCAGGGTGCAGAAGTTGCTCTACACCGCTTGGGTACACAACTCAATTACGTTGTCTCCAAAAGATTGTGACTATGATGCCTACAATTATGTTTCTCAGCTATTGTGAAATCTACATTTATGTTTCTCAGTTGTCGTGTTTATGTGCATGTTTTTTATGTATTTTGGATAGTAAGTCTAATTTAATTTGTTCATGGACTAAGACCTTAAATCATGTAATGAGGATGCTTAGAACACTAGTATATGCAAATTTCATTATTTAATAATAAAAATTTATTATAATGTTTATACCTTCTCCCATTTGCTGGTGTAATTCCTCTTTGAGTATCCCCTTTCTCCTTTGCATCCAAAATGAACTCATTCCAATCCCTCACTGGAATAAAGGGAGGATGCTCAAACTTCAACAAGACTTCATACATGCAATGTTCGTAGATTACGTTCAATGCATTATTTACATTCGTAAATAAGCATTGCATACAAATCTATGGATGGTGCGTGGTACGAAGCCATGCTCAAGCTTGAAAATGATAGTCAATCCATAGTCAAGGTCAAGGAACAAATGGAACAACCAAGAAAACACTATATGTTAAATAATGTGATTGATAGCAGATTGGGGCTCACCTGAGCCATAAACATGAAGAATTATTCTAAAAAAAGATGTAAACCATATATATGCACACTTGAGGTAAAGAGAAGTTACGTCATATCCATATTAAAATATTAGTTACAATATGAAGATATTAATCTAACTAATTCTTGAGTTCATCTCTGCATATGGTCACAACAAATATATGCGATTACAATACAGAGAAGGCATCGTAAAAATATAATTTTAGAATTTTCCCTAGCCTGACATGTTTTGCACTCAAATCCTTCATCGCAGATAAGTGGAGATGGGTAGATAGATGCAGATGAGTTGTCATCAACCCAACTAAAGTATTTGCAACCATTATTTCCCTGTGATACCCAGTCTACATTAGTTCTTATATTATAATGAATAGTATTTACATTAGAAACATTAAATATATACACATCAGCAACCTTTCTTCTATTTGGGCAGCACCAAAATTGTCGTCTAGGGTTGTTCGATGTCTGTGAAGTCTTCAACACACACTGCCCACCACCACATCGACAGTTTGGTACATTGACAAGAGTTATCGAGCCTATATATCAATAATGCACCACACCATCGTTACTACATTTATTATTTTAATATGATTATTTTTATATGAAATAGACCAAGGAGTACCATCATAAATATTAACCATTTACAATAATGAAAAGTAAACCTAAATCAAATAGCTCATTTTTTTATTAGCATGTGTAGTCTCTGTGTATATGAAAAATGAAAGAAATATGAAGCTGAAATAAAATAGTGAAAAAAATAGTATTCCACATAGACTGAATGAAATATACCATCAAAAGAAGGTGACAAAATCCTGTCACGAAGCACAGACATAGGAAATAAAAAAGGGACAAAAGACAAGAAATAAGAAAAATCATTACGACTATAGAAAAATCATTTATACTATAATAAAAAAAAGAAACACTCTTCGTCAACAATTTTCAAAATCATTAGGACTATAGAAAAATAATTAAGACTATACAAAATCAAATTTTAGAAATGGACGGTTCTAATGCTTTTCCATTACAATAATTGAGCATTCATCATTTGGTATTGTGTATTCCATTTAAGTATGTCAACAATGTTCAAAATCCTGTCACCAAGCATAGACAAGAAATAAGAAAAATCATTAGGACTATAGAAAAATCAAGTTCTATAAATGGACGATTTTGATATTGCTTTGCCATTACAACAATTGAGCATTCATCATTTGGTACTTCTTCGTGTATTTCATTTAAGTTTTTTAGTTGTCGTGTTTATGTGCATGTTCTTTATGTGTTTGGCTTCTCTCCCTCGCAAGGGATGCGTCAATAGGTAATTGATTTGAAAGCATAATGATTTGATGGTCTTTTTTTAGGATAGGTGTAATCATCCTGCCAACCTTAATTAGCAACATTTGTGATATATGTCAAGTACTTATAATCAGTATGCCCAAAAAATAGAGACTTAGTAGTAAAAGCATGTCCTTTGGTTTACTAGTTTATGTATAATCAGTATGTCCTTTGGTTTACTAGTTTAATCTGGTTTAAGAATGGTTTGTTTCATGTTTGAATGTACCATTGAATGAAGCTTGGCTATATTAAGTACAATCTTAAGACTCATGACTCTTCAAATTCTCTTGTTTCCTTCAGACCTCCAAACATGTGTACTTTGAGTAGCCCTCCAACAAATGGACTTGTGATGATTTTCACAATAGTACGTGTAGGAGGACTACTCAAAGTACTGCTTAGGCAAATCTGAATGTTCATCACCTATGCATATTAGAGTTGATCATAGAAGGTATATGGTAGACCCAACAACAAATGGATTTGTGGTGATTTTCACAATAGTACATGTGTTGATGGGTAAACTCCCAATAGCGCTCAGGCAAATATGCATGTGCATCACTTGTGCATATGAAGTGGCCCAAATGGAAGATACAATCACTAAATTCTGCATACTTCTTATTTTGTTCTGTGTTGATATTGTCAGACATGGTCTTTCTTGAATGGAATGACTCGTTACTTGTACATTGACTAGAATGTTGGTGGAAGAAGGATGATTTGTTTGCAACCATTTTTTCAACTCTAATTTTCTCAACACAAAGGGACATTTATCATAGCCATAGAAACATGATTATTTTAAAATGAAATACACCAAGGAATACCATCAGAAATATTGACTATTTACAATCATGAATAGTTAACCTTAATCAAATAGCTCATTTTTTTATCAGCATGTGTAGTCTCTGTGTATATGAAAAATGAATGAAATATCAAGCTGAAATAAAATAGTGAACAAAAATTCAAATTCAAAGCCTAATTTATCAAGAGCAACAAACATTAGGACGAAAGAAAAATCATTAAGAGTATAGAAAAATCATTAGGACTATAGAAAAATCATTAAGACTAGAAAATCAAGCTCTAGAAAAATCATTAAGAGTACTATAGAAAAATCATTAGGACTATAGAAAAATCATTAAGACTAGAAAATCAAGTTCTAGAAAAATCATTACGACTATAGAAAAATCATTTAGACTATAAAATCAAGTTCTAGAAATGGACGGTTCTGATGCTTTGCCATTACAACAATTGAGCATTCATCATTTGGTACTTCTTGGTGTATTCCATTTAAGTTTATCAGCTGCCGTGTTTATGTGCATGTTCTTTATGTGTTTGGCTTCTCTCCCTCACAAGGGATATGTTGATAGGTAATTGATTTGAAAGCATAATGATTTGACTGTTCCAAGTAATGTTTTTAATCCTTTGAAGTTTCTGATGATCCTAATGTAAGTTGATTGGATTAAGCAATTTGGGGATCCAATAGGACTTTAGGGGAGTTCAAAAAATGTTTTGGAAGACTTAGAGGAACTATTAGCATGACTGTTCCTTCATCTATAATGAGTTAGACTGAATTTGCTAAGTTTTTCCTTTGATTTGAAGTGTATTTTGTAATCTATTTCCTTTCCATGGACCCAAAGACCTAGGACCCATGGAAAAAGGATACTAACAATGTATTATACAACTCTAATGTTCTTGACTTGTAGAGATTTGCGAAATTAAAGAGAACACTGGCTATGTTTAATGTTAATTGTTCCCGCACAATCCACTCATACAACAGTGAAATGCTATGTGATTGAAAATTTCATACAACTGGTCCTTTGGCGTGTATTAAACAGAATAGTTTTTTCAACATATTATTATCATTCTATTTCTTTGTTGTAAACATGTCATTGGTTTGGTTTTAATCTACTGGTGTCGTGCCCTAGCCCATGCTTTATCTCCATTATTTGATGTTATTCACTATTTTGAAATGTTGATTGTGGTTATCAAATGGAAAAAATAGAAAAAAAAAAATTATACACGAAATTTGTCTTACAAAACTAAACCAATGGCATGTTTACAACAAAGAAATAGAATTATAATAATATGCTGAAAATTCTATTTTGTTTAATACACACTAAAGGACTAGTTGTATGAAATTGTCAATCACATAGCATTTCACTGTTGTATGAGTGGATTGTGCAGGAACAATTAACATTAAACTAGGAGCAAACTCCTCAACACATCTTGGAAACTATTGAATTCAATAATAAATGAAACCTAACACCAACACTATTCCTTCCATTCACTTCTACCAAGAATTCCAGCACAAGCACAAGCTATTCCAAACTTCAAATAAAATGAGAAATATGCTATATCAAATCATTCATATTCATAGTAACCATTCAAAGGATCATTTTGTCAATGAACCCTCTAACTGTACCCCTGTGGCAGAGAAAGGAAACCTCAAAATAGAGAAAGGAAACTTAGTAAAACCAGTCTATGCCACTATTTGTGAGGGTACAGTCATGATACGTGCCTCTTAAACCTCTCCAAATATGTAAGAATGTCTTTAAATACTTCATTGATCTCTTCTAAACATTAACGCATGGACAGTCAAACCAGTAGTCTCCAAAGCATTCAATAAGTGAATATGAATGTTTGAAAACTTTCCTCTCAACTTCCCCAACCACTCCTAATTAGTTAGAGGGATTAGTTGAGTGTTTAGACACTAAAACTTCTTAAACATACTTTATCTAATATGATGAATTGTAATATCAACAAACATGAATCCAAACATTTGAAAATAGTGAATCGATATCCTTGAGCACAAGCACTAATAACATCAAATAATGGAGATAAAGCACGGGCTAGGCACAACACCAGTAGAATGCGATCATTTTATTGAGTATTCATGATCAAATAAAATGCAAAGCATTTGAAATTTGCGGTCGAATGTGATGCCAGAGGCTCAAAAGACATTGCTTGTCAAAGATACCAATCAAAGATGAAGAAATCACATACCTTCTCTTGCGCTCAGCTTGCATGAAGGAAGATTTGATAGCCAAATCTTCCTTGTACCACATGAAGAACATGCCATTGGTTCAGTTTAACATGTTATTATCATATCAGATAAAGTATGTTTAAGAATTGTTGGTAAGGATAGGAATAGTGGAGATTCTAGAAATATCCCTCTAACCGATTAGGAGTGGTTGGGGAAGTTGAGAGGAAAGTTTTCAAATATTCATATTCACTTATTGAATGCTTTGGAGACTATTGGTTTGACTATCCATGCATTACCAGTGATTGAGATTCATTGAAGGATGCAAAACCCTTCATTTTGGGTTATTGTGTGTGGATTCATCCGCTTTAGCCAGGAAGATCAAGAAGATGGGACAGGAGGACATTGTGGTAGAAGAAGTATTTAAAGAAGCAACAAGAAGCAATAGAAAAGTTTTCAGGAGTTTGGAATAGCATTTCAGAATCCATGAATGGTATGGGTAAGGTGACCTTCATTCTTGGTCGTGACTTCAATGAAACATTGGATATGGCTGATAAGAAGAAGGGTCACTTGTTGATAGTGTTCCTTGAGGGAAGGGGGATTGTGAAAGACTTGTTATCATTGTATTGTATATTTCCAATATGTTTGGATGCAGGGAAGACCAAGAGAATGAAGGATCACTCATTGATTGCATGATAACTCAGTTTTGAAGGGTCACTAGTTGAGGGGATAGTCAAGGTCTGGATGTTGATAATAATTCATTGAGGGAAGGGGGATTGTAAAAGACTTGTTATCATTGTATTGTGTATTTCCAATATGTTTGGATGAAAGGAAGACCAGGAGAATGAAGGATCACTCACTGATTGCATGATAACCCAGTTTTGAAGGGTCACTAGTTGAGGGGACAGTCAAGGTCTGGATGTTGATAGTGTTCCTTGAGGGAAGGGGGATTGTGAAAGGCTTGTTATCATTGTTTTGTGTATTTCCAATATGTTTGGATGTAGGGAAGACTAGGAGAATGAATGATCACTCACTAATTACATGATAACCCAGTTTTGAAGGGTCACTGGAAGAGGGGGGAATGAAGGATCACTCACTGATTGCATGATAACCCCACCAAGCATTCTTTCCTTTAAGTTTCCACAATATCTCAAAATATGATCATTATTATTTACTTTCTTCTATATGCTATTCTTTCTATGGTTTTGTTATCTTAGAAATATATCAAAAACATTGTAGATGTGCATATAAAAGTAAAATATTGTCCTTCAATTGTTCCACATTGAAGCATTTCCTCTTGGGAGTATTCTCTACGTTTGTACAATATCTGTCAAAAATGGTTCCCATATTTCTTCAAGATCTATTTTAATCTTTATACTGCAATTTTGATTAGATTTGACCAATAGTTGATTTCATTGGTATTTTATAGCATATACCCCTAATGTGAAATGTGGAGAGAAAGAAAGAGATGCACTAGGTATGAATTACACAATATACCCATCATCACTTAGCACTTAAATAATAAATTATGGACAGGGAACAACCCCCTAACTTCTGGATGTTTGTTTCATGTTGGCCTCTTATTATATGCAAAGGTAAGCCTGTGTTAGGCTAACAACCACAGTGTAGGGGCCATAAATTATGGATCCCAAAATAGTGCACACTTGTATTAAATTAGGTTCACTATACTACAAGGGAATGGAAACCGTGCAATAGTGCCTCATGGGGATGGAAGCAACCCTTCACCAAGAAGATGATTGTATCTGCAACATTTACTAGAGGCAAAGAACATAATTTGGTTCCAGCAATGACTCCTAGAAGATAATGGCACCCACAAAACACTTGGAAAAGATAGCATTCACTATATCTTTTATCACTCTTTTAAAGCTGGGACAATAAATCTCAAAGATTGATCAATGAATTCTTGAACACAAAGAACCATTGACAGTTATGATTCATGTGTACAATAGCCAACAACCAATTTTTCCAATCATGGTGTCCAATAATTATGTTAGAAAAAGAATCTACAAATCCCTTACACAACCATAATAGATTCAAACCATGAACCATAAGAACCTAACAATGGGACTAAGAAAGATACAACCTAAAACAAATCTTGATCATATTCCACCCTATTGTAAGGCCCAAGAAGTAACTCTATCTTAAAGCTACACATTCCTCTAGATGAAGCTCAAATGTCAGGTAGCTGAAGCATAGCAATACTTGAATGAATATAGGAATAATTTGATGTACAATCATTTGCTAGCTTGGTTTGTGGGTTTTCTAGATAATATTTTCCCTTTAACCACATTTATAGTTTGAGAAAATTAGAAAAAATTGTTTCAGATTTATATTATCCTTTTGAACTAGCACACTGCCATCAAAATGCATAATCATTGGTCATATCAAGAAAATTCCTATTGAATAGTAGGATATCCTTATAAAAATTTATGCATGGATTTCTTGTGAATTATTGTTTCCTATGTATCCTACAACTATAAAAAGAATAGTGTTGGTGTTAGGTTTCATTTATTATTGAATTCAATGGTTTCCAAGATGTGTTGAGGAGTTTGCTCCTTGTTTAATGTTAATTGTTCCTACACAATCCACTCATAAAATAGTGAAATGCTATGTGGAAGGGATGGTTGATAGTGTTCCTTGGGGGAAGGGGGATTGTGAAAGACTTGTTATCATTGTATTGTGTATTTCCAATATGTTTGGATGCAGGGCAGACCAAGAGAATGAAGGATCACTCACTGATTGCATGATAACCCAGTTTTGAAGGGTCACTGGTTGAGGGGACAGTCAAGGTTCAGATGATTGGGCCATTGGAGGACCCTAGTTCTTTGTATTAATTTCTATTCAAATTGGATGCATGGATTTCTTGTGAATTATCAACTGCTATGTATCCTGCAACTGGATCCATAAATCTACATATACTTCTCTAGGGTTGTAAGCCACTTAGGGATCAAAACAGAGAAACTAAATAAAAATCATTATTAGTCCTATTTCCTTTTAACAAAGTCTCAACTATCAATGATACAATACATTTGATGCCCTAAGCTATCAATACAAATGGAGCCTAGCTAGAAGCTCACGGGCTGTCCATTTGATAACCACAGTCAACATTTCAAAAAAATGGATATCCTTGAGCACAAGCACCAATAACATCAAATAATGGAGTTAAAGCATGGGATAGGGCATGACACCAGTAGAATGTGGTCATTTCAGTGATAGCAATATACAATGGCATCATTAAACACATATGCCAATAATATCAACAAACGTGAATCCAAACATTTTAATACAATGAATTGATATCCTTGAGCAGAAGCACCAATAACATCAAATAATAGAGATATAGCACTGGCTAGGGAATGACACTAGTAGAATGCGGTCATCTAAGTGACAACAATATACAATGGCATCATTAAACACATATGCCAGTAATATCAACAAACGTGAATCCAAACATTTGAATACAGTGAATCGATATCCTTGAGCACAAGCACCAATAACATCAAATAATAGAGATATAGCACTGGCTAGGGCATGACACCAGTAGAATGCAGTCATTTCAGAGAGAAAATCCCTCAATAATAAAATGAAATGCATTCGAATATGATGCCAGAGGCTCAAAAGATGAAGAAATCACATACCTTCTCCTGCGCTCATCTTTCACTCATTTTCTCCCGCTCTCCAATCGAAATAAAAATGATGAGGCTGTTTCACTTTTTTAAAAAATGTATACCTCGAATCTATCAGAGTTCCAATGCTCAATTAAACACCCATCAGAATACCGACATCATCGGGGCTTATTACAAAAAAAAAACCAAATTTGTGAGAAAAATTTACCCATCGAAAACTTCTGTCAAAATTTGGCCCCAAATGTAGTAGTGTGTGTCCGCAAGGGTCACGGGGACTTCCTAGGGGTCCTAACACGTGATAAGGCATACTATGACCCCTAGCAAGTCCCCATGACCCCTTTTAACACATTTGAATACTCAAGTGTGTCCGAAGGCATCGTAGGACCCCTTAGGACACACTTGAGCATTCCAATGTGTCCACAGGGGTCACCGGGACTTCCTAGGGGTCCTAACGCATGATAAGGCATACTAGGACCCCTAGAAAGTCCCCATGATCCCTTTTGACACATTTGAATGCTCAAGTGTGTCAAGTCCATTGTAGGACCCCTTAGAATACACTTGAGCATTCTAATGTGTCAAAAGGGGTCACAGGGACTTTCTAGGGGTCCTAATGCATGATAAGGCCTATTAGGACCCCTAGGAAGTCCCCATGCCCCTTTTGACACATTTGAATGCTCAAGTGTGTCCGAAGGGGCCATAGGACCCCTTAGGACACACTTGAGCATTCCAATGTGTCCATAGGGGTCACGGGGACTTCCTAGGGGTCTTAACGCATGATAAGGCTTATTAGGACCCCTAGGAAGTCCCCATGACCCCTTTTGACACATTTGAATGCTCAAGTGTGTTCAAAGGTGTTGTACGACTGATTAAGACACACTTGAGCATTCCAATGTGTCCATAGGGGTCACGTGGACTTCCTAGGGGTCCTAATGCGTGATAAGGCCTATTAGGACCCCTAGGAAGTCCTCGTGACCCCTTTTGACACATTTGAATGCTCAAGTGTGTCCGAAGGCATCGTAGGACCCCTTAGGACACACTTGAGTGTTTGAATGTGTCAAAAGGGGTGACGAGGACTTCCTAGGGGTCCTAATGCATGATAAGGCCTATTAGGACCCCTATGATGTCCCCATGACCCCTTTTGACACATTTGAATGCTCAAGTGTGTCAAAAGGGGCTGTAGGACCCCTTAGGAAACACTTGAGCATTCCAATGTGTCCATAGGGGTCATGGGGACTTCCTAGGGGTCCTAACATGTGATAAGGCCTATTAGGACCCTTAGGAAGTCCCCATGACCCCTTTTAACACATTTGAATGCTCAAGTGTGTCCAAAGGAGCCGTAGGACCCCTTATGACACACTTGAGTGTTCCAATGTGTCAAAAGGGGTCACATGGGGTCCCAACACCTAATAAGGCCTATTAGGACCCCTAGGAAGTCCCTATGACCCCTTTTGACACATTTGAATGCTCAAGTGTGTCTGCAGGGGCCGTAAGACCCCTTAGGACACACTTGAGTGTTCCAATGTGTCCACGGGGTCATGCAGACTTTCTAGGGGTCCTCACGCGTGATAAGGCATACTAGGACCCCTAGGAAGTCCCCATGACCCCTTTTGATACATTTGAACACTGAAGTGTGTCCAAAGGCATCGTAGGATCCCTTAGGATACACTTGAGCATTCCAATGTGGCAAAAGGGGTCATAGCAACTTCCTAGGGGTCCTAACACGTGATAATGCCTATTAGGACCCCTAGGAAGTCCCCATGACCCGTTTTGACACATTTGAATGCTCAAGTGTGTCCGAAGGGGCCGTAGGACCCCTTAGGACACACTTGATCATTCCAATGTGTCCACAAGGGTCACGAGGACTTCCTAGGGGTCCTAACGCGTGATAAGATGTACTAGGACCTCTAGGAAGTTCCCATGACCCCTTTTGACACATTTGAACACTCAAGTGTGTCCAAAGGTGTTGTAGGACCCGTTAGGACACACTTGAGTGTTCTAATGTGTCAAAATGGGTCACAGGGACTTCTTAGGGGTCCTAAGGTGCGATAAGGCCTATTAGGACCCCTAGTAAGTCCCCATGACCCCTTTTGACACATTTGAATGCTCAAGTGTGTCCGAAGGGGCCGTAGGACCCCTTATGACACACTTGAGTGTTCCAATGTGTCAAAAGGGGTCATGGGGACTTCCTAGGGGTCCTAACATGTGATAAGGCCTATTAGGACCCCTAGGAAGTCCCTATGACCTCTTTTGACACATTTGAATGCTCAGGTGTGTTTGAAGGTGCTGTAGGACCCCTTAGGACACACTTGAGCATTCCAATGTGTCCACAAGGGTCACGTGGACTTCCTAGGGGTCCTAACATGTGATAAGGTGTACTAGGACCCTTAGGAAGTTGTCATGACCCATTTTGACACATTTGAATACTCAAGTGTGTTGAAAGGCGTCGTAGGACCCCTTAGGACATAGGTGAGCATTCTAATATGTCAAAAGCGGTCACAGGGACTTCCTAGGGGTCCTAACGCATGATAAGTCCTATTAGGACCCCTAGGAAGTCCCCATGACCCCTTTTGACACATTTGAATGCTCAAGTGTGTTCGAAGGGGCCGTAAGACCCCTTATGACACACTTGAGTGTTCTAATGTGTCAAAAGGGGTCACGGGGACTTCCTAGGGGTCCTAATGCGTGATAAGGCCTATTAGGACCCCTAGGAAGTCTTGATGACCCCTTTTGACACATTTGAATGCTCAAGTGTGTCTAAAAGGGTTGTAGGACCCCTTAAGGACACACTTGAGCATTCCAATGTGTCCACAGGGGTCATGGGGACTTCCTAGGGGTCCTAACGCATGATAAGGCATACTAGGACCCTTAGGAAGTCCCCATGACCCCTTTTGACACATTTGAACACTCAAGTGTGTTCGAAGGCATCATAGGACCCTGTAGGACACACTTGAGAATTCCAATGTGTCAAAAGGGGTCACAGAGACTTCCTAGGGGTCCTAACGCATGATAAGGCCTATTAGGACCCCTAGGAAGTCCCCATGACCCCTTTTGACACATTTGAATGCTCAAGTGTGTCCGAAGGGGCTGTAGGACACTTTATGACACACTTGATCATTCTAATGTGTCTGAAGGGGCCGTAGGATGCCTTTTGATACACTTGAGCATTCCAATGTGTCAAAAGGGGTCATGGGGACTTCCTAGGAGTCCTAACGCATGATAAGGCCTATTAGGACCTGTAGGAAGTCCCCATGACCCCTTTTGACACATTTGAATGCTCAAGTGTGTCTGAAGGGGCCGTAGAACCCCTTAGGACACACTTGAGCATTCCAATGTGCCCACAGGGGTTACAGGGACTTCCTAGGGGTCCTAACGTAGGATAAGGCATACTAGGACCCCTAGGAAGTCCCCATGACACCTTTTGACACATTTGAACACTCAAGTGTGTCCAAAGGCATCGTAGGACCCCTTAGGACACACTTGAGTATTCCAATGTGTCAAAAGGGGTCACAGGGACTTTCTAAGGGTCCTAACATGTGATAAGGCCTATTAGGACCCCTAGGAAGTCCCCATGACCCCTTTTGACACATTTGAATGGTCAAGTGTGTCCAAAGGTGTCGTAGGACCCCTTAGGACCCATGATAGAAACTATTAAGGAATTGCATGATATATTACTCAATAGTGAAAGGAATATTATTGATGAACATGGGATTGCAACTACATCTATTCAATATACAGAGGACGATATAGAAAATCTTCTTAATAGAGAGATTAATGTTAGAGAAAAGGACATTTCAGAAGAAAATGGTTATCTTGGTGCCATCCAAGGTATGCCAATTACTGAAGACAAAGAGAAAAAGTCCACAATTAATGGGAAAGAATGGGAAGAGCTTCTTATACCCATGATAGAAGTTACAGATAAGGAGGAAGAGCTAGGAAGGGGAAAACAACAAAGGAAAGAAGTAAGATATGCACGTGTGAGCCTATGTCAGATGATGATGATGATGATTACTCACCATCTGCTAGTAGCTCAAGTAACAAGTGTTGTGGAATTATCCACAGAGCAATGTGAAATGAAGCCTTAAATTGGTTTAGTAGGCAAAGAATTTGGTCATGCACTTCATTCTAGCACCACAAATATTTCTGTTAGAAATGCCTATTCGTCAATGACCTTGCATTTATGGGACTTGGGAAACTAGGTTACTCATGTTGGGCATTATCCCTCAAATGTAAGTTCATTGCCACCTTTGGCAAGGCAGTCTCACTCCTCATTTTACAACAAAGGGTAGCCATCTATGGTCCAAGGTTTTAATTTAGCTGAAAAGTGGAGAGCTTCTCAAGGTATTGATCTCTTTTATAGAGAAGTTCCTGATTCATCTCAAGGTTCTCATTTAGGTGACCATCATCTTGGAGGTCCACAAATAGACCCATTGATTTCCCAAATTGGTAAAAGGGTAGATGGAATTTTGGAAAGAGTA
The DNA here is from genome assembly GCA_027943335.1 of Chamaecyparis obtusa. NCBI lineage: Eukaryota > Viridiplantae > Streptophyta > Pinopsida > Cupressales > Cupressaceae > Chamaecyparis > Chamaecyparis obtusa. The sequence goes on from BSBK01000032.1 coordinate 2,737,011, forward strand.
TCCCAATTGAAGAGAAATTGAAATTCCAGTGAGCATAAAGTTATTGCAGATCCAATGGGTGTATCTCCTCCACTGACAAATATAACTGCTTCCAGAGACTTGAGTTTAAATGGAGACTGTCTATTCCCAAACATGCCCCAGTCGACCAGATGAACCAGATGTTGCTTGAGTAAAGAAGATAATGGTTTATTAAAGCATCTACATTATCCCACTTGCTATCAGTTACTACTTTTTGAGCGGCTTTCTAGCTGCTTTTGTGCAGGATTTTTGTAATATATAATGTCATCATGCAAGTACATGATCATTTTTGTAAACATTTTTTGTTGTAAAGGGTTAGTGAGCAATATCAAAGAAAAGGTTCTTGCATGTATTATTTAGACACATATCAATTAGGAAACCATTTTTCTCCCATTACATGGCAGAAATGCCTAGATTCACTTTGTGGGTATCAATAGGTAGCAAGATGAGGGAAGAAATATTTGAGAATAGGAAGTACAAATGTTACTGTCCAAAACCATTTCAAGAGTAATATTCTTCTCCTGATTTTAATAAGAAACTCAAAATGCAGAAGACAACAAATAGCTGGGGCATTTATTTCCTATGGCCTATGCCAATTTCAGTTCAATTCCTATTGATGATATTCTCAATGTGTAAAAATAAATTGATGTGTTATTTTAAAATGGTGTTGACTGGAATTTATGAACATATGTCAAATATCCATTTTTTCCAAAATTTGAAATAGAACCAGTGGTAATATAATCAAATTTGTGAATTTCACATCCAATCATTGGATGTTAATCAAAAGTACAACAGAGTAATATTTTTGAACCGATAAACAATCTTAGTCTTACTTCAAACCTACTCTCGTATATGTGGGTTCTTGGAGGTATCTACTGAGCAATGTGTGGATTTATAATGTCCCTATCCAGGACCTTACTCACTTTGCTTAAAACTCCTAATTAGAATTTGGATTTCTAATGCCTGTTGTGATATTATTTAAGTTTGCCTTGCTCCTTATTGATTAATATTGTAATGAATTGGTTATCCTTCCCCTTCTCTCTCTCTCTCTCTCTCTCTCTCTCTCTCTCTCTCTCTCTCTCTCTCTCTCTCTCTCTCTCTCTCTCTCTCTCTCTCTCTCTCTCTCTCCCCTTCTCCTTCTCCTTCTCTCTATCTCTCCTACTTTCTCCCCTTCCCCTTCTCTCTCTCTCTCTCTACTTCTCTCTCTCTCTCTCTCTCTCTCTCTCTCTCTCCTTCTCACCTTCTCACTCTCTCTCTTCCTCTCTCAGCCCCCGCCACCTTCTCACTCTCTCTTCCTCAATGGCTGCCCATGAATTTTTTAAATGGATGATTGATTTCCTTTTCTTCTTTCAACGGCCATCGATGATTTTTTTGCAATCTTCCAACCTTTCGTACATAGTTGTAAAATACATATTAATATATATTATATACATATAAAATAATATCTAATATATGATATATAATGTAACATTTAATATTAATATATATTAAATAATAATATTTAATGTAAAATGTATATTATATAATATTTAATATATATAATATATAATCTAATATATAGTTTTTGATATATAATATATAATCTAATCTAATATATGATGGAGAAATGGGAGGGAGAAAGGGGAGGGAAAAGTGAAAAATCAAAATTTTGCCGGCCTTTTCAGGTACCCAAAAATATTAGGTACTCGATTAGGCTCAGTATTGCTTTGTACACCAAACCTACATGGACAACTATTGAAATGTCTCAAAAATGTGTTTTTCCCCTATTTCTCTAAGTTCCAGACTTCAACCGTGTAGCTGATGACTTTTTTTTCACCCGAATTTGATGAAATGAAAATGGTATCTTAAGGAGATTATCAGCTTTCTATCGATATAATTGTTTTCAAATTTTGAATTTGGTAAGTAATTATTAGTTATTTTCTAATTTAGTTAGCTCTAAAGTGCTGATTTATATACTGATTGAAATACGACTATAACTTTTAGACGGTATAACATTTTTGAAATATGAAAAATGTGTCACATTCTATGCTTCGCCTACTATAAGGAAAAAAAATAAAATTGAATTTTGTAAAGTTTTGAATTAGTTAAGGTGGTCAGACACGGGAGTTTTTTTATTTTGAAAATGTTGTAGCAAAAAATTCATAATTAATTGTTTTTTTGGAATAAAATTACAAAAAAATATGTCACATTCGGGCATGAGTCTAATACTTATATATAAAATCTTATAATAAAATATTATCATTTGATTATGATTAAGGTGGTCAGACATACACCTACTTCTTATTTTTTTCTTGAAATTTTTGTACTGTTGCATTGAAATCTATACTTTTCACCAATCATACTAACTTTTTTTCAAAAAAGGCCTAGTAGTTTAGAAACTAAATTCAATTTTCTATAGATTCTACTCTTACAAATTTTTGATATTAGGTTGATAGCTAGTTGAAATTTTCATGTCAAGTTGACTAACCCTGATTTGCTGATTTTTCATTGCCACTTAAGGGCATAGTTTGGCCCCTCATGATCTTGCACATACCCAATAAAAATAAACCTTGACACAAACTTATGAATCTATAATCAGTAAATGGACTAAATGCAAATGAGTGCATACTCTGGTGCATTAGGTGGCCTCATAATACTCTGGAATCCAAAGCATGTAACATTTAAACTTGATGCTTCAAACCACAATTAGCAAGCTTTAAAAGTTAAATGTTTTGATTTGAGTTGTATAATTATCAATGTGTGTCATCACCTACCATTGATAAAAAAAAGAGTTTGGGATGCAATCACAACTTACATCTAACAATCACCTGAGAATAATTTCACTGTGGGTATAGATTTTAATGCCATTAAGACTTTGAAAGAAAATAAAGGGTGGAATAATTCTACCTCAGAAAACAATAGATGACTTCCAACACTTTGTTAACGAAAATGCACTTCAAGAAATTCATTCCTTTGAAGGTCATTATACATTGGACTAATAAAAGGAAAGTTTTCTTTCAAATAATAAAGAGGCCTGATTGGTTTTTAATTATTTATAATTGGGTTTTGAGAACTTCAAGGTGCAATCTGAAATCCTTCTCCTCATATGTTTAGATCACTTTTCTATCAATTTGAATCTCACCAAAGATACTAAAGGAGTGCACAAACCTTCCTTTAAATTTGAGATAATGTGGCTTCGTCACTCCTATTTCCTCCCATTACTATAACAATGGCGGGTTAGTGCCCCATTTCAAAAGGGCACTAGAATGTTACAGTTTCAAAAGAAACTGCAGTTTCTCAAAGCTTGCATTAAAGATTGGAACATCCATATTTTTTGAAACATTTTTGCAGAGAAAGAAAATGTTACAAAACAACTTTTAGAGGTCAATGAACTTATTATACAACATGGATTAGCTCCAAATACCCACACCACTAAAAAAAATTTGTAGGAGAAATGGGTGGAACTAAGTAAAAGGGAGGAGATATATTGGAGACAAAAATCGATGGAACTTTCGTTAAGAGAAGGAGATCAAAATACCAAATTATTTCATACCTCAAGTAAGATAAAAAGTGCAAGTCTCAAACCATTTTATTAATTCAAAATGCCAATTCAGATGAACTTCTCACAAATCCCACAACCATTTAGGAGGAAGGGGTAAGTTCTACAAAGATCTACTGGCACCTCCTTAGTTTTTTAATGCCCAACATCATCAATTAGAAGTTGAAATCCTTGGGGGACTGCGATCAATTATTGGCCAATAGGAAAATGATACCCTCCTGAGATAATTCACATTAGATGAGGTGAAACAGGTTGTTTCCTCCATGGCTCAAGATAAAGCCTTGAGACCAAATGGGTTTACACCTTTGGTTTCCCAAAAATGTTGGTCTTTTATTGGTTTTGATATTTTAATGGTTCTAGAGGAATCAAGGAAAAGTGGATCAATATTGAAGTCTTTTAATGTGACCAATGTTGTTGTCATACCTAAGATTAATGATCTGAAGATATTTGTAGATTTTAGGCCTATTTCCTTGTGTAACACCATATACAAAATCATCACCAAGGAAATTTATCTCAGGCTCCAACCCATTATTACTAAAGTCATATCGCCAGAACAAGGAGGCTTTGTACAAAGATATGAAATAATGGAAGGAGCTCTAGTAGGTCATGAGGTACTACATTCCATTTATACATAAAAATACCATCTTTTATTGTCGAGATTGACATGATGAAAGCCTATGATAAGGTAAATTGGGATTTCCTTCTTAAAGTGTTAAGAAAGTTTGGCTTCTCAGAGAAATGGTGCAAATGGAGTCATGCATGCTTATTGGGTGCCTCCTTTTCTATCTTGATAAATGGAACATCTTCATGTTTCTTTAATGCCACTCAAGGAGTGAGAATGGGGATCATCTTTCTCCTTTATTGTTCATCATTATGGAAGAGGATCTTAGTAGAAGCATCAAACATAGTCACAAAGTTGGAAATGGCAAGGTATCCATCTTCTAAATACAGATATTACTATCACCCATACTTTGTTTGTTGATGACACTCTGTTATACAATAAAGATTGCATACAATAAGCTCAACATCTCAAAATGGTTCTAGAAAGTCACAAAATTACGCTAGGATAGAAAATTAATGATCATAAATCAAAGGTCTACATCTTTAACACAAGGTAAAGTATAAAGAAGAAAATTATTCATATTCTTTAGTTTCAAGAAAGTGAATTACTAGGGAGATATCTAGACATCCCCTTCTTCACAGGGACAAATAAAGCCACATTCTCTAGAATGTACAATGATTCAACAACTCAAAGCAAAAACAATCACTTGGGAGGCAAGGTGGTTATCTCTATCTGGTAGGATTCTTCTTATCAAATTATTTCTAGTATCTATACCAAATTACTTTATAGCAGTTCTAAAAGCTCCCAATCCGGTCCTCAAAAAAATTGAAAAAAATATGAGGAATTTTCTTTGGAAGGGTAATATCACAAATGAAAAAAAGACCCCCCTCATTTCTCTAGACAATATGGCTCTTGACAAACAGTCTGGTGGAGTAGGTTTGCACTAGTTACTACATCAAAACAAGGTATTTTGTGGAAAGTTAATAGGGAAAATGTACACTAAACCTTCAACTATTTGGTGTTAAATTATGTAGGGTGAATATCTAGAAAATCAACAACCTTCTAGAATATTCACTATCTCCAATCCTCCTGAAGGGTCTGAGATGTGGAACTTTACAATGGTATCTAGAGACATAGTGATAACATATATTTCTTGGTAAGTACACAATGGTGAAAGTATCAACTTCTAGAATGACTCTTGGAATGGTCATTCTCCATTGAAAGATAACATGGATTTACTAGATGCAATTGCAATATTCTCCAATGCATGAGGAAATAAACTTAAAGACTATATTGTTGGTATTGAAGAATTCATAGAAAAGGTAGTTTGAAGGATTTGAGTAAAATCCAAATTCGAGATGATCAAAAGAAGGCTTTCAATAAGGTTATGACACAATTAGAAGAATTTATCAACAACAATCTAGATTTTTTGGGCTCCCTCCAAGGATGGAAATTACTCAATAAAGAAGTGCTACAAGGCTATTCAAAGAAGATCATGGGCATTCCTCTCAAAGAGATTTTTTCATTTTGTTGGAACAATATAGTTTTACCTAAGGAAAGAAGCTTTGTATGGCTCACACTTAGAAAAATAATTCTCACATCTGATAGATTGACTAAACTTAACATTGTTGAGTATTTTAGGTGTGTTTTATGCAATGCTGAATTAGAAACTACTGATCAGTTATTCATGCACTATCCTTTTGTTTTACAATGTTGGAGTTTTGTCATGGACAAGCTAAATTTTTACTCACCGCTCACTAATTCACTTTGAGACTAGTTCCAAGCATAGTCCATTCTATATAAAAATACCCTCTTGACCTATCTATGGAAAATAATTCTTGTCATGGTTCTCTGGGTAGATTGGTGGGAGAGAAATAAGAGAATCTTTAGGAAAGAGGTGAGCACTATTCAGAGAGTTCACAAAATTTAACGCAAGACAGGACAGGATGAGGGGCCAAAGGCACACCCTGATCACTAACCTCTTTGTAGAAACAACACACGAAAGCCAATAACATAACAAAGAGAGAGGGAATATAGAAAAGATCATATATTATTTATTAAATAACTGCATACATGTCAGGCTATAAGGCCTTCCCATTTATGGCCAAATACATTAAGATTCAATCACAAAAGTCCTCCAACATGTGAGGATTTAGCCTTCAGAATCTATCTTCTAACTTCTAGAACTAAAAACAACCCAAAAACTAATTGATCCCTAAACTACAAATAACAAATCTATTTATACAAGAGGCTATTGAAACAAGTCGGCCTTCAGTTCCATCATTGGAGAAAGAAATGACCAGATCTAGATCCATATGCTTCCCAATGATTGATACCAACATTAACTCCATGACCAAAATTTAATGCACAAGTCAGCGTCAAAAGAAATCCAAAATAAACCACTCAGTGAGAAAAATTATTAAGCGCTAGGAAATTGACTCGATGAACCAACCGAGCCAACTTGGTAAATGAAGAAACCGAGTAGCAACTGAGCCCTGTCGGTGGAAACGAGAAAATATCACCAAGAGCCCAAAGGAATCTACCGAGAAAATCTAACAACTCTAACTTGTTTTTTGGTGACACATGATTGCCAAGACCCTGAGATTCTCCTGCATCAGACACCTGGGGTTGTTTTGAGATGATTCTCTGAATCATGTAGCAGGTACAAACTGAGCTGAATCCATCTCAGATTGTGAAATCCATGAACTATCTTCAATTAGTCTATTCTTCCACTTCACTAGATACTCCATGTACTCCTTTACTCTTGTGCTTCTGCCAATTCTTTGTTCCAAAATTTGCTCAACTTCTTTTGTCTGCTTCTTAGGATAATCATTCAGTACTATTACATCTTCATCAGGTTCATGATATTAATACAAGTCTAAGATGTTGAATATATGTGATATATCCATGTCATCATGTAATTCAATCTCATAAGCATTTCCACTTTCAAATTTCCTCAATATCTTGCAAGGACCGAATTTCTTCATTTTCAACTTTCCATAGGTTCCAATAGGAAATCTTCCTTTCTTCAAGTGTACCATTACTTCATCCCCAACTGAAAAAGTCTTATGTCTTCTTGATCCATCTTCTCTGTCTTTGTATTTCTGATTACTATTCTCCAACTTATTTTTCACTTCCTCATGTAATGTCTTCATGAATTCAAAAAAAAATTCTCCTTCAACACTTCTCTTTTCTTTGCCAATAATGTCCTTTAAGTCTGATATACCTCTCGGTTTTATGCCATTAACAATCTCAAAAGGTATTTTTACAGTACTCCTATTCATTGAATTATTGTATGCAAAATCTTCTTGTGCCAACATAGAATCCCAATTACTTAGTTTATCTCCAACTAAGTATCTCAAAAGATTACCCAAACTTCTATTTACAACCTTTGTTTGTCCATCAGTTTGTGGGTGAAATGTAGAACTATACCTCAACTCGGTAGCCAACTTTTTCCAAAGAGTCTTCCAAAAGTATCCAACAAACTTATTGTCTCGGTCAAAGATGATACTCCTCGGTAATCCATGCAATCTGAAAATTTCCTTAAAGAAAAGATCTACTATATGCACTGCATATAATGTTTTTCTATAGGGTATAAAATGTGTCATCTTATAAAATCTATCCACAATAATAAATATAGAATCATTACCTCTTATTGTCTTCGGTAAGCAAAGAACAAAATCCATACTGATATCAATCCAAGGTTTCTCAGGAACATAAATCGGTGTATACAATCCAGTATTCATACTTACTCCTTTTGCAATTTGACAAATTCCACAACTTCTCACAAATTTCTAAACATCCTTATACAACTGTGGCCAAAATTATTTCTCGTTAAGCAAATTCAATGTTTTGTCAATACCAAAATGTCCAACCAAACCACTACTATGTCTCTCCATTATCAGATTGGTTCTCATTGATCCTCTCGGTATACACAATTGAATACCTTTAAACAACATACCTTTTTGAATTAAATAATCTTCTTTAGTACTCAGTTGATCTTGAATAGGTGCTTTGCACTTCCTCCATGACTTAGAAAAATTAGGGTCAGTTTCATACAAATCTTTCATGTCATCAAAACCAAGGACTTTAATTCTCATTTGAGTCATAAAAAATCTTCTTCTAATCAATGCATCAACAATTCGGTTAGTGAATCCACTCTTATGTTTTATCACAAATGTATTACTCTACAAATATTCAACCTATTTCATATGTCTCTGATTCAACTTATTCTGACTACCCAAATATTGTAAAGCCTTATGATCAGTATACACCAAAAATTCACTCGGTATCAAATAATATCTCCATTTCTTTGGGGCTTGAACAATAGCATAGAACTCTTGATCATACACATAATATTTCATTTTTGCATCATTCAATTTCTCACTAAAGAAAGAAACATGTTTACCTTCTTGACTCAAAACAACTCCTATTGCATTTCCACTTGCATCACATTCAACTTGAAATAATTTATTGAAATCAAGTAAAGATAACATAGGAAATTCAACAACCTTTTGCTTCAAAGTCTCAAAACTTCTATCAGCTCCATGTGTCCACTTTAATTCTCTTTTATCTCCTCTCATAGTCTCAGTCATAGCATTACAAATTGAATTGAAATTTTGGATGAACTTTTAGTAAAAACTTGCTAAACCATGAAATGATTTTACCTCACTAGCATTTTTAGGTGTAGGCCAATTCAAAATAGCTTCAACCTTTTCAGGGTCCATTTTTAAACCATCAAATGAAATCACAATTCCCAAATACACAATCTCTTCTTTCATGAAGGAGCACTTTTTCAAATTAATCAACAACTTTTGTTCTTTCAATTTCTGCAATACATGTTTAATGTGAAACAAATGCTCTTCTCTAATCTTACTAAATATCAGAATGTCATCTAGGTATACAATCACAAATTTACCCAAAAATTTCTTCAAAACCTCATTCATCAATCTCATAAAAGTACTCGGTGCATTAGTTAAACCAAAAGGCATAACCAACCACTCATACAAACCTTCTCTTATCTTAAAAGAAGTCTTTCACTCATCACCTTCTCTGATTCTGATTTGATGATATCCACTTTTCAAATCAATTTTGGTAAAATACTTTGCTCCTATCAAACTATCCATTATGTTATCCATTCTCGGTATAGGAAACATATATTTCAATGTTATCTTGTTTAAGATAAGAAAATGGAAAGGTTATAACTGGGGAGATTATGGCTAAGAGATGTATGGATGAAAAGTGTATAGAAAATATTGTGGACAAAAAATTAATAAAATATAAATACTTATCTTGATGAGGAGAAGATTTGGAAATCACTATTTTCTGGTGTCTGTGTACAGTTTTGGGAAACTCTGCAACCGGATATGGGCTAGAAATACAAAAATAGAGAAAACCCATAAACTATTTTTCTTTCTGAGCAAGATTGACCTTGACCCAAGAAAGGGGTAAGATCTTACCTCAGGGCACAATCTTACCCCAAAAAGTTGACCTTGACTTGCACTGCTCCGACAAAAATTCCATTTGTGGATCCTGGAAGTTCGCCAAAAAGGGTATTTAGATCTACAATGAAATTTGTTGTCCCACACCTGGATCTACAAGAAAAAAGGTTTTGTTTGTTGGATGAGGGGTTTGCCTTGGTCAAACCCCGGTTTTGAATCAACCTTTAAAATAGAATTGAAATATAGAATGATAGCAAGTAGTAGAAGTAGATCTAACAACAAAGCTATGATATTCAATAGATATGCAATTGTATTTGAAATGTAAACAAGTATGTTGACATGAAATTTTGGACTCAACACTAACAAATGTAAATCAAAACCTCCATGATTGTATGCTTGTAATCCACCTTGAAGGGAGAATGGATAGATCTTGAAGATGAACAAAGGATTTTGAAGGAAGATCACACCACCATGATGGATAGATCTAGGGTTTGAATGACGAATCTTGAATGCTTGAACTAAATTCCTCCAAAGGCTTGAATGCTTGAATCCTTGATCTTCAATGAAATTAAATGCTTCCTTGATTGAGAATGCTTGCTTGATCTTGCTTGATGATTCTTGACACTTGATGGAGATATAAAAAAGTGGATGATCTTGGATGAATCATGGTGAATGAAATGAGAGAGGAAGGCTTCCTTTTATACAAGTTAGGGCACAAACTTCTAGAGAGACTGACATAGGAGAATTAAATTCTAATTTAAGCCTTTACTATTAGAAGTGGACCTAAATTAAATATCATTTAAGAGTTTACCATTTCGAAGCCTGAAACAACTGACTCAGAAGTGGGAGAACAAAATTTTTGAAAACTCAACATCCGAAAACCTCTGGAATTTGAAAACTGGACCCACGGGCAGGGTCAAGGTTGACTCTGACCTAGGTCAAGGTCAAGGTCGACGTTGACCTAGGTCAAGTTTGGGGTTGACCTTGATCCAGAAGGTTGACCTTGACCTTGAGGTCAAAGATCTCAGATCCTCGAGACAAGGTGCCAGAAAAAGGTTCGAAACAGGTGGAGATAAGGGAAAAATAGGGAAAAAATCTAGAGTTGATCAAGATCCAATCAAGGCGTCTGACATGACCCTAAACTACTTACTCAGAGGGCTAAACCTATCCTAAATTAAAGTTCTTCCATTTTCCGGTGATACATATTGTTGATTGCTCTGAAATCAGTATACATTCACCATTCTCCATTCTTCTTAGGTGCCAATACAACTAGTACTGCACAAGGATTCAAACTTTCTCGGATCAAACCTTTCTACAACAATTCTTGGATTTGTCGGTTAAGTTCCTGATTCTCACTAGGTGTTAACTGATGTGGTCCCTTATTTAGTAAACTAGCTCTAGGAATTAGATCCATACAATGATCAATGCTTCTCTTTAGTGACAAACCATCAGGTATATTATCAAAAATGATCTCTTCGTACTCGGTGAGTATCTAATCAATCTCTTCAAGAATACTATTCACTATTCTCTCACTTGATTTGTTAGGAATCACATCAAATTGCACATCATTATTCTTCAAATACTTAACAAACTTTCTTCCTTCCATCAAACAAACTTTCACAGATGTACAAACATTACTAAAAAATTCTTCAATCAAAGGCAACAAGATTTGTCTTCTCCCATTAGCCCAAATAGTATATTTATGCAATTTCCCATCATATATAGCATGTTTATCATATTTCTAAGGTCTACCCAACAAAATATGACAAAAATCCATAGGAATGATATAACACAACACCTTATCATAGTATTTTACAATTTTCATATTTACATAAAATTATTCACTTACCAATAGTGTATGTTCATCCTTGATCCATGAAATCTGATAGGGTCTTGGGTATTTCAACCTTTCCAACTGAAACTTTGTAACTATTTCCTTAGATGCAAAATTCTTCAAGCTTCCACTATCAATGATTACCTTCCATATTTCATCAACAACTCTACATCTGGTCTTGAACAAACCTTTCCTTACCAGATCTTCCTTATTACTTTCACTCCAAAGTGCTCTCCTGACCATTAATTTCTTTTCTTTCTCAGATTCATTTGGTCATTCTTTTTGCACCAAATCATTTCTACTTCTACGAACCTTCTTACTTGCATGTGTACACTCAAATGACCTATGTCCTTCTTCTCCACAATTGTAACAAGTTCCTTAGAATCCACCTCTACTATAACCACCTTGGTAGTTACTACCTCTTCCACTAGAAGAACTTTCAGCTTTCCACTCAGTCTTACCTTTATCATGGTTTGTCTTGTCTTGATCAGATCTATGGTTTTCACCAAAAGATCTACCTCTTCCTCTAGGGAATCTACCACCTCTTCCTCTTTGTCTTTGTTCAATTTCTCTTCAACTTTTAGGGCAAACTGATAGGCTTCTTCAATGCTTTCCAACTTAAAACCAAACTGATTTCTTCTTGGATGGAAACTTTTAACCCATTCAAGTACCTAGCAATTCTTTCCACTTCATCCTCATCAAGTCCAGATATGATATCTAATCTATAGAATTCCTCAGTATAATCTTTTACTGATCTATCTTTCTGCCTCAGACTTTGCATTTGCCTAACTAGGTTAATCTGATAATCACATGGTAAGAACTTACACTTCAATTTATTCACCATTTTATTCCATACCTTGATTTTGTCTTTGTCTTTCCTTTTTCTGTCCAATTGTAGATGCTCCCACAATAAGGATGCATGACTCTTCAACTTTGTGCTTGCAATCTTAACCTTCTTTTCCTTAGGAACATTTTTATATTCAAAGTACTTTTTTGTCTTAGTTATCCAATCCATCAGCTCATCTGAATCCAGCCTTCCATTGTATTCTGGAGGATTGAAATGTGGTGTAGATTTCAAGTTTGTCAATGCCTTCAAAATTCTTTCTTCACCTTGATCCATCACAGGTGTAGGTTTTGCTTCACCTTGCTCATCTTCAATTTTTTCATCACTAACATCTTCAAGATGTCTTCCTCGGCGCTGGGCTGTCTCAACAAATTCTAACCTAGCAATAATTTGTATTAGCATATCTGCCAATCCTGGATCTGCATCTCGCCTCCCACGAACCATCTTGAAACCCTCTGCAATTGTAGGTCAGATCACAATCTACTACCCCACAAAAAATATCAATTAGGGTTTGCAAGAAGGAACCCTCGACCTAAACTTGCAAGTTTAGATCCAGATCTCAACCTCGCTCTAATACCACCTAATGCAAGAAAGGACAGGATGAGGGGCTAAAGGCACACCCTGATCACTAACCTCCTTGCAGAAACAACACGCATAAGCCAATAACACAATAGAGAGAGAGAGAGAGAGAGAGAGAGAGAGAGAGAGAGAGAGAGAGAATGTAGAAAAGATCATATATTATTCATCAAATAACCTCATACATGTCGGGCTATAAGGTCTTCCTGGTTATGGCCAAATACATTTAGATTCAATTACAATAGTCCTCCAATGTACGAGGACTCAGCCTTCAGAATCTATCTTCTAACTTCTAGAACTAAAAAAATACAAAAACTAACTGATCCCTAAACTACAAACAACAACTCTATTTATACAAGAGGCTACCGAAACAAGTCGACCTTCAGATCCATCATTGGATAAAGAAAAGACCAGATCTAGATCCACATGCTTCCCAATGATCGATACCAATATTAACTCCATGACCAAAATTTAATGCACAAGTCGGCCTCAAAAGAAATCCAAAATAAACCACTTAGTGAGCAAGATTACCGAGCACCAGGAAATTAACTTGGTGAACCAACCAAGCCAACTCAGTAAATGAAGAAACCGAGTAGCAACCAAGCTCAGTCGGTGGAAACAGGAAAACATCACTAAGATCCCAAAAGAAGCTACCGAGAAAATCTAACAACTCTAACTTATTTTTTTGGTGACATAGGATTGCCAAGAACCCAAGACGCTCCTGCATCAAAATTATTGACAAGTCCATATCTGAAATAGTTAATTCATATGTTCAAAAACATAAGCAATGCTCTTCCATTTTCACTTCTTGGTATGGTCTTGTTTTGAATAAATGGTCTTCAATCAATTTGCCTTTCAATGGTAGCTTACATCTACCACATAGAAATACATGGATATGAGTTAGATAAAATGACATCCACCATCACAACAATTTGTCAAGCTAGATTTTGATGGTGTAGCTAGAGGAAATATTGGTATATTGGGTGCATGGATTTATTTGATAGATCATTAGGTAGAATTTTAATAGGGAAATCAATCTCCCTCCCAAATGGTACTAATAGTGTTGCAAAATCTTCTGCATTACTCTGTGGTCTACAAATAGCTAGAGAGACAAGATTTCAAAAGGTTCAAGTTGAAGGTGACTCCTTAATCCTCATTAGCATGCAAGAACATAAAGTGCATTTAGATTACATACTAAAACAAGCATGGATTATCCTTGACTCAATTGAAGAACTTCAATTGATCCACACATATCGTAAAGGAAATAAGGTAGCATAATTTCTTGCCAACTTGGGAGGAGATGGAACATAAATAGACACGACTAATCAATATTTTAATTTGGAATCACATCCTGATTTAACAAGGTTGATTCATAATAATGCAAGTTGAGTTACAGGTACCTAGCAATTATGATCCTTAGTGGCACCAAATTTCAGATCAATATGACTCTTGGTGATGAAACATCACGTGGTTTCCACATGTGCTAAACTGCAACTTCACAAGGGATTAGATCATGCGATGGATTTGGAATTGAAAGATCATTCTATTCCTCATTCAAGATAGTACGCATGTCAAAGGCAATATTTCTCTATCGGCATTAAGAGTCTGGACTCCTCATCATCGGAAGAAGGTGAATTATGCGAGTGTTGTGTATGTTCTTAGTGCAAGCATTACCATATGGAATACATGCCGCAAAATTATAGGATCAAGATGAAAGTTTTAGATTGGGAGCGGTCGTTGACTAGGCATGTCAGAGACGAAGTCCTTAACCAATTCTTCCATGTCCATTGCCTACATTTATGTCGTTCCGTCATAAGAATAATTGGTGAGGAAGTTTTAACATCACAAGCTCAAAGGCTCCAATTATTGCTTTTGGCCTTTGGCTTTAAAAAAAGAGATTTTTTTATCACATTATTTATTTTATGTGTTATTAAAGAGTTATTTTATTTTTACTAATTACTTTATAAATCATAAAATCAAAAAAAATATTGCATAAAAATAAAAATTACTTTAATTTTTACTTTATCAATTATTTTCCTTTTTCACATGAATATGTATATTTATCTAAACATTTACATTACTAATTACAAATAATTAAAATGATATTTTTTGATTAATTAAGCAAGGAAAAGGGTCTTGACCCCTTATAGAGTTAAGACAAGAAAGAACACATCAGAGCATCAATAATCAAGGGACTCAACCCTCCAGTTGAACCTATATACCATCATTATAAACATATGACCATAATCCATCATAGTATCACTTAACCTAGGACCTAAATTAGCACTATTAACAATACTACCATAAAAAAGAGTAGAGTCTTAACAGACATGCAAGCCTTATAGTCCATAATTAAAGGATTGTAAAACTTAGAGAATCTATAACTATCAGTCTTAAGCTAAAATAGGCTACTATACCTTCGAGTACTACATATAACAATAAGCTTAAACATCAAAGCAACAACAAAATGGCTAGAAGCTTGATACCCCAAGAAAAGCCAGAGCATCATTTACTATTGAAGAGCTCTCAATTCCTTGAGAGACTCTATATTTGGTCTTTCCAATCATCATGATTTGTCTTTGTGTCTAGATGATCCTCCATCAATTGTTGTCATATTCCTTACTACTTCTTGGCTTTCTATCCTAACTTGCACTACCCCGAGACAAAACCCATTACTGATTTCCTTACAATCCCATCCTTTATAACACAAAGTGAACTTATAGCTGTACCCAAATGATTTTTTCTTTTATGAAACACTTCTACTTTGGTTCTAAGATCCTTTAGACAAACCTGCAAGTCTACAATTTGGGCCTTCAAATATGTAATCTTGTTATCATTCTTCACAAGGGAAGAGTTCTACGCCATTATTCCCATAACTTCTTCACCAATATTGATGGGAGAAGGAAGTCTCTATCCCATCATTCCAACTTATTTTTTAGGCTCTTCTGTATCTACCGTGTTTAACTAACATCCTCCAACTCCTCTTCTTTGGCCAAATAGTCTTCATATTCCAAGTCCTTTGAATAATTATCCTCTTCTAGAGCATACTCTTCTTTAGAAATTGGTTCTTCTTCCTTCATTAAATTCTTTCCTTTCTTATCCTTCTCAATGAGACGCATAGAGCGTCGTTCCCTCAAGATTGTTTCCTTCTAATTTTGCATCCTCTTCTTTGTCTGACCCATAGTCATCTGAGTCAATAGTTATGCTTTTGGTTTTTGGCACTTTATTGTCAGGTTTCCTTTCTTTTGAAGAACTAGGTTTAGGAACAAGGGCTTTACATCTTTTAGGGGTATTTTTGCTGAGCACAACCTCCACAACCTCATTTTCAAGAAGAAAAGCTTTGTCTTTATTTTTTTGGAATAAGGTTGCTCTTGTTAGAGGGAAAAGGATTGATTTTGATTAGCTCTATACACATTGAGTTGTGAGGGGCTTCAACATTAACACTAGGGTTAGTACTCATGTAGGTAATTAGGTGACTGCATTGGGGAGAGAAATCAATTTCATAGTGGTAAAGGGAGAAAATTAGATCCCGGTGAAGGGGACAAGAAGACCCTTTACTAATACTGACATTCAAAGAGGAAAACAAATAAAAAGAAAGATCAATCTTATTACCATGGTGGATATGGTTTAGGATAGGAAAGTGCCATCCATGGACAATGGTATAAAACACTTCTAGAGTAAAATATTTCATTACATGAAATCTTACCATGTCATATGGGAGTGACATGCTTGAATGGTCATAGCTATTTTGGATCATCATCGACCCTTCACCCTTTTCAAAAAAACTTCCTTATAAACACTTTGTAATCTCTCAAGCTTTTGTTTTCAACCTTCTGCCCTTCACATTTTAAGCCAATAACCTTTGCTATGCTCAAGAGTGACAGTAAACTTAATACTGCCAATAGTAATAGTTCCCCTCTGCCAAGAGTTGCAAAATTTGGTTGACAACAACCTATTGTAACCCTTCATAGCCAAGAAGAAAGGAATCATCCCCGATCTATCAAACATGTCCTACAAATCTTCATTTTGTCTTAACTCCTTGCAATTTTCTTGGGCTCAAAATGTTTCAAAACACCCCCCTTTGCTTCCTCATTCACACTTGCAAACATTAGAGAATTTCATATAGAAAGTTGAATAGGCCCACGGTGATTTGTTTGAACGAAATTGGATTTAATGGAACGGCACTTAAAGATGAAAAAATCTGCCACAAAAATCTAGCTCATACATATGAAATGACAATGTCATAAATAACCATCATTTCGATAATCATTTTTCATAATGCCGCCATCACCACCTTACACAACTAATAGTAATGATAGTTATATTTATATAGAATTATATAAATAGTATATTTATTTGAACTAATTTTACTTAATTTTATTCATTTAATACATCTTTTATAACTTTACTTTTAATTTTTAATTATTTTTTATGTAAAATCTTTAATGCTTTTTACTAACATGTTCACATAAGTGTGGCGAACAAATTATTATTTTAATTACTTTTTTACATCCTTATTCATTTTATAAAATAAACTTGTATACAACTTAAGGTTGTGGTTACAATTATTACACTGAAAGTGTTTCCTATATGAAAAGAGTGTCCTGAAATTGCAAATCAACAGTTCAAAACTTATTAGATGCATGGATGACCATATAAATCTGGTAGGCCATTAGATATTTTCTGCCATTGTTTAAATTTGTCTTATTTCCCGTTCTGTGCACTGTTTATTACATTGTGTGAGTGGTGTACCTTGACAAACATAACCACCATATTCCTTGTACATATAATATGGATAACCATTACAAAAATCAGAACCGTTCATTATCTGTTATTTTTATTGGTCATTATTTTTGCCTGTTTTGTTATTTCTCACTGTCGTCATTCATTGTTCTTTATCCTCTTTTTTAATCCTCCCTGTTATTTGCCAAAATTTACAGGAAAATTCAGTATTTAGTGTTTACCTGTGTGCACGAGCTCCACACTTTGAACAACTTGCACATTACCAGCATGGGGATGACCAGCATAGGCAACCCAATCACTGTTGAATAGAAGAGAATTTCCATCTATTGATTTCAAACCAGAAGGGTAAATCAATCAATACAATCATATGCAAATGTTTCTCCCTGAATTGTGACACAATGTGAAACTAGCACCATAACTTGATGTTAATGTTAATTTTTCACTCTAGTCATCGTTAACATG
This sequence comes from Chamaecyparis obtusa, assembly GCA_027943335.1. Classification (NCBI taxonomy): domain Eukaryota; kingdom Viridiplantae; phylum Streptophyta; class Pinopsida; order Cupressales; family Cupressaceae; genus Chamaecyparis; species Chamaecyparis obtusa. The sequence continues at coordinate 2,755,029 of BSBK01000032.1, forward strand.
CAAAGCTTTCAGATTTAGTGACTGTTAACATGCATCAGTTTTCTCCTTATATTGAGAATTTGGGAATGATATATTTTCTTTTGATTTCTGTAGGTTTATGTTGCATGCATTCTTTATGTAATGCTAACTAAAGAGAAGTAGACATTGTTTTTCTCCCCCTCTTCAAAAATTACATGCATTTATTGCATAATTTTTGTTTCTATCTATATATATTCATTGTAATTCAATTGATACAATGTGATTATCATAATTTTAATTTTTGGTAGCTTTGTGTTTCTTCTATATTTATCCGTGCAAGTTTTTTAGTTTTTTTTTTCTAGCTAGACTTATGCTGAAAATCATACATGGTATCAGAGCTTAGGAGAGCTAGGAAAGAAATGTAAGCTTTTTCTTTATAGATATTGAAGATCAAATTTGTTAGAAAGAATGGAATTTCTAGCCTCTTCTTTTCTTACTCTATACAACTATTTCGAATGGAAGCCAAAGATTCTACTTCAGCTCAGAAGTAAAGGCTTGTATCAAATAGTCATGGCAGTAGAGGTTGAATCCATTTTAATAGTAGAAAAGTCCAAATACTTCAATTGCATGGATGAGACTTTTGGTCTTTCATGCTTATCAATGTCTCCAGAAATTTTAATTTCATGTCGAAGCATGCACAACTCGAAACCAAGTTTGGACTACTTTGGAGGCTCTTTTTAGGAAGCAAGATGAGATGCTGGGTCACATCCTTGAAAATGAGATCAACTTATTAGATCCAAGCAGTTATGAGAATATTCAAAACTTCTTCACAAAGTTCAAGGCTTTATTACTTTAGCTGAAAGAATGTGGAATTGACAAATCCACACATGAAATAAAATTAATCCTTTCTATTTTGTCAAAATTGGGTCCACAATATGCTATGTTTGTATATGCTTTTCACACAATTAGGCTTATGATAGGAGCAAATTGGAAGACTCACTCTTGATGCTTTCATCGAGTCTCTGATACATGAACAAGATAAGCTCATAAAGATGGGCACTTTAAAAAGTTCCAAAGCTTATGCTCTTGGTGTGCATGTACAAGTGAGAAGAAAAAATCAGAATTTAATAAAAAATCCAAGACAAATAAGAAGTTGGGCGAGCCTTGCAAATTTTGTGGTAAGGTGAGACATGTAGTCAATAGATGTTGGATGAGACTAGAGGCCTTGGAGAAGGCTATGCAACAACATCAAATTTTAGCCCTTGAGTCTTCTTCATCACAGATAGGCCAAGGTCACGCTCTTAATGCATGGTCCTTGCCTTTTTTTTCTCTTTAGTGACACCATGTCAGTGGACCTATCATTCCTCTCTTTTCAATATTATGGAGGGGTTTCTACTGTTCGTGTTGATGCTTCCTTACTTCCACATTTGATTAGTTTTATAGACAATTGACACCTGTATTTTCAACTAGCAATTTGTTCTTGCATGATTGAGTAGCACGTCATTAGGGTCACTCATACAGATTCATGTGTCATCTACATCCTTGACTGATAGATGTTTTTGCTTTTGTTTTCCATCTATTCATTGTTTTGGGGGGGCCTATGCATATTATTGTCTTTTGTATCTTCAATTGATAGATGTTTTGCCTTTGTTTTTCATCTGCTCATTGTTTGAGTAGTGTTGAAGGCACTCATGCAAATTGATTCTAGTCTTCATCTTGGTTTTGGATGAGTCTCTTCATTCAACACTATGGAAGCTATTATTTGACAGTTGTCCACAATTTTATTTTGTCCGAAATGATGTTTCTTTAGCACTTCATATAGTTGCATATCTGTTAGCCTATATTTTGAAGGAGGTTTTTGTTCCCACTAGATTTTCCTCTTTATTTTCTCTTTTCATTAGTTTTTTTTTTCTCCTTAACTAGCCTTAAGGGGTGGTGTTAGTGTTAATTTTTCACTCCAGTCACCATTAACATGCAAAGATTTCAGATTTAGTCACCGTTAACATGCATCAATTCGCTCCTTAAATTGGAAATCTGAGAACGGTAGATTTTCTTGTGATTTCCATAGGTTTATGCCGCATCCATTCTTTATGTAAGGCTAATTGAAGAGAAGTACACTTTGTTTTCTTCATCCATGCATTTACTGCATAATTTCTGTTTCTATCTATATATATTCATGGTAATTACACAATTGATACAATGTGACTATCAAAATTTTTATTCTTGACAGCTTTGTGTTTCTTCTGCTTTTTTCTCTGCAAGTTTTGTTTCTTTTTCTAGCTTGATCAATGCTGAAAATTCTACAAACAAGATTCTGCACTCATTGAATGTGTGCAAAGGTTAAGAACAACGCACCTGTGAGGTGGATGGATTAATAGTAAATATAGCCTCTTGTAGATTGCCTACAAAGGAATCCATTATTAGAGCTCCACAGATCATTATCACTCCTGCAATGCTGAAATTTGGCATCTCCAATTTTGTTGTCAAAAATTTCAGTTTATCACTTCCTAAAATTATGCATGTATGTTGTCCAGCCATTACACTGCACTACATAATGGAATTACTGTCCCAGCCACATTTATTTCAGAAACATATGCCAAGCCCTAAAAATTTGTTTGATAGTGTTGACCTTCAAATAAAGTTATTTTGGACGGTCCATCCTGCAAAATCACTGGATTTAAAATTAAAAAACTTATTATGTAGTACATGTTAAGACTCGGGCAGATATGAAAGCACAGTTGGACCCTTGTAAAAGATACTAACATAACAAAATTAGGGGAGTGCACAAGAAGTTTAATAATGAAATAATCAGAAAAATTTTAGTCCAAATTAAATTAGAAAATGTATCCCAAAAAACTATATTTTTCACTATTTAAATATTATAAAATTATTTAATGTTGTTTTAATTATTTTTAGTATAACTTATTTTAATAATCATTTTTTATTATTCAATTCTAAAATTTTAATGATCTAAATATATCTTTTTATTTTTTTCAAACCCCCAAAAAGTTAATTTAAAATTTAATTTTTTTTATATAGATTGATTTTATTAATGATAGAAGATTTATATAATTAAAAAATAGATTATTTATCACAATCATTGTCTTGTATTTTTTATATAATATTTAAAATATAGAAAAATTAATAAATTATATATAAAAATTAATTATACAAATTTTTAATATTTATCTTTATTATTTTTAATTTTTTAATAAAAATAATAAATAAAAATAATTTTTACAATTTTTTAAAAGAAAATCTTAAGAAAAATTATTAGTTGATAAATTTTTAATTGTGGGCTCGCATTATAAAACTACCCAAAAAATCATAAAACAAGTTTTCCCAAACCACCAAACCTCTTCATACAGTTTATATTTATATTATACTAATAGCATTATAATGATATATAAAATACAATTACAAATATATTAATATTATTATTAATTTAATTTTATAAATATTTTAAATCATATCATATATAAATAATATCAAATTGATCCAATTAAAAAATAATAAAAATAATGAATAAATACTTAATATATTTAGAATTGTTTATATATTATTTTTAAACATTTTAATAATTATGATGGGTAAGAGAATGTTGCAATTGACATCACATATAAGTAGTGTTACAAAAGGTCGAGATTTTAAGTGAAGTTGGATGGATTCTTATTGATTTTGCCTATTACTCTTTGATGTTGCTCACCTATTTTAAACCCTTAAAGATTAAAAAAACTAAAAAACCAAATATCCCTTAGCTCAAACAAACCCAAAATGTGTATATGCTTTGAACTAAAAATAAGAACAATATGGGTAGTGAAAACCCTAAATAAAATCTTTGTTGGATTAATGAATTAGCTCAGTGAAATATAAATCCATATGTGTTATGGTGAATACATAATTAGCTTTTATGGGGGACTGTAAAAGTGTAACAGTTAAGCACAATAAGATAAGAAAAATGAAATCCATGCAGAAGAACACAATATGAGCTGTTTGGCTAAGCATTTGGGTAGCTATTTTACATGTATTGTTCTTTTGAGATCACCACTTGGTAGACCCCTCATCAGAAGAACACCATTTAATTACTTATTCTTTACATCTTCTACAATTATGTAATCTTTACACTCTTTTTAAACTTATTATGTTGAGGAAAAGATCACTTTTAATTCAATTAAGACCAAAGTCAATACTTTTTTATAATTGGACACTGTTGCATTGTTGAATTAAATTACTTATCTATGATTTATGTTTTTTAAAGATTTTGTGCAATAAGGCTATGATTTCCCTAATAAAATTCGTTTTCACTTTAAGTACAGTTGATGTTCCCATAAATAATTACTGTTTGCATACCTAATTTATAATCACCCTTAAAACTTAAATGATATATACATTTCCACAAGTGTAATGCCACTATTCTCTATCTACCCCTCTCCTATTTACATATTTCTTGAGATCTTCAATATATCTCAACGTACCTATTGCACACCAAGATGCCATTGCTAGTAATTATATATTTTCCAAAAAATTCTCCTGCTCTGGATTCCCTTGTGTTTTGGAATTGATCGCTGAAGCAAATCAAAAGAAGGGGAATCTCCCTCCCAAAAAAACTTACACGAAGGAAAATCAAAAGGAGATGTATAAGAAGAAAGGGAAATTGGCAACTTCAGGGCCAAAATAACTAAAAAGACTACAATTGATGTGATCTTGTATCTGTCTTTGCTGAGCGAAAATCGACCAAGGATCTAATTATACAAAACAGACAAAATTTAACATGTAATTATACAAAACAATCGTCGCCTGAGAGATTCGAACTCTCGCGGGGAAACCCCATGTACTTAGCAGGCACACGCCTTAACCACTCGGCCAAAGCGACTTCGATGGTTTTCAGTCACTTTCTTATTTATTTAACTTAAGTGTACGTAACTTTGATGCTATGTGAGTACAATGCTTACGAATCAGAAGGCAAATTTTCACTCTTATGAATATTGAAATGGTAAAAAAAATTTGGATAGATTTTGAATAATTAGGGGAGAGGATCTGTAGGAGCAAGAAATTTTTTTTTTTTGTCTCGGGTTACAGAAAATAGTGTTTGGATATTGTTAATTTTATGGTCTTTGATGTGTGTCTATACATTTATGTTGCTAATTTGCATTAATGGATACTTGTATCTCATCTTCCGAGCGTTATGTGAATGTTTTAGAATTTAACCAGAGCTTGATTGAAGAGGCTAATTGTGGTGGATGGTCAAATATGCATAAGTCACGAACCCCCATGTTATAAATCATGACAGTGAAAATCTGGTACGTGTTTTGCAATGAGGTTTATAAATGTCTCCTTTGGCAATGATTAGCTTCCTTCAAATGGTGTTAAAAAGCCTCATCAAAATCTATGAAGGACAGTGGTGAACACATATTATGCTCAACATTTTTTGATTGAGTTATGTAAGATTTTTTCTTTTAACACCGATTTAAATCACATTTTATAATTCACAGCCAGATTGATATAGGAAGGGAAGATAATTGAAACGTGGTTAGAAATATTGATGAAGCAAAGAAATTACATGAATTTAATGAAGGTTTAATGTATTGGTTATAAACTGAGCATGGTTATTGGCAGGCCTATTACATTTGATCTCAGGATTTTTCTGGGAGGTATAGTTTATGTTATGATGTAAATTAAATCAGGAGGCAACTTTACTTTTTTCAATCATTCGTAGTAGTTTATATTGGCGCGGGCTATCTTTCTGAGGTAAAATAAAAATATTGAATTTTTTTTTTCAGATCTGTAAAAATATAGTGATTCTTTCGTAGATTTTTTATTGTTTCTACTATAAACCTTTCCGATCATGAAGAATTCATCCTGAAAATTTGATAAAATTCTGTTAGATTTCCCCAATTTCCAAAAACATTAACTGTGCATTCTGTCGAGAAGATAGCTACCTCCCTTTATATTGACTCAATCTCGTCGAAACCAACTGTTACTGTACATAAATGCTATTTTGGTGATTTAGAATTTAATTAGGAGTCTATGAGGGACTGAGATGTTGAATATTTTTAACATTGCATGTCAGATTTAAAGTTTGAGTAGAAACATTTTGCAGTGGAATCCTTATATAATGGCTCTGTTTTTCTGTAGATGGTGTGACTGATTATGGAAAAACGCAGTATATTGCACCAAAGCGATCAATTTCCTCACCGTGCTGAAAGAACTGTCTATCTACAGTAGAAGCAAAAGTTATTCATACACACATTCATTAGACTCCAGGAATGACTTGAGTTTCAAGTGCTATCTTCAAGGGAGGCTGGTCAATTCATTGACATGACAATGTATCGTAACACACTAGTATATGATCTACAAAAAAAATTTATAATCTACCAAGAAAGTGGCAAGATGTATTTGTGGCAAAAATAACTAAATATTTTCAATTTATTTTAGCATAGTTTTTATTTTTTTATAATTTTAATTGAGGTTTAGATTTGTAAACTCTACAAATTTTACAAATTTGATTACAAAAGCTTATAGCTTTTTTTTAAAAAAGTAACTAGTTTAAATCATTATAATAGTTGTGAAGACATAATAAAGATTGATTAGATATCTATATGACAACACCACCAACCAGACTTAAAAATATTGCATAATTATGTTTGTTTAGAAACATCATTCATTTCACCATAGTAACAAATGATTAATCTAAGCAACTTGTATATAACAATGCAATATATTTTTCCAACTTTATCGTATTAAAAAGTTAGCATCTATAATTAGATGTTCAATTTAGCCCCATTTTAACATGTATGGGTTTTCACATTGATTTCACACTCTCCTAACACTTATCATAATGTTTTAAATTAATTTTATAAGTGGACTGTGTGAATTCAAATTCACCAAATATTGATGCAAGCCCTTATTTTTAGGTGTACTCCTTTTTTATTTCTTCCATTCAATCATTTATTAGCCTACATGGGCCCTATGTTACCATTTGTGGCCTTTGTACTTCTTCTTGACCTTGAAATCAATTGTGTCTCTTATTTTGGCATCTACCCTATCTCCCCAACCTCCCATTTCAATTTTGGGTCATTCTCCAGGTACAAAATGCCTTAGGCTTTATGTTCCTAATTGTAACACAACGCTCAAGGCATTGTGGTCCCCCAAAATTTGGCTCAAATTTAAACTGGGTCCCTGTTGCGACGTTTTAGTGGTGAATTAGGTCCCATGGTTGGCCTGGATCAATTTTGAATCTTGAAATGTGTGAGAACTATATAAGTGGCCTATCTCTCATTGTTTGGGTAACCAAGAACATTCATGATCTAGATTTCAAGAATCTTCTATATCCAAGCATTCTCAAGGTCTTCAAGCTGCATTGAAACCTTTAAAGCATCATGATTCTCCTTCATCAAACATTGTGGCAACATATTGTCTTTAATGATTTCCTTTGAGGTTTTGTGTGTAGTAAAGGGCTATTTCATTAACACTTGTGATTATATTAAAAGAAGCATTGTGTCATCAAGGTATAATGTGATTTATGATTTAGAGCTAGCTTCTATTTCATATCAACAACCTTTCCTTTTAAGAATATTTCATTTCTATTTCAAGGTTGATTCCAAATAGGGGTTTGAGGAAAGAAAACCCCTTTCCACAACCTTTTCCCCATTTTTTGTGTGGGGGAATAGGTGGTGTAGTTGTTAAAACTATTCTAAAAATTTTGGGATCTGCAAGATTGGCTGTTAGAATTTTGAGAAAAACCCCTAGGTATAGAATGCCTTAGAATTTTTGTTCATAGGAAAAAAATTCCCAAGACATTTTGTACCTGGAAAATCCTCTTCAAATTTAGATCACTAGTTGGTACAATTCTCATATTCCTTTTTCAGGTCATTACAACTGCCTATTTATTTTTTGTCAGTCTATATTTTACAAATCATTTTTTATTTTTCTTACTTAGCCTCCTATCTTGTATCATCAAATCCATCTCCCCCAATTCATTATTGTGAAGGATCATTGCACTTATTTAGCACTTAAGTCCTACTCGAGCCTATTGGGTTTTCTTCTTTCTCATTGTACAATAGGAAATTGGATCAACCACCTTGCTTCCCTTTTTCTATTGTACATTTTGGCGAATCCCATTAATAACATTGCCACTTCTGATTCTATAGTCTTAGATCTTATTTTTGCATGTCATTATCATTCATTTCTATAAAAAAAAAGTGCATTGTTCTCTTTCAATCTTGTATTTTCATTAAAAAATACAAAAAATCCTTTTATTTCATGCACAAATGTTACTTTATATGTATCTGAATTTGATTTGTATGCATCACTTTCTTCCTTTTCATGTTGCAAAAATTGTTTGAGGCATTATCCCAAAAGCATTGTGTCAATTTTGAGATAAAAAAACATCCTCCCATCTACTTGAATTTACATTATTCTAGCACTAAAAGAATCAATTTAATACATGTGATATTTCTTTCCAACTTCTCTTATATCACCATCTCCCAACTATTTTCTTCCTCATATAGACATATTAGTGCAAGAAGATTCTTTTAACCTTTCTATATCAATTATCTCTCTCTTTTGGGAGAAGCATTGACGATTGATGTTAATTGTTCTCAAAATATGAGCCTCCCCAATGAGAATACCTTGGTCAAGGATGATGATCCCCTAATGATACCTCACCTTCTATTCTTTTCAATTAATCCCCCTTTAGGTATGAATCTTTAGAGAGTTATGATTATCCTACTCCTAAAGTTTATTTTATTCATAACGATGTTCCTACTCTTGAGGACTCCCCTATTTGGGATGAGCCATTGGACAATGATGTTGATTATTATCTCCCCCATGAAAGAACTTCCATAAAGGAAGCTAATATTGTGGTAAAGGAGACTATTATGATTGACATTTCTTCTATTCATTTCAACAATATTCCTTCTACAAATGAAGCATTAATGAGTTGTGTTTGTCCCTCTTCTAAAGTATTTCTTTACAATAACAATTCTTTGGAGGAAGAGGATACCATCCTTGATGTTCTCCCTCATACAATTCATTAACCTAATCTATTTAATGGTGTCAATGTGTTGGGTAATGAAAAGGATAAGGTTTTTTTCCATCTTTATCAAGATATCCCTCAACCTAAAAATAAACCAATTATTGTGGTAAAAGGTGCTCATCAACCTAACTATCATGCGGTTGATCACAAATATAACACAAGAAATAATAGATAACCTACCGATTTATTTGTTCCTCCTCTTCTCACTTCTCAACCAATGCTTCCCCTACACCCCATCTTCCTCAAAATATTGTCCAAATGAACATGATTTAGTAGAGAAAATCTATGCTTCTCCTACCAAGACATCTCTTTGGAAGTTTCTTCAAACTTCACTTAATACCATGAAGCATTACCACAAGCCTTGAGAAACACTTCTATTCCACCTCTTGCACAAACAAATGTAGCTTCTCTATTGGAAATGTATGAATGTGACCCATAATAAAGCTCAAATTGTATTTTCCCAAGATGAGTTACCATCTAAAAAAATTCAAGATCAACACAATTCACTTATGGTTCTTGTCCTTATCAATGGTAATCTTATTTAGATAACTTTAATTGATAATAGATTTGGTCTTAATGTGTGTAGCATTGATTTGTTTCATAAAATTAATATGGATATTTCATTACTCAAATGTGACTCTATTCCTATCCATGGATTTGAAAATATTTCTAAACCAACCTTAGGAACTATATCCTTACCTATTAAGGTAGTTCATACCACTTTACCCACACCAATTCGTGGCCTATCCTATACTCTCACTTATAATACTCTCTTAGGATGACCATGGCTACATTCCATGCAAGTTGGTCCTTCAATGCTTCATCACAAAGTAAAGTTCATTCATAATGATATCATGTATACCCTTGTCACTAATGAGTCACAAAGTTGCTTACAAACTAAATATAATCCTCCATCTATTCCTACATCATTTCAATAAAACACATATTCTCCTCCTTAAGATACTTCTTCTTTGAGAAGATTTCTTTTAGAAGATAATTTAGGGTCATTAGATTTTATGCCATATTTTTTGGGAGAAGACAAACTTCCTAAGTTTAACACAAGATCCTTTAAAGGGCCTAGTGTGTCATTTGTTCAACCTGATTCTCCAAAAATTTCAACTTATAGTCTTCAACATGGTTTAGGATGTATGCAAAAAACAAATGAGACTCACGAGAAACCTACCTCACACGTGCCTCTACAAGGATTTGATTTCTAACCTCATTTGTCTACATCCATTTCCTTATCATCTAACACTTATTCTATGCCTATATTTAATCAAGAACTCACTTTTCTTGACCTTCCTCATGTTAAATTGATTACTCAACCCAAATGAAAGAAGAATCATATCCATAATCTTGTGAATCTTCCTTTTTGCATGTATCATCGATAACATTATAAATTTTAAAAACTTATTGATTATGAAATCATTCACATAACACGTGTTGGTGTAATTAATTATTAACTAATTATACTTTACTTAAGTTTACTTAGGATAATGCATTTGCATATTAGTTGTCATTGAGACACCTAGGAGTTTACATTTCATTTTAGCACATGGTGTAGGAGAATTTCCACTTTAGGTGTGAGATCCACCTTTAGTGGTCTTATCACATTATCATTATCTCATTGTTCCACATACTTTGATGTACAATGGAGGATGATCTACCTTTTGTGGACATGTGATTCCACCTAATGTGGTTGATATCTTATTATCTCCTTATCATGTAGTCTTATTGGATTGCCTATATATTCAAGCATGTCCACATTGTACCTGGATTGATTGCATCCATTATCATTTGATTAATGATCATCATTGAATCCAGTTATTTGAGGATCATATCATTTTTTTTCTCTTGTTGTGCTATCTATTGAGCTTCTAGATCTTGGCATTTCATTCTTTGCCTTAGGAAAATTCTTACATGGTATCAGAGCCATAGAAGATTTCATTGCATAGCCATTGGAGATTTTTTTGCTTCAACTTTTGGAGGGCCATGATTCAGATCCAGAGGTGCAACAACTTGTAAGAGTGTCTAGAGAAATATTTTATCTGACCATTGCATTTGGATGGAAGTTCCGGTGAATTTTGACTATAAATTTGCCTATTTTGGATAAAAGTCAAATCTGAGGCAATTGTTTTTTGCAAATTGGACTTGTGCAACCCGACTTGCAATTGGGTATGAATTTTTGGAAATTTTTTGAACTTTTCATTAATTTCTTGATTCTACAAATTTATTTCCCGATTTGGATATATTTTATTTATGCAAAAAGTGGGGTTTTGTTGGGGTCTCCACCCCTATTTTATTGTTAGTTTTATTGTCAGATCAAGATTACAAGCCTAGTGACAAATAATATTCTTGTCATATACCACATAAAGAAGAATGCAAACTGAGTAATCACTAATGACTACCCACCTTGGCACACATTCAGGCAAATGATCCAACCAAACCCTTCATACTAACCAAGCTCAACAAAAAAACTGATAGGAAACATGCATACAACAATATGACATTTCCACATAACCCATTATAGATCTGAAGCAAATAAACACTTAGAAATCCACATGCAAGAGAATAGACAACATACCCACAAAAAATGTGATACAAGATATATCCCGGGAAACCCTCATGAGGGAAAAACCCAACCTCCAAAAGCATCCATCACCATGTATTATTCAACAAAACACCATTGCAATACAACCATGGAAGCTTTAAAATCCCTAGCCACACCCAATAAATTCATGTGAACAAGCATGAATCCACAGATCCCATGTCATGCTTCCAACCTTCACAAGTGCTACCTGTCTCACCTCAAAAACTACCCTTGTGGTTTCTTTTATAGAAACAAGCTCCCACAAAACCACCAAGTGTTATTACATAAATCATGTGCTAAAACCACATGCTACCAAACCCTATTGATCCACATTTAATATTTGGTATGTTATTTACTTTATTTCCCCAATATTAAATAATTACATCAAATAATATCACAATGTTACAATACAACTCTCAAATAATATTCCACGGGAATCCCTACATGTTGCACATCCATCTAGGTGCAACATTTACATAATAAAATGAAATAATACAATAATAAATATTATTATGCAAGGTATACAACACCATTTTTTCAACAATCTCCCACTTGTTGTATACATTGCAAAAGGGTCAATACGTAGCTACATAAATGAACAAGGGAACAATCCCCCCTAGGACATACACCATCATGAACCAAAGTACACCATGTGCTCCATCTAGGTACCTACAACAAAATCAAAGTATCCACCATCATACATGAATGATCCTACATCCTATTATGCCAAAGCCACATGACATACATAGAAGCCATCTAAAGAGAAATCCACCCAACTTGTCACATAAGAAACATAAATCCTATACCAACTGATATCCCAAGCACAAACACTTAGTCCAAAGATAATCACATGTATTTGTAGTCGTCAAAACCATAGCTGAAATAGAACCCATATCAAGTGATAACACATCTAACTATCCATACCTATAAGGTATACCAAGTGAATCCCAAATCAACATATCCAACCTGTAACCTGTAACCTATAACCACAAGCCTCAAGAGAAATACCTACCACATACAAACCAAGAAGCTCCCACTGCAAAGGTAATTTCAAATCTGAAAACAATCCACTCATAACATCTCATAGAAGTGAATCCATGTAGTATCAAGGACATCCACAACAATGTGCAAAATATAAACCAATATCCTGCAAGAACAAATCTCAAAACAAGTCTCCAACACTCTCCCAAGTTCTCCACAACCAACAAATAAAAAAAAGAGATAAAGGAGGGTATGTGTAGGATCATGGTATGCCAAAAAGTGGCAATGTGAAAAAATAAACTATTCACTTGTCTAATTGCGCACTAAAAACTCTGTTGACTTTTTAGTAGGCCTAGGTGTCTGTACACCTGGCCAAGCCAAAAGCCGAAGCACAAGCCTAATCGGATATCCAATTTTTGCCAGCAAATTATATTTGTAGCCCATGGTCATGTTCAACATTTTCATTATGAAAGCATTGAACATGACTCTAAGGGTTTCAGATATCCAAAAGAATCTCATATCTGATTTTATCAACATCAATAGGTAAGTTAAATTTTTTAGTTTGTATTATTTTTATTGTTTTTTAATTGAAATTTGTAGTTTTTTATATAAAAACTAGGGTTTAAATGATATTTTTAAAAATTGATTGTAATTGTCTATTTGGGTTCCAATTGGAATCAGACATGGACTCAAATCAATCAAAAAACCCTCCCAATGATCCCGTAAATAATCGAGAACCCCCTCCAAATAATCCCCCACTTTTAGAAGACGAACCAATCTCAAACCCTCGTCATTTAAAGGATCTCATAGGAGACAATCTAAATCAGCTTAGAGGATATCAAACCACATATGCTAATATCCCCACATTACGCCCCATGTTTTCCGCATTAAACTCCATTATTGAAAACATGGAGAAACTTATAGAGCAACATAATGTTGCACTTCTTTGGTGGGATTCCATGCACGCTTAGTTTGACGATGGGCTTGACTATGATCAAGTTATGAACCTAAACATAACAAAACATGACATATGCAATCTTTTTGTAGATCCCAAAACTAGTTTAAAAGTGGACCCTAAAAAAACCAATTTGTGAATTAAATGGTGCACAAATGATGCAATACATTACAACTTTTGGGACCACTGGTGGATGGTTTTTGATAGACCACCTCAAAGCAATTTGGATGTCCCATTTTCTTTCATTAAAAAATTATATGCTAAATTTGTGCTCGGTCACAAGGTAAATTATTGGAGTATGAGACCAAACCAAGGTGTAGGCTTAGGCACTCCTTAGGATAGGCCATAGGCACACTGGGTGAAATCCTACACATATGTCCCCCCTCTCGAGATTTCACCACCTCCTACAGTGAAACATCTTGATATTATTGCTGAGGCCGTCTCACAGACTATTCAAGCCATTCACACCTTGAGTGATCTTTTGGTTACATAGAGCATGAAATTGTTGCCTCCTCATCTTGATGCTTTTGGCCCTTCCAAATCCTCCATGAGTTCACATGTTTATGTGCCCCACACTTGCATTATGTGAAAGAATTTGTGCTTAGGTCCCCTGAATGATAGTGATGCATATAACTATGTCTTTGAGCTGGACGATACTACACAACACACTATAGGCACTGAAGCACCTCATGAAGATGTGCATCAGGGGCATAGAGAGCCATGGACTCCTACTATTATGGTAAGGGTAAACAATTCACTTTTTACATTGTATTTAATTTTAAACGTTCTTTTTTTTAGTAGAATTTTCTTATAATGATTTCCCACTTATGGTTTTTTATGTGTTACATTTATGTTCAGTTGATGATAGAGGAGGAGATGGCATAGGTGGAGGGGTCCACACTTTTGGTTATATCATTTGGCCTTGACACTTCCACTGTGCATATGTTTTAATGTACTCATTGGTTTCCTTAAATTATTATAATAGTATATGAACATGTATTTTCTAATTTTTATGATCATCTTATTACATACTAATGTAGGTGTCACCAGTTGCCACTGGGGGGCAATGTGAGGGGGTTTGAGCATCAGGCGTTAACAAGTGGAAGGTAATTAAGTAATTTAGATTGTTTATGCATACATGTATACTTGTCAGTTTTGCATACTCATTTTTAATTTACATGGTTTATTTGATAGAGAGTGGTGTATGATGATGTCATGAGACCCTTTCACCACGATAGAGTCACATGCATCTCAATTCGCAGTGATAGCCCCACGGTACGTATATTTCTAAAGTTACTTGTGTGTATTTTACTATCAAGTATATATAATATGATCAAGTCATGATTGTATGAAGTATATGTTTGACTTTTGTAGGTCACCCCTAGTTTGAGGGAGGTAGAATGCTAATGGTTTGTATCGCTGATAACTCAACCGACATTTCCTAAAGAAAGTTCAACATAGGTAAGTTTTAGTGTTAATTCATTTATTTTGTAAATATATATTTTCTACCAAGGATTTAACATTAAATAGTATAACTCGTAGATCAATCTCATGTTCGCAAACATATATAGGTCAAAGTCAACATTGGTGGCATTGTTCCTTCGCTACCAAGGACATATATTAGGTCTCCTATCTGCGCGAGGAGAGAGAGAGGCGAGGTACATGAGAGTTCAATTTTAGTTTAAATTTTATTTATTATTGTTGAATATGATTTTGAATTTTGAATTTTGAATTTTTATTTGTAGAGACCATATAAATTAAGTAATCTAACTCGGAGTTTCACTTTTGTGTTTGAATGCAGGATCCATCAGAGCCAAAGAGTACTTCAAAGAGGCTTCATTTTTATGATTCACCAGTAGAATAGGATGTCCTAGAAATATTTGTAGTTGAACTTCTTATTTTGAGATGTCACATGATACACTTTGAGATGGTGTATGCCACATTGTATCTACATATGTTGATTTTGTAAATATGTACATAATTATTGTTCATTTTGATATATATAAAACTTGATATTCGATCCAATTTGTTAATTATGTGTTCATTTATTCATTGTTAGTATGTAAATATGCTCATGTGTATGTACTCATGTGTACAATTTATGCCTTAAGTATATTCATGTATATTCAAGTACATTCTTCATAACCTAAATTCATGTGTATGGGCTACGTGCATGACTTAAGTGAATTCATGTGTATGCTTTATAATCTATGTGCTACATGTATGCTTCATGACTTAAGAAAATTTATGTGTACGCTTTATTTCTACGTGTGTTCACATATTTAAGTCATCATTTAAGTGAATTAAAAATTTATGTGCTACCTTGTATTCATGTGTATCTGATGCTCTCAACCAAGCAAATCTAATGCAAAGCCCTCTACTATCCCCTCAAGGAACCCAACTCAACTTGACGATTCTACAAGCATCTTGGAATCTCTGAAGGAGTTAGTCTCAACTCGAGGGTCAAATAGAGTGCTCTAAATTTAGAGAACTAACACATCAGACATTTTGAACAAGTTCACTTCCTCTAACCTCTTATCCCAACTTCTCTTGGCACTAACTCCATTCTAGGCCTCTAAGTGCACCTAGAGCCTCCATCTTGTCAAAACTTGAAATAGGTCTTCCACCTTGATTCTAACACCATATAACATCTTAATATGGTCCATCTACTATGTTCCACCAATCTACCAATTTTGGTCAACTCATCTTCCACCAATCCACTCCAATAGCCCTTCTAGGCTTGTAGCCTTCACCGGTCATAAATCAACCTTTTTCTCCAAAATGATCCAAAAAACTTAAGAAAATAAAAGTTGATCTAGATACCCTTTTGGATTCCTTAAATCCTCCCCAAGACTCAGGGTAGATTCCTTTGGACCAAATGCCAGATCCACTACCCTAGGACCCATAAACTAGACCTAATTTCCTCCAAATAACAAAGAACCTTATAATGCACTTACTCCCTGCACCCCAAAGTTTTAAATAGTATTTCTTAAGGTTTCAAAACAAAAGGTTTTCAAGTTTATAATATTTCACCACTCACCAAATTCACTAGCCATCAAACCCTTATTTCTAGGGTCATATACCTAGGGTCTACTCAAAAAGACCTTTGTAACTCTCTCCAAGACAATCCAATTGGCCTAACACATTATTATGGAACCTAATATCAATATTCCATCATAAGAAAAACTCTTCTTAAGGGTATTCAACTTCCATAATGACTGGTGTGAATACGGGCTCTCCTTCAATTAGTAAACTCCATCAATCAGTATTCTCTCAACCATCACTTCACATATCCTTGCATAAAAAAATTATAATACAAGGATATAATATATCAGTGAATTCTCCCACCAATTATATTGGTCAAAGTGGGTGGGAGAGTCAATCCCTTAAGGAGACTACAATCCCTACACACTGACTGTACCCTTCAACCAGTCATAGTCACAGAACAACAATCACTTGCTTTTCTTTAAGAACAATAAAAAGATTGAAATTAATGCATGGAAGATGTAAACAATAATCAAAGAAATGTATTTACTTCATTACCCAACCCAAATCATGTTCAAGTCAAGTACATTAATTTGTTGTTGCACTGACTCTTCCACGAGATAGTTAACAACATGCAGATAAAATATTTATTTATTGGTTGTAAAACATTACATTTTTTCTTCCTTACACTCCCAACTCAACATCCCCCATTCACTCACATGGATCCCCTACAAAAAAAGACTCAAAACTCCTTCAAAACCTATCTGCAATCTCTATCTAACTATCTAACTGCTTGGTAACAGTCCCAAACTGACTGTCATAACCAAAGTATGATTTAAAGATGTTGTCAAGTTGACAACTAATTTTTTTAAATCGACAAATTGAATCTAATACCCCTTCTTATAACTTTTAAAAAGGTTTAAAACAACCTTTGTAATCCAAACTAACCTATAACCCCATATGAGCCTTATAGGCTTATTTTGCCAATATAGGCAAATTCCATATTTTAGAACTTCAAGTGCTTTTACATCATTTGATTGACTCTATTGCCCATTTTATATTCATTATAGACCTTATAGGTCTTTAGATCAATCCAACTAACCTAGGATTAACTTAATCACCCCTAGTGACCCGTAGGTACATTTAGCCCTTTCCATGCCATTTAATGGCTTACAATGCATGATCCTTTATAAAGGATTATCAATCAATACAAAATATCATCAAATGACCATTATTTGTCTATTACAAAATCAAATGACCTTTGAGGGCCATGTTATCTTCACCTCCACCCAAGGATCTATTAGTGACCCTGGTGCACTCCTTAGGTCATGTCCTTGACCTTGGTGCTCCTGCACAAAAATCCTTCAAAGTTCACTTGACAAATGTGGTGCTAGGATGAATGGTTTGGAGGACACCTAGTGGTGCAACTTTCAACTGACCCTCACTACAAGTTTTAGCATCAAGCGAGACTAGCATGCCAAATTCAAACAAATTTGAATCTCCTAGAACAGAGAGAGGTTATTGTAGGCCTCAAAAACAAAACCCTATAGTATCTCATGGATCGCTGATATATCTCACAGGGTCCAAGATACAAGCCTTGAAATATCACTGTCCAATCGTGCTTAGTGCACCTTGGGGACACTTTGGTCTGGCATGGTCACAAACATTCTACTAAATCAATGGTAGAAAAGGGGTTATCACTAGCATTTACACACCCAACCGGAGCTAATGGTGTAGACCATTCGGTGCTGGGATGAATGGTTTGGAAGAAACCTGATGGTGGAACTTTCAACTGACCCTCATTGCAAGTTTTGGTATCAAGCGAGACTGGTGTGCCAAATTCAAAAAAAATTGAATCTCCCAGAACATAGAGAGATTATTGTAGACCTCAGAAACATAGTCCTGTAGTATCTCATGATTTTTTGATACCTCTCACGGGGTCTGAGATACGAGCCTCGAAATATTGTTGCCTAATCATGCTTAGTGCACCTTGGGGACTCTTTGGTCCGATATGGTCATGAATGTTCTAGTGACTCAGTGGTCAAAATAGGGTTGTCACTAGAGTTTAATCACCCAATTGGACCATTCAGTGTCGGGATGAATGGTTTGGAAGAAACCTAGTGGTGCAACTTTCAACTGACCCTCACTGCAAGTTTTGGCATCAAGAGAGACTAGCATGCCAAATTCAAACAAATTTGAATTTCCCAAAAAAGAGAGAGGTTATTGTAGGCCTCAAAAACATGGTCTTATAGCATCTCATAGATTGCTAATACCTCTCACAGGATCTGAGATAGGAGCCTCGAAAGATCATTGCCCAATCGTGCTTAGTGCACCTTGGGGACACTTTGGTCTGGCATGGTCACAGACGTTCTAGTGACTCAGTGGTCAAAATGGGATTGTCACTAGCATTTACCTACCCAACCAGAGCTAATGGCATAGACCATTTGGTGCTGAGATGAATAGTTTGGAAGAAACCCAGTGGTGCAACTTCCAACTGACCCTCACTACAAGTTTTGGCATCAAGTGAGACTGGCGTGCCAAATTCAAACAAATTTGAATCTACTAGAACAGAGAGAGGTTATTATAGACCTCAGAAACATAGTCATGTAGCATCTCTCTCTCTCTCTTAGGTATTATTGAATATATAATATAATATTTAATACTAATATTATACTATTATACAATAGAGAAATAAATAATAATAATATAATACAATACTAATAAATTTTTTTATATAATACTAATGCTATGCTATTATCATTTAATATTAATATTATATTAAAAAAATTGTAATATAAAACATAAAATTGAAAACAATACTCAACTCATTTATTATTAACATAAAAAAAAAATAATATGTAACATCAAAATGAAATGTTGAATTAGGTAGGAAATTTTGAATATACAAAATTTTTGGATATTCAATTTTATTGGATATCCGATTAGGCTTGGTATTTGCCTTGGGCAATGCCAAATGTGAATGGTCAACCCATTAGGTGTGTTCAGGAAATTTTTTTTGATCTCGAGACTTCAACCATGTAGCTGATGAATTTTTTTTCACCCGAAATTGATGAAACAAAAAGGGTTTCTTAAAGACATTATCACCTTTCCATCAATATAATTGCTGTCAAATTTTGAGTTCAGTAAGTAATTATTACTTATTTTTTAATTGAGTTATCTTTAAAGTTGTAATTGACACACTTATTGAAAAATAACTATAACTTTCAAACCGTTTAACCTTTTTGAAATTTGAAACATGCGTCACATTCTATGCTTCACCTACTATAAGAAAAAAAAGTTTTCAATTTCGTAAAGTTTAAAATTAGTTAAGGTGGTTAGACACGAGAGTTTTTTTTTGAATAAGTTGTATCAGAAAATTCATAATTAATTATTTATTTGGCAAAAAATTACACAAAAATATGCATCGCATTCGAGCATGAGTCTACTACTTATATCTAGAATTTTGGGAAAATATATCATCATTTGATTGTGATTAAGGTTGTTAGACATACACGTACTTTTTATCTTTTCCCTAAAATTTTTGTACTATTGCATTAAAATATAAAATTTTGAACAATAAGATTAATTTGTTTAGACAAGGGCTAGTAGTTTAGAAACTACATTCAATTTCCTACAGATTCTATTGTTAAAAATTTTTCACATATAAGCTTGATAAGATGTTCAATTTTTTATGTCAAGTTGACTAACCCTAATTTTCTAATTTTTCATTGCCACTTAAGGCCATAGTTTGGTATACCATGATACTACACATACCTAGGAATAACCATGCCACCTCTTACATGACACACATGAGCACAAACCAATGATTACAAACTCCAACCAATCTTAAACCCAATATAGGTGAAACCGAACATCCAGAAAGATAACCAAGACCAAAGAGACCATGAAAATCATAAATTGTATCAAGTCCTACACACACCTCTAGATGCCAACTATGCCAAGTATGATCTCCTCTATAAAACCCCAAACAAGAAGCTACAACAACACCCAAACCATAAATATAACTAATCATGGATGTAAGCCTCTCACAATAAGATCAAACTCATAAACCATTCCTAAATCAAGAAATATGCCCAATATAAACACCATCTCCCAAAAATCAACCATGATGATATCATAATAACAACATATGCACAAGGAGATAACCAATGCCAAGAAACTTCTCTCAAATGAACCCTCCAGAACTAACTCACACCATAGCTCAAGATTCATATCCATGAAAGATAAGCATAAACATAATGCACCTAAGAAGAAACAAAGGGATATACCTCTCAAGTAGTAAACCACCAAGTAGACCAAGAGTGGGGAATGAGAATTCTCATCAAGATATCCAAGTCTCCAACCAAGACTAATCTAAGAACACACTCTCTCAAGTCCATATCAAGTGAATGCTCCTCAGTCTTCCTATTGAAACCATCAACCATCCCAACACATACATCTCTATCCAAAGAGAAAAAATAACATCACCTCTATCTCTAAGTATCCATGAGCACCTATAACCAATCAATCCATCCCAACTCCAAATGCAACATAGCAATATCATGAAGTATCCAGAAAATGATGAATGTACTTAATACCAAGAAACTAAACCAAGATCAATGTCACATATCCAACCTAGGAATCAGGATCATAAACATGACAACCATGATCTAAACCATCTCAACCAAAATAGATACCATGCTCCATATGAACATACCATAACATGCCAAAAATCTAAATGAATATCAAGAGTATACCATGACATAATAATGAAATCATCCTAAAACCAAGGATAACATGTCAAATGAAAGCATAAACCAAACCTCTACCAAGGACCCCATGAGTCCTCAAGATGTCACCATCTCCACATACCATGAAGATAACCACCACCTACAAGTGCACCAAAAAATGTCAAAGATGCTTCTACAGCAATAGGATCTAAGACACCCTCCAAAATTTGCAAGCACTAAATCCATATCATTGCCAACAACTCCCACTCAACTGTGGTACCATATCACCCATGGCATCATGATATCCATCTCCTAAACCAAGAAGATACAAAATTAGGAACCAATCCTACACTGCCACCTCATCACTATCACAAGCTCCCATTAAACTATGTATCCAAGCTATCCATGATATCATGATGAAAAAATCATCCTCTAACCATGAGAATCAACCAAGATATCATACCATCAAAGAACTCAAAGTGCACCTCTTGAGTTCCTCAAAGAAACCAAATAATCATGATCCTCAACCAAGAAGATATACGACCATAACTAAATTAGGAATCCAAACCAATGAGCACCAATTAATTACCTGTATATCCAATCATGTCATGACAAAATCCATGGCACCATGATCACATCCATGAACCAAGAATCTAACTCTCAAAATGTCCAACCTATCAAAATAGTCAACCACAATCCTCCACCATGAATGTACCTGGTAACATCTCATCCCCTCTACATGAAGAAAAATCAGAAAATCATGTGACAAAACCATGCCACCAATCTGAATATTACCAATAATGAAAGATCAATGGGCAAAGACAACCTATATCCAAGCCATAAATGCAACATATAACTATAGACTGCTTACACAAATGCACAGCTTGTAGACCCAACAAGGAATCATACATATCCAAATCAAACTGATAACCATGAAAACATGAGACCAATTTGATATATAAATTGAGTATACAATGACATCAAATCAAAATCTCCAAAAAATAAACCATTTCATAAACTCACAATGTCACCATAGTCAAAATTACCATAAACCGGTTTAGATCAATATATCAGTAAATAAATTATGTCAAACCTGCACCAAATCTAAACAATGCATAGAGCTCTCCAAGAGCTTTCCATTGACTATTCAAAGTCCAAAATTTGACTCTGTACGCCCAAATTTGTGCTCAAAATAAATAACATCTAACTTTAATGCTCTTAAAACCTAACAAAATGTTAAAATCACAGAATCAAACTTGCACCAAGTTGTAGTGCTCTAAATTACCTTTCCCACGACTGTAAGAGTCCAAAATTCGATATCCTGAGATAAAGTTATGGTCGTTTTACCAAGAGAAACTTTTTACCATTTTCACTATGATTTTTTTTTTTTTGACGAAAATTCTAATGGGATGAAATTTGATGGTCGTCACGAGCTAAAACTAAAAAATCTTTTGAATTTTCTATCAACATGGCCAAACTAGGGCATATTTTATATCAAAATTCATGGCAAGGCCAACTCGGATCCAATTGTGAGGTCCATTTCTACCTAGGAGGTCATCTCTACAAACTCTTCTCCAAAACCCTCATTTAAAATGAATCAATCCAAAACCCTTTTCACCAACAATTTTTTATTTCCAAAATCTACCAACAACCCATCATAACAGCAAACCCAAAACCCTTAGATTTGCAATACGACATTTCCACATAGCCCATATATCTTGCCATTTCTAACATCCTTTCATGCATTCCCATGGATTCAACCTAGGGTTACAATACCAAAATCATAGCTCTGATACCACTTGATAGGAAATAAGCATACAACAATATGATATTTCCACATAACCCATTATAGATCTGAAACAAATAAATGCATAGAAATCCGCATGAAAAAGAATAGGCAACATACCCACAAATATTGTGACACAAGATATATCCCGGGAAACCTTCACAAGGGAAAAACCTAGCCTCAAAAACATCCATCATCATGTATTATTCAAAAAAACACCATTGCAATACAACTATGGAAGCCTTCAAAGCCCTAGCCATACCCACACAATCCATGTGAACAATCATGAATCCACACATCCCATGCCATGCTTCCAACCTTCACAAATTCTACCTTTGGCTAACCTATCTCCACCTGTCTCACCTCAACAACTACCCTTGTGGTTGCTTTTATAGAAACAAGCTCTCACAAAACCACCAAGTGGTATTTACATAAACCATGTGCTACCAAACCATATTGACCCACATTTAACATTGGGTACTTTATTTACTTTATTTCCCCAATATTAAATAATTACATCAAATAATATCACAATGTTACAATACAACTCTCAAAGAATATTTCATGGGAATCCCTACATGTTGCATGTCCATCTAGGTGTAACATTTACATAATAAAATAAAATAATATAATAATAAACATTATTATGCAAGGTGGACAACACCATTTTCTCAATAAAACTGATAATTTGATCGTTAGTCTAATAGTGGCAGCTTATTGTTTAAAAAAGATTCTTTGCACTCCCTCCTTGGGAATGTGGGACTAAAAGTCCCAATCTCCACTGCTCATGCTTGTATATGTGTGGCACTGCCACATAGGAGAAACTCCTTGGCCCAACCAAACTTAGAAATGTGAAAAATCCCAAAGCGGATCCTCCCAATCATAGTAAGGACATGTGGCGATAATTGATTAGCCCAACTGTCACATCAACATCAGCAAGTCGCATAAGCAAACTAATTTTTTAATTATTTTTTTGCATTTTCACATGTTTTTACTATGTTAAAATTGACGGGTGTCTAGTTGTCATAGGGACATATTTCTTTTTTGCGTTGACATACTTTTAACCATCAAATTTAATCCACTATCTGCATCATCAAGTTATTGTTTGAAGTTTGATGGTTGTTTGGCCATCAAACCTGTGCATTTTTTGTTTGTTGTGACAACCGTTTGAATGTAAAATTTAATTAGGAAGATTTATGACATCATCACATTTGAAAATTTAGCAACCCTCACCATTTGTAGTTTTAAATTTGCAGTCCAGCTATGAGAGGCCATAACTTGGTCATCTAGACTCCAGATTGAGTGTAATTTTTAAAAAAAAAATTTAGCTAGAATTTCTTGAACTTTTTAGTGGTGGTGTTATTTCCTAGTTTTGGTTTATGGATCTTTCATAAATTGTAGTTTTTGGTGACTGTACTTGTTTGATCCCTATTTTTTCAACTTCAGAGGCTTTTTTTGGGCTCATATGAACACATTTTCAAGTATCATTTTTTTTGAAAGTGTATAATGTTTTGAGTACTTTCTAGGTTTTCTATCAGATTGTAGCCTTTCTATCATCTTAAAATGGAAGCACTTCCATGTTAAGAGCATTTAGCCCTCCGAGTAGGTGTTTTGAGATCATGTCAAGCACCTTGAATGGGTCCTTAGCTTTGATCTGGCTTTTCCCCCATTTTTCACTTCTTTTTTGCACTTGATTCCTTCATTCTAGGTGGAATTAGGGTTAGGATCCTGATCATTCTCCTTAATTTCCCTCTTAGATGGCTCTATTTTCTAGGTAGGACTTAAAAATAGGTAAACCTAGCCTTTATCATGTTCATCATAGGATTTTTTGCCTCTTCTTGGCACTCTGCCCTGTTCTGACAACATTTCTAGGTCTCCGGGCACCCCTGGGACCTCCTGTTTCTTATTCTGACTGAGACCCTGAGATCTATGACCTCAAGGTCAAGGAAGACCTTGAGGGGTCAAGGATGACCTTAAGTCTCAAGGATGACCTCATCCCTAACCTAGGTTAGGGTCGACCTCATCTTTGACCCCGAGTTCAAGTTTCAAGGTCCCGTGATCTCCGTATGTCAGGTTTCAGAAAGAATTGTTTTCCCACTTCCGAGTCGGCTATTTTGGTCTCCAAAATGGTAAAATCTTAAATTATATTTAATTTAGGTCCATTCCTAAAGGGTTGAGGCCTAATTGGAATTTAATTACCCAAGGTGGCCCCTCTAGAGGATTGTGCCCTAGATCACTATAAAAGGAAGCCTTCCTCTCTCATTCAAGTTTTACAATATCATCTCTCAAGTTCTTAAGCAAGATCAAGCAAGCATTTCATCAAGAATTTTCAAGCAATCATTCAAGTCCTCTTCTCCATCCAAGTTCTCCATTGAAGATCATGGATTTAAGCATTCAAGATCCATCATTCAAACCCTAGATTAGCCATCATGGTGGTGTGATCTTCCTTCAAGATCCTTTGTTCATCTTCAGATCCATTTCATTCTTCTCTCAAGCTGGATTCCAAGCATACAATCATGGAGGTTTTGATTTACATTTGTTAATGTTATGTTCAAACTTTTATATCAACATACTTGTTTACATTTCAAATACAATTGCATAACTATTGAATATCATAGCTTTGTTGTTAGATCTACTTCTACTACTTGCTAGCATTCTCTATTGAAATTCTATTATTAAGGTTGATTCCAAACTGGGGTTTAACTAAGGCAAACCCCTCCCCCAACAAAAAAAAAACCATTTTTCTTGCAAGTACAAGTGCAGGACAGTGAATTAGAGCTTAGATCTAGGTACCCTTTTTGGCGAACTTCTGAGATCCGTGAACAAAGTCAAAGATGACCTTCAAAATTCTAAGGTAGTCTTTGACCTTTTATGAGGGTCAAGGATGACCTCCCTTAGAAAAGAAAAAGATTTATGGGTTTTGTAGATCTCGCAGTTTTGGTTTAACATAATGAAAATCAACAATTTTTGACACTGTCTGACAGGGTTTTCAATAGGTTCTTTTCCAGAGGTAAGTACCTTTATTTCTTCATTTCAACATTAATCATCTACATTTAATTTCCATATCAATACAATTTCATATAAGTGTAAAATATTAGCTTTGGGGTCTCTTTTATGTCCAAGCCATTGTTCTAGGACCCCATCCACATTTTATCATATACATTTTGGTGAACCCGACATACTTACTCCTTTCTTTTGTGGAATTAGATGCCCTATTGTGTTTGTGGTGTTAAATTTCCTTTTCATGCTTATGCATTTGAATATATCTAGATCTATTTTCTATGCATTTCTTTATTAGTTATCATGTTGTACAAGTTATCTCAAGTGTTTTTCAAATTCTTTATTGAACCTTTGGATGGGGATGTTGATTTTTCTCTTCCTCATGACACCATTGTGAATGAATCAACTTTTTGGGATGAACCCTTGGATAAAGACATTGATTTATCCCCTCCTTATGAAGAAGCTTTGATACAAGAGGGTGATTTATTAATGGATGACATATTCATACATGATGATAACTCTTTTTCTAAAACACATTCCCCTTATGTAGACATTTTAGTGAAAGAAGATGACATTATAGATGCTTTACCTCCATTTGGGATTCCTACTAGTGATGAGGCATTAGCAGAGAATGATATGAATTCCCTTAATGCTCTCCCTCTTAGTGATGATCTTTATATGGAGAATCAAGATCCTACCTCATCTCCTCCTAGGATGTCCTCTTTTCTTCCTTCTTGTGAATCTATTTGTAGTGTTGAGACAACTACCATGGTTTATCCCAAACCCTTGTTGACTATCAAAGGTTTTCCTCATATTACTATCAAAGTTAAACCTATGGAGACTTGTAGTAATCAAGATTTGATAGCTCACACATATCATACAAGGAATAACCTTCACCCTAATCTGATGGTTTCTAATTATTTGCCACCTTCTCAACCCATTCTTCCTCCTCCACCCTGTGTTCCTAGCAAGGAGTATGATTTGATAAACAAATTGCAAAATACTCTTGCCAAGATTAATTTATGAGAGTTTCTTCAAAATTCACATACTTAATATGAAGCCTTGCAAAGAGCTCTAGCAACTCTTCCTACTCCACCTCCTAATCAAGAGAACATCAATAACTTCTTACAATGCATGCATGCTACTCGGGTCCTCCTGATATTGTATTTACTCAAAAGGATTTACCTTCTAAAGAAGCTCAGAATCAATATGATGCTCTTATGGTTATTGTTTCTATTAATAAAAGTATCATTTGTAGGACCTTGATTGATAATGGATCTGGGCTTAATATTTGTAGCATGGACATGCTCAAAGCAATTAACGCTGATCTTTCAACTATTCAACCTGACAATTTTCCTATATGTGGCTTTGATAACATTGCTAAGAACACTTTAGGCATCATTACCTTACCTATCAAAGTAGGACCAGTCATCCTAAATACACCTATTCATGTTATGCCTGGACTTCTCAATTATAACCTTCTTTTGGGTAGACCTTGGTTGCATGAGATGCATGCTATTCCTTCCACCCTTCACCATAAAGTCAAGTTTATACATAACAACAAGATGTATACACTTCATGCGGATGATGCACCTAATCCTTGTTTGAATATTCAAACCCATATTACTCCTATTCCTAATAGTAATCCTTCCTCCTCTAATACTCTTCTTGGTGATGATTGGGGAACCTTGGATTTTACTCCTACATTTATTGGAGAGTATAATATTAATGATCTTGATTTTATGAAGCAACACAGATAATTTTAACAACAATTTTTTACTTCTAAAGCCCTTCATAATAAATTTGTCGCTACTTCTACCCACAATGAATCTGTCAAATCTACTAAGGATGATATTCTGACTACTAAAGTTCCATTGACTCCTTCTGATATGACTTCTTGCTATGGTCCTGGTTATCATTTCCTTGTTAAACAAGGATGTGGTAAGCATAAATAGGGAATTGAAATGCCCTTACATACTGAGGGGCATGAGCATTCTTATGGCTTGGGATTTAATCCTCAACAACAAATCAATGTTAACAACATCTCAAATAACACTTCAAAACATGATGAACCTATGAAGGGATTTGAATGAGAAGTTCTTTTGCATAAACTCCTTCGTGCTAAGATGATTACTAGACCTAAATGCCAAAAGAAATGTATTCCACACTTGAAGACTCTTCCTTTTTGTTTATATCATAAATTTCATGATCACTCAACTAATAAATGTCAAGATTTACATTATAATATTAGGCAACTCATTGATAGTAATGTTATATATATATCATGTGGCAATGAGTTGTATTTAAATCCTATTCTCTCTAAATAACATTTATGTTTCTATTATAGAGCTCCGCATTATGTAAACAATGTTAACCTAATTCTTAGGGGATTGTTGTCTTGCATAGTGTTGTGAGCAATATAATAGGTCCCTTTCCATCCTTGTTCCTACACTTGGGGGGCAAGGATGCCATCTCCTTCTTTTCTGTCTTTTCGGGATTCATTTCTTTCCTTGGCTAAGAAGTATCTATCTATTATGTGATATCCAATAATACATGAAAATTTTGGTTTGCATTGAGGATCTATGTCCTTGATCATAACCTATTTTGTTGTTTGACATTGGGTTTCCTTGGTTGATATATCTCTCACCTTGGAAACTGAATAGTGTTCTATCCCTCACAAGGGTTACTTTTTTTTCACTTCTTGCATGATATCTCTTTGCATTCATCCCTTCCATGGCCTCATAGGAGCTATGACCTTCTTGGTTTGGACTGGGTGTTGTCTATGGATATTGTCTTGATGTTGAAGAGGGCTTTATCCTTGTTCTTTTCTTTCCTTAGCATGTCAAAATAGTATGTTTTTTCCATATTAAGGAGGGGGGCATATATATGGCCTCCCTCGCTCTATATTATGTATTTTTGTTCTAACCTTTTGTTTTATATTATGCTAAATCTTGGAAGGTAACACACATAAGTTGCTAAATCTTGAAGGGACATGCATTTTCAATTTCAAATATGCTAAATCTTGGATCGTAACATACATAAGTTGCTAAATCCTAAAGGGACACACATTTTCAATATGCTAAATCTTCCGATGGTAACACACATAAGTTGCTAAATCCCGAGGAGACATGCATTTCATATTCATAGTGATACAAAAAGGTGGATCTATGGGTATTCTAGAAGCCGTCAGAAGATGCATTACAATTGTAAGCATAGTTTTTGGGTGAACTATCAAGTTTTTCTACCTTTTGGGCTCTACCTCCAGGGTGATTCATGGTAAGGTGGGCATCTTACTGGGCGAGGTAATCACTTTCTCCTTTCTCTCTTTTTGCTTTCATGCTAGTAGGACTAGATCATGAAGCTATGTTATTTATAGTGTTTCTCTCATCTTTCTTATGTAATCATTTATGCTTTTATGATAGCTTTCCAAATATGATATTAGTATGAGAAATATTTCTTAGCAAGGTTTCTTATGCTAATTGATTTGGGTTGTTTAGTACTAACCCTTGTTCTTTTGGTTTTCTCTTTTGCACCCTCGTGCATGTATGTTGAGTTAGAATCCTTAGCATGGGGGTTTGTGTCTTAGCTAAGTTTTATTTTATCTCATTGTGAATCCACTTGGATCTCCTCTTTCTTCTCCTTTACCAAGAGTTTGCATCGAGTCCATACTCTTGCTAAAGTCGGGGCTTAATGTATCATCTTAAAATGGAAGTACTTCCATGTTAAGAGAATTTAGCCCTTTGAGTAGGTGTTTTGGGATCATGTAAAGCACCTTGAATGGGTCCTTGGCTTTGATCTGGCTTTTTCCCCATTTTCTACTTCTTTTTTGCACTTGATTCCTTCATTCTAGGTTTAATTAGGGTTAGGATCCTGAGGATTCTCCTTAATTTCTCTCTTCTATGGTTCTATTTTCTAGGTAAGACTTAAAAATAGGTCCTCCTAGCCTTTATCATGTTCATCATAGGATTTTGTGCATCTCCCTGACACTCTACCCTATTCTGACATCATTTCTAGGTCTATGGGCACGCCCGGGACCTCCTGTTTCTCATTTTGACTAAGACCTTGAGATCCATGACCTCAAGGTCAAGGACAACCTTGAGGGTTCAAGGATGACCTTGAGGGTCAAAAATGACCTCATTCTTGACCTAGGTCAGGGTCAACCTCATCTTTGACCCTGGGTTCAAGTTTCAAGGTCTCGTGATCTCTAGATGTCAAGTTTCGAAAAGAATTGTTTTCCTGCTTCCAGGTCGGCTATTTTGGTCTCCGAAATGGTAAAATATTAAATTATATTTAATTTAGGTCAATTCCTAAAGGTTTGAGGCCTAATTGAAATTTAATTCCCCAAGGTGGCCCTTCTATAGGATTGTGCCCTAGATCACTATAAAAGGTAGCCTTCCTCTCTCATTTTTTCCATCTCTCAATCAAGTTTTGCAATCTCATCTCTCAAGCTCTCAAGAAAGATCAAAAAAGTATTTCATCAAGCATTTTCAAGGAAGCATTCAAGTCCTATTCTCCATCTAAGTTCTCCATTGAAGATCAAGGATTCAAGCATTCAAGCGTTTGGAGAGATTTGGTTCAAGCATTCAAGATCCATCATTCAAACCCTAGATCTAGCCATCATGGTGGTGTGATCTTCCTTCAAGATCCTTTGTTCATCTTCAAGATCCATTCCATTCTTCTCTCAAGGTGGATTCCAAGCATACAATCATGGAGGTTTTGATTTACATTTGTTAATGTTATGTTTAATCTTTCATATCAACATACTTGTTTACATTTCAAATATAATTGCATATCTATTGAATATCATAGCTTCGTTGTTAGATCTACTTCTACTACTTGCTAGCATTATCTATTTAAATTCCATTATTAAGGTTGATTCCAAACTGGGGTTTGACTAATGAAAACCCCTCCCCCAACAAACAAAACCATTTTTCTTGTAGGTACAGGTGCGGGACAGCGAATTGGAGCTCACATCCAGATACCCTTTTCAGCGAACTTCCAAGATTCATGAACAAAGTCAAAGTTGACCTTCAAAATTCTAAGGTAGTCTTTGACCTTTTATGAGGGTCAAGGATGAATTCCCTCAGAAAAGAAAAAGATTTATGGGTCTTTTAGATCTCATAGTTTTGGTTTAGGAACGCGAAAATCAACAATTTTTGAGACTCTCTGACAGGGTTTTCAACAGGTTGTTTCCAAAGGTAAGTACCTTTATTTTTTCATTTCAACATTAATCATCTACATTTACTTTTCATATAAATACAATTTCATATAAGTGTAAAATATTGGCTTTGGGGTCTCTTTTATGTTCAACCATTGTTCTAGGACCTCATCCATATATTACCTTATACAACCTTATTTGGAGAAAAATATCACTTTCTTATCTAGGTCCCTTTTTGGCCTTGTATGATAATTTTAATACTTGGAATTTGATTTGATTCTAAACAATATTTATTTGAGTCTTATTTGGCCTCATTGAGGTAGTTGTTGTTAGGAATCATCCCAAGAGATAACTAAGAGGGTCAGGGGGGGTGAAACAATTATCTACAAGATTCAATTCTTTATCCAATTAAGTATACTTAAACATAAAGCACAAACAAAATGAAAGAACACATGAACACAACACCAATATTTTGGTTACGGGGAAACCCAAATAGGTAAAAACCTCGGTGGGACTTGATACCCACTAATATTCTGTACTAGTGTATAATGATCCTTGTTAGAAGATCCTTTACCCTGTTAGGAATAGCTTTACAATATATTAAGTACAATTGACTTGGTCAAGGGTCAGACCCTGTTAGGAGTCTTTTACAATTTTCCCTATTAGGGGAGAGGACGCACTATCTAAGAGCTCACTACTCAAATGAGTGAAGGCTACAACCTTCTGAATAACAGATACACACTATATTTGGATCTTCATGAACTGCACTTTGACCTACTGTCTAGATCAGTTCCAATGAATATCACAAGTACTTTACTTGGTCACATAGACCTTCTTCTGATGGCTCAACATTTCACACACTTTTCTCTACTCTTCTCAATCAACTATGAACCATACTCCAGCAATCACAAATGACTGCCTATAAATATCTTTCCTCCAAATGATATAATCAAGTTGGCCTATTAGAACCACCTTGAAATCATATTAGAGAAACCATAATAAACTCCAAATTTTTTTTTTTGGCTCTATTATGCATGCAACACAATCTGGGACCTATCTAATAAAATAATTGTAGACAAATGCTACACACTGTCGGCTCTACCAAAACAACTAGAACTTTCTCTGTAAGCTGAATTAACTCATGTGCTCTTAACCAAACATCAATAAATCTCCTCTAAGCTTAAATCCAAGGGTGCATACCCATAGGATAGGTGCAACTACATAACCAATAAGATCTCTATCTGCTCTTTTGAACAAACATAAGAAACTGCTACTGGCGAATAGCAACTACATAACTTTACTTGTGTTCATTAACAAACTATGCATCCATAAATAAAACATCACTAACATGTCTTCAACATATATCCAAGTGTGGAAGAATCCATGATAACTGTACGGACAACCATACACATAACACTATCTGTAACTTTGTTAGGAACACTGTTGACACCAACTGCAATATAACTGTCTGTATTAACAGTTAACCTCTGTGCCCATGATATCATACTGATATCATGTCCATGCAACATACACTGAAAGCTTACTGCATAAGACTTCCACACATGCTACTTTCCATATGTTGTCATCAATGACAAACATATAGTCAGTACTAGCCTACTGGCAAATCTCCAACAATCTCCCCCTTTGGCATTGATGGAAACATGTGGAATGAAAAACCACCACCAACCCAAATGAACATTTATTTTATAACATTCTCCATTTCCTCTTTAAAACTCCTCAAAAGATGAATCCTCCATCTACTGTAATATTTTCTAATATTCTCCATTTCCTCAAGTGAACTACTGTCATATCTGAATGTTGCTCCCCCTTAGTATATTAATCCTCTTTTGCTTTTGTTTTTCATGACTCTGTATATTACTCCCCCTTTGACATCAATGGAAAAGGGTGCCATTCATTTTAAGCAATGATACTACTCTTGAGGTAGAGTAGTCAACCTTCCACCAATCCCAGAGGACTGATGCCTTTCCTTCTTTCTTCTAAGTAGAAACAGGGAAGGGAATGACTTCCAACTTCTCCCTGAGATACTCAAAAGTATCCGTAGGCAAGGGCTTTGTGAATATATCTACCAACTGATCTATAGTACTCACATAGTCCAACTTGACTTCTTTCTCTGCCACTTTCTCTCTTAGGAAGTGATGCTTGATCTCAATATGCTTTGTCTTTGCATGCATCATAGGGTTGTTTGACATATTGATAGTGCTAGTGTTATCACAGTGAATAATAATAGGATAATCAATTTGAATTCCAAAATCTTTTATCATCTGCTTGATCCAAACAATTGTAAAATAATTCAGGGTTGCTGCAACATACTCTACTTCTATTGTTGACTGAGAAATACAATTTTGTTTCTTGCTTGTCCAAGTGACAAGTCTGTCACCAAGAAACACTGCTCTTCTTGAAGTACTCTTTCTGTCATCAACACATCCTACCCAATCTGCATTAGTGTACACATGAAGCTCATCATTTTCTGAATTAGGATACCATATACCATAATCTATAGTGCCCTGCAAGTATCTAAATATTCTTTTTACTACCATGAGGTGACTTTGTTTAGGTTCTGCTACAAATCTTCCAACTATGCCGACTGCATTTGAAATATCAGGTCTATTCTGAGTAAGATATATGAGTTTACCAATCATAGACTTATAAAATGTTATATCTATTGCTGGTGAGTCATCTTCTTTTGTAAGCTTGCATCCAGTGATCATAGGGGTTCCTACTGGCTTGCAATCATCCATCTTAAATTTCTTTAGTATCTCTTTCACATATTTTGACTAATTAATAAAAATTCCTTTTTCTGTCTACTGCACATTTAGTCCCAAAAAGTATATGATAGGACCAATCATACTCATCTCAAATGCATTCTGCATTTCTTTGGCAAATTTAGCACTTAGTTTGTCATTACCTCCAAAGATAATGTCATCAACAAATATAGCTATAAGAAGCAAACCTTCAGATGTCTCTCTAATGAATAGATTACAATCTACTGCTCCTTTCTTGAATCCAATCTTTGTTAAGTATCCATCTAGTCTCTCATACCATGCTCTAGGGGCTTGCTTAAGTCCATAGAGGACCTTCTTCAATTTGCATACCATTTTAGGTCTGTCTCATAAGGTGAATCCTTCCAGCTGCTCAATGTATACTTCTTCTTTCAAGTCTCCATTTAGGAATGTTGACTTGACATCCATCTGATAAACTTTGAAGTTTTTGACTATAGCATAGGCTAGAAATAGCTTAATAGCTTCTAATCTACTCACAGGTACAAATGTGTCTGAATAATCAATGCCTTCTCTTTGCGCATATCCTTTACATACTAATCTTGCTTTGTTTCTTACTACTGTACCATCTTCATCCATCTTATTTTTGAATATCCATTTTGTTCCAATCACATTCTTATCACTAGGTCTTGGGACTAGTTCCCAAGTGTCATTCTTAACAATCTGATCAAGTTCATCTTTCATAGCATCATGCCAATTTGAATCATTACATGCATCTTCAACACTTAAAGGTTCAATCTGAGATAGTAAACATACCACTTCACTGCTAGCTGAGTTCTTTGCTTGATACCTTGTTAGGGCTTTGGCACTTTGATCTCCAATGATGTCTGTGTTGGAATGATTTCTTGACGTAAACTTCAGAACTTTAGGTGATGCTGACTTATCATCCTTGGGAGTTTCTTCTTCACTTGTCTCAGGGTCATTGAATAACACATCAATGTTGTCAAACATTTCTTCAATAATTGTCTCACTAGTAGAGTGTCTAGGTTCTTCTTCAATCATGGGTGAGTAATCATGATATCTTTCTTGAATCATAAAATTTTCATCAATCTTTACATGTGCACTTTCAATGATCTTCTTCAACCTTAAATTGAAACATATATAAGCTTTACTTTTACTAGAGTAACCAAGAAAAATACCTTCATCACTTCTTGCATCAAACTTGCCTACTGCTTCATCCCTCTTGATGTAGCACTTGCTTCCAAAGATTCTGAAGTATTTTACTATGGGAACATTACCAAACCATAACTCATATGGTGTTTTGTCAGTGCCTGGCCTCAATTGAATTCAATTGATGGTATAGATTATTGTATTGACTACATCTCTCCAATAGGTGTGTGCAAATTTTCCTTCTATCATAATGGTGCACATTGTATCAAGAATGATCCTATTCCTTCTCTCTACAATTCCATTCTACTAAGGGGTTCTAGGTGCACTTAACTATCTCTTTATGCCATGTTCTTCATAGTACTCATAGAATCTGTCAGAGGTGAATTCTCCTCCTCTATTTGATCTCAAACATTTTATCTTTAGTCAAGATTCATTCTGAACCTTAGCTTTGAATATTTTGAACTACTCAAATGCTTCTAACTTATCTTTTAAGAATGCAACCCACATCATCCTAGTATAATCATCAACAAACAAAGTGAAATACCTTTCACCATAGTATGATCTTGTTTCAGTTGGACCACATAGGTCATTATGAATCAGATCCAACTTGTTCTCTGCCGAATTTTGCTTTCTCTTGAATGAATTTCTCACATGTTTTCCCATAACACATTCCTTGCATATAGTATCAATTGGCTTTGTAATGCTAGGTAGATCTCTTATTGCTTTTACATTTCTTATCTTTACTATGTTATCAAAATTGATATGACATAGTCTCTTATGCCACAACCAACTGTCATCAACTTTAGCAACAAAACAACTTGCTTTTGAATTGAGTTGAAAAACATTACCTCTTGTCTTTGAGCTTGATGCAATCATAACACCATCCTTGTTGTTAATGATTCATTTTTCATCTTTGAACTCCAATTGATAGCCTTTTCCAAGTAACTATCCAACACTGAGAAGGTTATGTTTCAAACTATCAACATAAAGAACATCATTAGTACTGTTCTTTCCATCCAAAGTGATGGGTCCTCTACCAACTATTGGTTTAGGAGTGTTGTCTCCAAATCTGACCATACCTCCATTGTATTTGTCCAAATGAACAAACCTACCTTTATCACCTATCATGTGATGTGAAAAACCACTGTCTATAATCTAGTCTATCCTTAGGTCAGCTTCTGAAATTAATGCAAGCTCTTGATTTCTTTTCTTCTCTTCATGAGCTATCTTATTATTCATTTTATCTACAATAGTAATGAATCCAATTTCTTCTTCACCAGATTCATCATCTGATACTCCATCTCCAACATAGTAGCATTCCTTAGAATACTTAGGCTTGTAATCCTTCTTGAACTTTTTAGCTCTAGTAGGACACTTAGATGCAAAGTGACCAATCTTATTACATGAAAAGCACTAAAATGGTAATTGACCTTCATATTTTCCTTTTCCTTTCTTTGCTCTTTTAGAAATCATAGTAATTAAATCCTCTAGAGTTTTCTCTTCATCATCATCATCAAAATTACCAAAAGTGTTTGCAAATTTCTTACCATGAACTGTTGCTTTGAAGGCTGTTTCACTCTTTGGTTCTGACTTCAATTTTGAGATCTTAAAAGCTGAGAGTTTTCCAATCAAAGTCTCTCTCTTAAAATTAGATATAAGCTACATGGTCTCATAAAGGACGTTGATCTTGCTTTCATATTTAGGAGTGAGAGTAGTCATCAACTTGTCGATAATGTCCTCCTCTAAAATCTCTCCACCATTGTTTCTAATTCCAGCAATTGCTTCATTTATCCTTTGATTGTAAGCTTTGATGTTTTCTTCAGGCAGCATCTCTAATGCATTGTATATTTTCTTCCATGTCTTTTTGCATGCATGCTTTGCTTGTTTGTCTCCTTTAAATATGTCTTCTAGGTGCTTCCATATTTTGTGGCTTGTATCCACCTTTTTTTATTTCAGAAAACTCACCATTAGATAGGGAGTTGATAAGGGCTTCTTTACCAATAGCATTATGATGAAACAATTCTTTTTGCCTATCAGTAGCATCTTCTTGTGCAAGGTCTTCTAAGGTAGGTATCTTAGTTGCTTTGATAGTCACATCAAAAACTTAAAAAGCAATGCACTGCAAATGAGTCACCATCTTGTTCTTCCAATCAAGATAATTCTCTCCATCGAACTTAGAACTTTCTTTCCTAAAGTATGCCATCTGATCAACCTCAAGAGGTTAAACTTTCTCTCTGAGGCACTTGGCTCTGATACCAATTGTTAGGAATAGTCCCAAGAGATAATTGAGAGGGGGGGGGGGGGGTGAATCAATTATCTACAAGATTTAATTCTTTATCCAATTAAGTATACTTAAACATAAAGCACAAACACAATGAAAGAGCACATGAACACAACACTAATCTTTTGGTTATGGGGAAACCCAAAAAGGTAAAAACCCTGGTGGGACTTGATACCCACTAATATTCTGTACTAATGTATAATGATCCTTGTTAGAAGATTGTTTACCCTGTTAGAAGTAGCTTTACAACATATTAAGTATAGTAGACCTAGTCAAGGGTTAGACCTTGTTAGGAGTCTTTTACAATTGTCCCTATTAGGGGAGAGGATACACTATTTGAGAGCTCACTGCTCAAATGGGCAAAGGCTACAACCTTCTAAATAATAGATACACAGTATATTTGGATCTTGGTGAACTGCACTTTGCCTTGCTATCTAGATTAGTTCCAATGAATAGCACAAGTAATTTACTTGGTCACATAGACCTTCTGATGGCTCAACACTTCGCACACTCTTCTCTACTCTTCTCAATCAACTATGAACCACACTCCAACAATCACAAATGACTGCTTATAAATATCTTTCCTCCAAATGATATAATCAAGTTGGCCTATTAGAACCACCTTGAAATCATATTAGAGAAACCATAATAAAATCCAAAAATATTTTGTTAGCTCTATTATGCACGCAACACAATCTGGGGCCTGTCTAATAAAATAATTGTAGATGCACGCTACACACTATCGGCTCTACCAAAATAACTGGAACTTTCTTTGTAAGCTAAATTAACTCATGCACTCTTAACCAAACATCAATAACTCTCCTCTAAGCTTAAATCCAAGGGCACATACCCATAGGATAGGTGCAACTACATAACCAATAAGATCTCTGTCGTGTCTTTTGAACAAACATAGGAAACTGCTGCTGGAAAATAACAACTGCATAACTTTACTTGCATTCATTAACAGACTATGCATCCATAACTAAAACATCACTAACATGTCTTTAACATATATCCAAGCACATAAGGCTCCATGATAATTGTACAGACAACCATACATAAAACACTATCTATAACTCTATTAGGAACACTACTGACACCAACTGGAATATAACTGTATGTACTAACAGTTAACCTCTGCGCCCATGATATCATGTTGATATCATGTCCATGCAACATATACTGAAAGCTTATTGCATAAGACTTCCATGCATGCTACTTTCCATATGTTGTCATCAATGACAAACATACAGTCAGTATTGGCCTACTGACAAATCTCCAACAGTTGTAAACATCAAAATCAGAAGTCCACTTTGGCCCATTTTGATAAGTAGCAATTGTACATGAACTATATATAAAGTGCCAAAAGCATCATCATTATTATTATTATTATTATTTTTTTTTTTTGGGGGGGGGGTTGATTGAGTGAATTTTAGGGGGGGGAGGTGTCTCATGTTCTTTTTTCTCTTTCTCTCTTATGCTCTTTCATTTTTGCATCATGGGTTCATCTACATGTCCATTGTTAACTTCACATAACTATGCTACATGGAAAGATAAAGTATGGAGTAAACTAATGGAAAATGGTTTAAATATTTATGTAAATGGAACATATAAAGAACCCACTAAGCCTAGTGTAGATGATAATGCAAAAAATAATTGGCGAATCAAAGACAATATGACTTTAAGAATTATAAGGAGTTGTGTTCATGAAGATGTCTTCTTCCATATTTCAATATTTAAGGATGCCAAGGGTGCTTGGGACAAACTTGAAGATTTGTATAGTAAAGTGGATGAGGAAAAGGGATTCTCAATTGAGGATGATCTAGTTCTCTTGGATCCTAGGAATTTTGACATAATTTAGGACTATGTCAACAAAGACAATGAGTTGAGAACACTACTTAAGGATTGTGGTAATCCCATGAAGGATGATAGGTTGATTCGTCACATCTTGAAGAGACTACCTTCAGAATATGAAGATTTTCTCTCGAGTTACAATACTCACAAGTTGACCATGGGAAGTGTCTTCGCTAAGTATTCATTTGATGCATTTGCAGAAATGTTGATGTTAGAACAATCAAAGTTGATGGATATGGGTATTCTCAAGTCTTAAAAGTCTATAAAATTGGTGGCTAATAATGAGAACCAAAAAAATCAAGGTCAAAAAATTTTCAACAACAACAAAAAGAAGTGGAATCCAAAATCACAATCAGAGACATGACAATATTCCTCCTCACAAGGCAATAATTCTTTCAGTAGTAAGGGAAATAACAAAAAGAAGGATAAATTATTTTGTGCATATTTCAAGAAACAAAATCATGATGAGCATCATTGAAAGACTAAGAGAATTGATGAGTTGGAAAACTTACTCAAGAAGAACAAAATCAATGTGCCAAATGATGCCAAGGATTCATCTCCATCCACTTTAAAGGGAAAAGTGAAGGCACTTATGGAAAGTTAAAGTTCTTTAGAGGAATGGATTCTTGACTTGGGTGCCACACATCATATGGGTACTTCAAAGGGATGATTTTCTTCATTGGATCCATCTAGGGTACCTCACATCTTTATAGGGAATGATAAACAAGTGGAATTTGAAGGGAAATAAAAATTTTATATGGATAATGGAGAGTTCAAAGATTTCCTCTATGCTCCTAACCTTAGCACCAATCTCCTTTCATTTTACCAAATCACTCACTATGGAGGTGGAAATAAAGTTGAGTTCCTTCCTGATTCAGTAATGGTGCAAAATATTAAGGATGATTCATTGGTTGTAGTGGATAAAACTAATCATGACACAAGGCTTTATTATTTCTCCCAATTTGTGCCTAAGTCTCCTTCACATGCCTTATTGACTCATGCTAAATCACAAAGTAAATTATGGAGTGAGCAGTTTGGACATCATGATTTATGCTATTTTCAGCAGCTTAGCTTAAAGCATATGGTCAATGGTCTAACTACCATCAACTTTTATAATGGTGAATGTTCAAATTGATGCATCTTGAAAATAAGTTTTAAAAGGGGAAGTCTTGGAGAGCATCAGTTGTTCTTGAGTTGGTTCATAGTGTTCTAGCAAGACCCTTTCTAGTGACATCATCCAACAAGGGTCGCTATGTCCTCACTTTCATTGATGACTTTTCCCGCTACACATGGGTCTACTTTCTTGATCACAAGAATGAAGTGTTTGATAAGTTTCTAACCTGAACAAGAGTCATGTTGATAAGCAATCAACTAAATCCCTCAAGGTTCTTCATATAGACAATGAAAGAGGATATGTGAACTCAAGACTTAGAGACTTTTGTGAACTTGAAGGTATTGATCTTCATAATCCAATTGCATTTAGTCCACAATAGACAAGAGTTGTATAAATAAAGATTATAAGTCTTAAGGTAATGGAAAGTTGTATTATTCAATCCAAGTCTCTTGATCCATCACTTTTGGTAGAAGCTATAAGTTGTGCCGATCACATCATTAATAGATCTCCTCATAATTCCTTAGATACACACATATCTTCATAGAAATGCAAGGCACCCCCACCAAGGCCTTGTACATTCATTGGATATGAAGAAGGTGTTAAGACATATAGGCTTATGGATCTAGAGACTCATGAGATCTTCATAGAGAGAAATGTTCACTTTGAGGATATCTCACATAGCTTATCCTCTACTCATCTCCATACTTCAAATATTGTGGATTATGATAGTAGTGGTAGTGATTCAGATGGTTCCTATACCTCAACCCCTACACGTAGGATTACACCTCTTCTTGGTAAACTCAAGGTTGAGGATACTTCTTCATCATCATCTTCCACTAGACCTTGTTGGGTTAGACAAACTCTTGATTTAATAGGTTCAATTGTGGGGGATCCTTTAGACATTCAAAGGAAAAGGTCATAGCATCAAAATATTCCACGTGCATACATTGCTATAGTGATAGGGCCATATGATTTGGCACAATAGGGTACACCTTGTCTTCCAATTACAACATCAGGGGATGACTACTTGAAACACATTGTAGGTTTGTTTGTGGAGTCATACGTTATAGATATGGGAGACATCATTGATGATATACATCTTCTCTTTGATGAGGAATATCCTTCTTTTGTTGTTGTGAGGGAACACTCTGACCCTCTTGTCCATTATCTACATGATTAGTCTTTTGAGGTTGATGTGATTGTGGATCCTTATGTAGAATAGTTGGAGAAGGTCTCTTTATCATTAGGGGAGACACTTGGTTCTTTGGGAAATGTTCTTAATCAATCCTTGTTTGATCTTGACTTGTTATTTTCAGCAATTTTTGAAGCGGCAAGATTCGACATTGACACAAGGATAGTTGCACAATGTCTAGAGACAACATTAATCTTGAGGTTTCTTCCCATAGATTGGGGAGACATCTCATATACACCTATGTCATTGTTCCTTCCTAAGAGGAAGAACATTGTTCATAATTCATGGACCAGCTTTTGTATTCATCCTGGAGAAGCTATCATTGATGATCATTCTACATTGAGGGGGGGATACCATATCTCTCTTCTTCTACTAATTTTTCCTCATATGAGGTTTTATCCTTCTCATACTTCTCTATTGTATATAAATGATGTATGTCATAATGGGGGGTCCAGATTACTCCATCCATCCATGCATCTTTTTTTTCATCTCTCTTTTTGGGGGAGGTTTTTTCCCACCAGGTTTTCCCTCTTTCTCTTCTTTATGAGAGATTCCATTGCATTTATCTTGCATATTGTACATGGGTATCTGACATGGATTAGTATCTGAGACCCATCATGCATCGACATCTAGCATTATGATCTTAAGTGCATTCCCCTCATTTTCACTTAAGGGGGTGTTGGTTTAATTAATTATTCACTAATTACACTTTACTTAAGTTTACTTAGGATAATTCATTTATATATTAATTCTCATTCATACACCTAGGAGTTTTCATTTCATTTTAACACATGGTGTAGGATAATTTCCACTTTAGGTGTGAGATCCACCTTTAGTTCTCTTATCACATTATCATCCTCTCATTTTTACACATGTTTTACATACTTTGATGTACAATGGAGGATGATCCACCTTTGGTGTACATGTGACTCCACCTAGTGTGGTTGATAGCTTGTCATCTCCTTATCATGTAGTCTAATTGCATTTCCTATATATTTAGGAATGTCTACATTATACTTGGATTGATTACATCCATTATCATTTGATTATTGATCATCATTGAATCCATTCATTTGAGGATCATATCATTTTGTCTCTCTTATTGTGCTATCTATTCAGATTCTAGATCTTTACATTTCATTCTTTTCCTTCAATTTTTTTTTAAAACATGTAATAATGAGTTTTTTATTAACCATGATTACTTTGAATGATATTTAAGTTCCTATTATGTTTCTCCAAACTATGTGACATTTTTATCCTCTCCATTGGGGGCTCATTGACATTCATGGTGGTATAGTTTTAGGTGTCATCGTACTTAGTGAGAAATATAATTTAGTTCTCTTTCTCCTTATCTTTGTCTCCACACTTGGGGGGCAAGGATAGTATTTCAATCTCTCATCCTTCCAAGGATCCATTTTCCCTTGGGTTAGTGGTATTTTTTTATCATGTGATGTCCAATCTTACATATAATTATTATTTTTACATTAGGGATTCTT
Source organism: Chamaecyparis obtusa (assembly GCA_027943335.1). Taxonomy (NCBI): domain Eukaryota; kingdom Viridiplantae; phylum Streptophyta; class Pinopsida; order Cupressales; family Cupressaceae; genus Chamaecyparis; species Chamaecyparis obtusa. The sequence continues at coordinate 2,798,054 of BSBK01000032.1, forward strand.
TCTTATACAAGAGGTATGTATCCTTGGTCATAACCTCTTCTTTTTCGTAATTGTGTATCCATGATAAATAAATCCCTTATCTTGGGGGGCTAAAAGTGTTTCATCCTTACTTAATAATCCATTTACTTGGAAATGGGGAGGGTGTGAATTATTCCTTTCTTGTTTAAGATCTCTTTTCAAAATCCTTCAAAAGGATCCCTTTACACTTGTTGTATAAAATCTCTTTGCAGTGGTCCCTTCTTTGACCTCATAGGAGTTGTGACCTCTTTGGTTTGGACTAGGTGTTCCTTGTGAGATACCTCTTTGTGTTATAAGTTCTTTATCCTCATTCCTTTTTTCCTCAAGATGTCCAAATAGTCTTATTTTGTCATCTTAAGGAGGGGGCATATAGGGCTTCCTAATTGCAAATATTTTGATTACTTCAAGAATTTTAGGTAGGGTACACTAGCATAATATAATTTTTTAGGGCTAGATCACTCTCCTTTATACATTATTGGTGGATTTCCTTGGATAAAATGCTTTCGTATAGAGTGAGAGAAGGGGAAGGGATGGGGTAGTGAGAGGAGGGAGGGGAGAGAGTGAGGAGGGTAATTAGGGGGGATATGTAAGAGATAGAGTGAGATAAGGGAGAGAGGGTGAGAGACATGAGGTAGAGATAGAGGGTAATGAGAGAGAGAGAGAGAGAGAGAGAGAGAGAGAGAGAGAGAGAGAGAGAGAGAGAGAGAGACCCCAAGTTAGTCAAGAAGCTTGGATTGTCATGGGAAACTTTAACACTCCCCTTAAAGATAATGATAAATCCGGAGGGGCTCTAGTCAGCTGGAACATAAGATGGATTTGATGAACTTCATCAATAATTAGGCTCTTCATGATGTTGATCTTCAAGGAGTGTAATACCCCTCCTATAGTTTTATTTTCATGTTCTTATTACCAAACTCTTTTAGGCCACTTGTATGTGTGTGTTGGTTATTTATGTGATTTTTAGGTTATTAATGTATGACTTTATATTTGATTTGATATATTCAAGCCATTGGATGGTGTGTGATATCATATTTTTATAGTCACATGTATGGTTATTTTTTAAAATGGTTTTCTACATGTTATGATGTTATTTATATTTATGGTTTTACTAACTCAATACTTAAATTTTTATGGTTAGCGTGTATATTTTATATTTTTGTTTGATGTGTTTGAGAGTCTAAATCATAGTTACTTGCTTGCAAGATCCACACGATCGAATGATCCCTTCAATTGTCTGTTGTGTGTGTGTGTGTGTGTGTGTGTATATATATATATATATATATATATATATATATATATATATATATATATATATATATATATATATAGACACACACACACACACACACACACACACCCATGTATGTACATATTTGTCTTTTATGCAAGATTCAAGTACCACACATCGACTTCCCTGAATTGTCAGGATGAGCATGCCCTATCATATTATCTCAATGGTAAGAGAGGGGAGATAACAGATAGGTCTAAATCCCAATGCTAAGCCAATGATTGTCCTGAAATAGTGGACAACTATCCATTTTACTACCCTCTGAATTCATCAAGGTGACATGAATTCGTGAACCCTCCTTTCTATTTGATTTTAGTATTTTTTATGTAGTCAAATCTACAAGTTTGCATGTTTGTGGTTTTATGTGATTTTGTTTTAAAATAGATAAATGATTTAATTAAAGTTAATTAAGTGACTAAATAATTAAATCTTATTAAATATAGTAATATTAATATGAGGGTATTTAATTAATGAGAATTAATTAAATACATTTCTTTAATTTAAGAGGGCTTAGTTAAAAAGTCCAATGTTGTGAATACAAGATTTAATTAATTGTTAAATCTATAATAGAAATTAAAAATATAATTGATGAATTATCAATTTCATAATTATTGATATGCTAAAATATTATTTATTAATAAGTTATTAATATGGAATTTAAGTTGCACATTTAGTTTAATAGAATTAAATTGAAAATTTAAGTTGAAAGTCGAGTTAAGGTTTATTAATTGAAAGTGTGTATAATTATTATTATAATTAATTAAATATGCAAAAAAGAAATTGATAAAAATAAGGTTAGGAAGTTGAGTTCTAATTCCTGATTGGGTGTTGCATGTTTGAGTTCTATCAGTTGGGTTTTCTATATTGGAGACCCCTTTAGCCATTTTTGGGTATACGAATTTGGAGATCACATGTTTTTCTTAGATTTGGAGTTGAAGAATTTTCTTGAAAGCTTGGATTTTGGACTAGTGTTGTCACAAATCTATTGAATTTGAAACAGGATTTGTATTTTCATTTGCAAATATTTCTTTCCAAAAAGATTGTTCTCTTTGTGTTTTCTAGATTGTTGTAGGGTTTTGAGTTGAAGGTTTTATGGTTTTTTTATTGTTGGAGGTTTTGGATTTGAAAAGCTTTTTGAATTTTTTTGTGTGAGAATAAATTTTGGTACTTTACTATGCATATGAGCATACATGTATTTAATTTGTATAAAAGCATAATCTTTTATAATATTCTAGAAACCCTTGTGTTTAAATTCAAAAAAAAAATATTTTGGTTAAAACCTAAGTTGTTCAAGGTGAAAATCTACAGACAATTGATTTAGTTAAATATGAAATTTAGATCCAATAAGAGTTTGATTGAATTATTGTACAAAGCATTCGAGAAACAATATAAATTAAAATCATCAAAATAATTGAATATGAAAATCCAGTTGAGATTAAATAGCAAAACTAGGTTCTTTAAAATCAATTATTTTATTAATAGGGAAAAAAATATATGTATATATAATTTGAATGTTCTTTTGAAGTAATAATAATAATAATAATAATATATTCACTAGAAAATAAGTACAGGCAAAATATCTAATTAAAAAAATAAAAATAAAAAATAAAATTTAGAACTTAAAATTTAAAAATTAAAAAAAAAAAAAGTGGAGGGGGCGGGGGTTCCTCCCCCCTAACTCCCTTGGCAACTAGTGTTGTTGTAAGGCAGGAAGGGGTGGGGTAGATTTACCCCCCCCACCAAAAAAAAAAAATAAAAATAAAAAAAAAAAGTAAAAAAAAAAAGTAAAAAAAAAAAGTAAAAAAAAAAAAAATTTAAAAAAAAAAAATTAAAATTTAAAATTAAATTTAAAAATAAAATAAAGTACATTTTTTTCTTAATGTTGTTAGAACTTATAATCTTTCCTTGGTGTAATATTGTAAATTAGGATAAACCAATGTATCTTTATTCTATTTTGTCCTTTAGTCCAAATGGAAGGACAACTTATATTTTTTGTAATTCCTTTAATAAGGAAATTAGTTGATTCCTCCTTAAGAGGACCTTGACAGTTGTATCACACACTTATGAATGATGGCATTCATTGACTTGAGAGTTAAATTCTATCTCCTCTCTCTCTCATCTCTATTTAAGAGATGCTCCACTCTCATTTCTTAATATGATGAAGTTATTGTAACTGAGCAACTCTCTCTCTCTCTCTCTCTCTCAGTTTAGGCTATGGCCTCATTCATAATATTCACAAGGGGTTTTTTTTACTTTCCCCTTTCAAATCCTTGTTTCATTGTGTTGATCTTGGAGCATTTTGGTGGTTTTGATAAAATCTTGAAGCTATCTCTCTTTCATCAAGTTAATGGTAAAATATTTCCTTTTGCTTCACTCACTTGGATTCTTTCCTTTAAAGTTATTTTCTTTTTTGAATATTTCTAGCATGGTATCAGAGTGGGTTTAATCCTTTTTTGAGTGTTGTAGGAAGGTGTCATTCAAAGAAGCGATCCTCTCCTTGTTGATCCAACATTTGTTGCAGCTCTTTCTTTTTTCTTTTCTTATTTTAATTTTTTTTAGTTTCTAACCCTCTTTGGAAGACTTGCCACCAGAGAGTAGAGTTTGATTTTATTTGGGTTTGGATGGTTCACCGCCAAACCCAACTTAGTTTCTTCATTTCAAATTTTTTTTCAGATCTAACCCCACTATCTATTGGGAGACCGCAAGGGTTTGCATTTTGTTCATTTGTTCTATTCTAACACCCTACAGGTTATTATCATTTATCTCTACAGGTTTATTTATCTATGTTTATATCTTTGTTTGTTGATTATATATCTCTATTGATTAAATATCTCTAACTAGTGTGCATATTCCATTTTTTATTCATTTCATTCAGTTTCTCAAACTTCTATTTAATACATGTTTAATACATATTCAATCTCTTGGCATTTACCTTAAGTTCAGCCAGCTCCATTCCATGTTCTATTTCCCTAGTGCAAACAACTTTGTCTCCTTCCTTTTCATCTCCTTTTTTTTTATCTCAAAGATATCTTGCAAGTTACATTGTACTTCATGATTTGCAGGGTTATCAATTTGTATTTTCTGTACATTTACTTCTCACGTTTAATATTACTTTTTTTAGCATTATCTGCTTTCAATCCATTTTGCAATTTGTATATGAAGGGAAGTCTGATTATATTGTTGACTCCGTCATTTCCTAAAACTGCATGTCACAGGATTTCTTTGTTTCATCTCTCCCTCCATAGGATTTGAACTCCTCCTATCCGTGCTCCAAGGTCTACTATTTTGTAGTCCTTATTCACTACATTGCATAGACCTCTTCAGAACCTTCCTTACCAATCTTTGGCTCTATCCCTTCAACTTGATTCCCTATCATCTTTTTTTTTTTGAAACGTCTCTACTTGCAACATTATTTTGCTAAAAATTTAAACATTTTTTTGCATCATTCTTAAAGCATCTCTTCATTCAAAATAACACACTATAATCAAATTTTTTCTTATCATTCTTTCTCAATATATGCCTCATCCCTTCCGTGAGTGAATATTGACAAGTATCGATATCAATCTGCTCTTTTTTTCATGTGGCATATTTTTGGTTTGGTCATCATTGGCGACCAATTTGTATTTTACCAAGTTTGTAGTCATCCTTATTTATTCTCTGTCTATTGTTGCATTCCTTTGGTTCATTGCACTCAAAAAACTCTATGATTATCTTCTGTCATCTACCTCTGCTCTTACTTGACTGTTCAAATTGTGTGACCCAATCAATAATTCTATTTTTATCGTTTCTTTCAGCCTGCAATATCTATTTTTTTTTGCATTTTTTTCTTAAAATTTTTAATCCTTCCTTCAGTTCGTAACGTTCAACATTAATTATATTTTTTGGTAACTTTTTGTTCATTATTATATTATTTGGTAACTAACATCTTTTGCATCTGCCTTCAATCATAATTTTCTCCATCTATCATAATGTAACTCTTTTCTATTCGCATCTGACAAATTGTAAATGTCTTGTATATTTACATTCAGGAGAAAGAAATATATATATAGAGTATTATAGTGACTAATTCTGTATGATCGGATGAGATCCCAAGAATTAGAAACAATCAACTCATTCTGGGAAACAATCTAAAACTATACAAGGAAAGAAAACAATTGCTAAATCAACGTGAGTTAACAGTCCCCTTCAAGTTGGAGTATGAACATCATGAATACCCAACTTGCGAAGAAGATAGAGAAATTTTGAGCATCCCAATGGCTTGGTGAAAATATCTGCAAGTTGATGCGTAGTAGGTACATAAATAGTCTAAATTAATCCTGACTGTATTTTCTCACAAATGAGGTGGCAATCTAGTTCGATATGTTTTTTTCTTTCATGAAAAATGGGATTGGATGCAATATGTAATGTTGACTTGTTGTCACAATATAGAATTGCTAGTTGAGAATGAGAAATCTGCAAATCATGAAGGAGGTAATGAATCTAGATAAGTTCACAGCTGGCGATGCCCATGGCATGGTACTTTGCTTCAGTAGAGAAGCGAGATATAGTATTGTGTTTCTTAGTTTTCCAAGAGAGTAAAGAATCACCAAGTAAGGTGCAGAAACCTGTTGTGGAGTGTCATGTCATCGGACAACTCGCCCAATCTGAATCACAATAAGCCATGAGAGAAAGAGAGCTTGTGGCTGAATATAAAAGGCCCTGACCAGGAGAACCCTTGAGATATCAAAGCACTCGCATAGCTACATCTAGATGAGGTTTGCAAGGTGCATGCATAAATTGGCTCAAGGTATGAACAACAAATATAATATCCGGCCGAGTTATTATGAGATAAATAAGGCACCCTACCAAGCGGTGATAAGAGGAAGGATTATGGAGAAGTTGGCCTTCCTCATTTGATAGTTTCAGTTGTTGCTCCATAGGAAAATCTGTAGGTTGAGCCCCAAGAAGACCCACATCGGATAAAATATCCAGTGTGTACTTCCTTTGTGAAATGCAAATGCCCTATTTAGAATGAGCCACTTATATTTTGAGGAAGTACTTGAGTTGGCCAAGGTCTTTGATATGAAATTGATCTTGAAGAAAGCATTTGAAGTGGGTGATGGCTGAAGAATCATTGCCAGCAATGATGATATTGTCCACATAGACTAGGACAATTGTAAAGGAGGCTCCTCTCTTGCAAGTAAATAAAGAATAGTTAGCCTTGGAGGGCATGAAACCAGCATCCTGAAGAGCAGAAGAAATCTTGGAAAACCAATTTCTTGAATCTTTTTTAAGACCATATATAGATTTATTCAAGCGGCAAATGCATCTATCCCCCTGTTTGCCAAGACCGGGAGGAAGGGCCATGTAAACTTCTTCGTCCAAAGTGCCATGAAGAAAAGCATTGTGGACATCTAATTGATGGAGAGACCAATTGCAGACTGTGGCAACTACTAAAAGGCAATAGATAGTGGTTAATTTTGCAACCAGTGCAAAAGTCTCATGATAGTATAGCCCTTCTCGTTGAGTGTATCCTTTGGCAACAAGGCGGGCTTTGTAGCATTCTATGGAACCATCAGAATTGTAATTGATTTTGTAAACCCAATGACAGCCAATTGGGCAATGACCAGGAGGCAAGTTGACTAGAGTCCATGTGCCATTAGTATCAAAGGAGGAAAGTTTAGCATCCATGGCTTGACACCAATGCAAGTCCTACATAGCTTGATCAAACATGGTAGGTTCTTGTTGCACAAAAATAGCAATAATGAAAGAGCGATGAGGAGGGGTCAAAAGATCATATGAGAGAAAATGAGATAAAGGGAAGTGAGTACCTTTAGCAGGAACTTGTAGAGAATCTGGTGTCAAAGTGGCAGAAGAAGTAGGGAGCATAGGGAAATGGTATTCTTGAAGATGAATAGGAGTTTTATGAGGCCGTGTGGATCGGTGAAGGGTATTGGAAGGTAGAGGATCAACACTAATGTTCAGGTGTGAAGGGACAGAGTCAAAAGAGGGAGTTGAGTTTGTTAATGGGATAGAGGCTGGTGGCGAGGGAGAGGTATCTGATAAGGAAAAATCTAGAGGAGGAAGTGGTAAGACAGGCTACTCAGTTTGTGGGTTGCGAGTTTCATGGGAAGCAAATGGGAACACGGTCTCATGGAAGATTACATCTTGACTAGTGAGTACCTACTTAGAATCAAGGTAGCACAGACATCCAAAAATGTGGAGATGACCATAGGTAGGTGAAATCTGAAATAAAATCTCATAGGGAATTTTTCCTGAAAGAAGGGGTGTGGGCATTCTATTAATAAGGTAAGTGGCTATGAGGATTCATTCACCCCAAAAGGTCATGGGTAAGGAGGCATGAAAATGAAGTGCTCAGGCAACATTGAGGAGATGATGGTGTTTGCATTCAGCAACACCATTTTGTTGTGGAGTATTTACACAACTATGTTGTTGAATGACACCATGATCATGAAAGAAGGAATGTAACTCATGGGAAAAAAATTCAGCACCATTGTCAGAATGAATGCATTTAATTCGGTGACCAAACTGAGTTTCAACCATGTAAAAAAAAAGATTTGAGAAGAACATATGTTTCAAATTTAAAACGCATAAGGTAAACCCAAGTACAATGTGAAAAATCATCCACGATGGTAAGGAAATAATGAGCACCAGATAATGAAGCAATAGAATGACCACCCCAAATGTCACAATGAATGAGATCAAACATTTGACTAGAAGTCATGGAACTTATAGGAAATGGAAGATGAGTTTGTTTTGCCAAAGGACAAAATTCACAAAATAAAGAAGCATCAAAACTAATATCAGGTAGCACTCGTGCGAGATGTTGTAGTCTAGGATGAGATGGATGTCCTAGACGTTGATGCCAAATCTGAGGTGAGGCTTTATTGAAAGCAGAAAAAACATTAGGTAAGCTAGAGGGTGTCGGGTTGAATAGGTAGAGGCCACCAACTTCTTTACCTAATCTAATCGTCATCCTCATTGCAAGGTCCTGAAAAAGACAAAAATTAGGAAAGAAAGTAACAAAACATTGAAGTGATCGAGTAAGTTTTCTAATAGATATCAAATTGACATTGAAGGATGGAACATGGAAAACATCATCCAAATGTAAAGTGGTAGCGAGATCAATAGAACCACTAGAAGAAACAGAAACTGAAGCTCCATTCAAAAATTGAATGGGAATCAGAGTAGCAAGGGAAGTGCAATTAGTGAGAAAATTAGAAGAGGAAATCATGTGATCAGTAGCCCCTGTGTCAATGATCCATGAGGTTTTTGAAAAAGTGCTGAAACTAGAGAAGGAAGTAGTAGAAGTGGAGGAATGGCAAAAAGTACTTGCAACATTGGCTGAGTTGTGGGAGGTACCTTCATGGAGCAAAGCCAGAATTTTCTTATACTATGCCAGAGTGAATGATACAGTGGACTCATCTTTGGTTACATTTTGAGAAGACGGTTTGACGCCAAGAACACCTTTGGTGGAATTTTTGTTCTTGGGGTGGCCGAGTGGATAACCATGTAGATGATAGCACCGATCAATGGAGTGACCAATTCCAAGAAGGCCAAGGCTCTGAAAATGGTCATAGATAGACCATTCTTTTCCTTTTCCTCATCCATGACCATATGCCCCAGAGTCTAGAGCAGAACGAGAACTAGAGGAAGAACGGTTAACAACAAGAGTTGCACCATCAGAATTGCAAAAAGAGTTGGCAATTTCTCTCTATTTTTCTTCTTCTAAAATAAGGGCATAGGCCTTGATAAGAAGAGGAAGAGGATTCATGAGTAGAATCTATCCACGAACAACAGCATAAGAGTCATGAAGCCCAATGAGAAACTGGAGAACTTTCTCCTCTTGATCACGATCGTGAAGGGTCTTCATTGCTCCACAAGTACATGAGGGCATGGGTGAATAAGATGCCAATTCATCCCAATATCCCTTTAATTTGTTGAAATAAGAAGCCACAGAAGATTGGTCTTGTGTAAGAGATGAAATGGCCCATCGAATTTGATAGAGATGAGGAGCATTGCTTTGAGAAAAATGCTCAGTCAAGTCTGTCCATACCTTTGAAGAAAAATTCATGTAGATGATGCTATTGGCAAGCTCCATGTTGACAGAATTGAGGATCCAGGAGAGAACCATATCATTGTAGCATTGCCATAGAGAAAAATCATCTAGCTCCAGATCTGAATCCGGCTTGGGAATGGTCCCATCAATGAAGCCTAGATTGTTTTTTGCACTCAATGCCATTCGCATGGCTCTGCTCCAAGTTGAAAAATTATCTCCTGTCAAGGTACGGGAGACCAAAATGGTGCCTGGATTGTCAGAATTATGAAGGAAGTAAGGGCTTGTGGAATTGAGTGGGGTATTTTGACGATGGGTATTAACTAAAGAAATATGATCAACCATAGAAGAGGCTTCCATGACAGCAATGATCAGAAATGCTAGGTTGAAGGGGAGAAAAGAAAAAAAATAGGAAAGGAGCTGCTGAGATCGTTACAGCTCTGATACCATGACAAGTTGTAAATGTCTTGTATATTTACATTTAGGAGAAAGAAATATATATACAGAGTATTACAGTGACCAATTCTGTATGATCGAATGATATCCCAAGAATTAGAAACAATCAACTCATTCTGGAAATAGTCTAAAACTATACAAGGAAAGAAAATAGTTGCTGAAATAGCGTGAGTTAACAACATCATTCAAAAATCTAGTATTTGGTATTTGATTACTAAACCATTTTTTTTTTGCATGCAAAAATGTAAGTCTCTATTTTTTTCATGTATGCCATTGAGTAGATCTGTGTTTTGTTGCCTTTTGCCTCTTGTCTTACATGGTCTTATTCTGGTTTTAATTTCTCCTTTCATCTCTCAATACATAACTACAATCTAACCTTATTCATTGCAATTCTCTGCCAACAATTAATATCCCTTACCTTGCGTATGTTTTCCCTTGAGTTATGTTTCACAACACAACTCTTAGTCATTCTTTAACCGTTCTCCTTGCATTCTTCCTGTAGGCTTCATCTTATCAGTAAAATAAACCGTTTATCTTACGAAGGGGACACTTGGTATATATTTTCTTTTGGTATATTTTTTCTTTTAACTTTTTGTATATCTTTTATGTTTTAATTGTTGGTTAGCCTCTTCCCTACCTGTGTCATAGTTTCTTATCAATTCTTTTTCTTTTTATTCATTTCTCTACCTTATTAGTACTTGTCGATAGGCTAAGCAAGTACTATTGCATCCATTTTTGAGTTTTTAGTGTTAACTAGTAATTAAATAAAACTGTTTAGACCAATTAGAATTTTTTAGATTTTGTATTTTGTAATAAATTTCATATTTTGTAAAGTTAGATGCAATATTTTTAACTTTATAATTTATAGAAATCATTTTTCTATCATTTGATTGGCTAAATCATTTGAAGTCTTATCACAGGACTGAACCAATTAAAATTTACCACGTTTGTTATTTATTATACACTTTATATTTAATATAATGAAAATGCATTGTTCCTTCCATATTGCATAGTTTTCGGCTTGGAAACAATTTTTGTTTCTACCTTTAATTAGGATTTTCATTAATCTTTTTCTTTTTTATATTAATTGTATATAAATTTTTTTAATTTTTAAATTATATTACATGAGTTTATTTTAGTATATAACTCACTTTTTCTAATGTAAATAAAAATATGGTAAATATATGATATAATATAATATATATTTATTCTCATTTATATATTTTTTAAAAAAAATATTTTAAAATTTATTATATGTAAATTATGCATTAATAAATATTTAGTTCACTTACAAAATATTATAATTTAAATTAAACATAGTAAATAAATATTTTATTTTATAATAATAAATTATTTAAAAAAAAATTAAATCTAGTTAAAATTAAGTAGAAAATATTTTATCAATAATTGTAAATAAGATATTAAAGTGAAATAATTTATGTATTTATTGGACACTATAAATTAAAGTGTTAAACTTAGTCAATTTTTTTTTATTACAATAATTAGATATAACTTCTTATAAGGAAAATTTATGAAAACTATAGATTAAAATTCTATACTAAAATTAACTAAAGGCAAGTACTTAGCCACTACGTGGCACTTGTTTTTAGTCATTTTGAACAAATGTTAAATGCATTATTATTGAGGGCAGTATTTCAATTTGACTTGAACAATGAAAGCACTTACTTTTGTTATCCTTGGTTAAGATATATTTTTAAATTGAAATCTATACTACATATCCAAATTTGATTCATTCGTAGTTCTTTTTTATTATAAAATTTTGTCTTACTTTTACTTCCTTAGTTTAGTATGAAAGTTTTTTATTAGTCCCTGCCTTATAGGTAGGAGACTAAAGTTTTCATTTTTTTTTTGCATTAGTTTTTTACATTTTTGAAACAAGAAAACATTGGAGGCACTAAAGTGTTATTATTAATGTTGAATTTTCTATAATTTTACTCTAATTTCTGATTGGCCATTTTACTTTTTGCTAGTGGTTTAAAACATTTTAGCCAGGAAAAATATATAATTTTCAACTGTTCCCAAGGATATGAAGTGTGGTCTGTATTTTCAAAATATGTGCAAAAGTCAAGATAAAGATGAATTAAATGCCTGTCATAGCATACATCAAGGTGTGCGTACAATGACACGTGAGCACTTGCCCTGCACAAACAATGTGTGGTACAAAGCGTATTGTTTACTTATTTTACTTTTTACTCACTCGGCGTCTCCATGTAGAGGGTGTTGTTTTTCTCTGAAATCCATGTGACCGATCCTGGTGGAGATTTTCCAGTCCTCTGAGGTGGTACAGGCAACCATGAATAGGAGTAGCAGAAGACCTAGATTAAATTTTGAGGATGACAGATCACCCACATCTAATTCTTGCAAGAGGCACCAGTTGATGCTAACGGTTCCTTCTCCTCCTTTGAATTGAATGGAATGATGAGAGCAACTTCATTCAAGGACAATTTTAAGATGTCAACAGCCACATTTGAGTGGCTGTGTGCAGAGAGGTAGAAGGAAAGGGGCTAGAAGTATAAGAGGGAGAATTCAAGGGTGGGAATGGCAGTTTTAAGGCTGGTGAGCGGTTGCAGCTATGTGGACATGGCACAACAGTTCTCTTCTACGGAGGTTGTGGTATGACATTGTACACAATGCCTTTTTCATCTCCTCTACATGTGTTTCCACAACTGGATTTCATATCCTTCCTCTGCTAATCTCTGCTTTGTCTGTGATGACTTTCAAACCCTAAGCGGTGGCCTACCCAATTGTTGCAGTGCTATCGACTTCACCCGCTTCAGTTTCAAAGGCTCCTAGCAATACAATGTCACAACACAAATAGTGGCCGATAGTTGTGGAAGAATTTTGAGTATAACAATGGGTTTGAGTAGTGACAATGGAGATGCTAGGGTTTTGAGGTCATCGAGCTTGTTTGCAGACGTAGAGCAAGGGCGCTTGCTGAATTTTGAAACGGTAATAGTGAAAGGCATTGTCATTCCTCAATACTCTATGGGTGACGACAGGTACCCTCTTCTTCCATGGCTCATGGTTCCCTTCATAGATCCTATGGAAGCTTCCTTGCAAGAGTGTTTCAATGCTAAACTCTTGGTCATGAGAAGCCTAATCTGAGGACCATCGCTTGCCTCTCCAACTGGGGTTATTTTGAGTCAACCTATTGAGAATGAGGATGTTAGAGGAGGATTCAGATGCATTGGAGCTTGAGCTATACTCCACAACCTTATTCTTCTCAGAGAAGATGGTTTTGACACTTCAATTCAAGATCGTAGATTGTGCGATAGTAGTTCATAGTACTACAAGGATTCCAATAGTGGGGAGTCTTTGATTGAACACAACACCTCCCCTAGGGACATTTTAGCTTCATGCCTAGGGCACTCTCAAGTGTTTATATATATTCATTCAGATGTTCTAGTAGGTGTGTTAAAATTTTTGTATGTTTCCCTGTATAATGCTTCTTTCTGTGAAATGGCATATCCTTTATTTGTGATTCAGTTTGTGCGACTCGAACCTATGAGAATAGTGCAACAACCAATAGCTTATCATCAACACACAGTCCTTACTAGCGGCAAGTCCACTATTTTGTTTGTTCCATGCACCTGTTATTGTATTTATCTCGAGGACTCACATTTTTAGGCTGAAACCTGTGTCAATGGTTGTTTTCTCTATTTCATGACTATTTTCAATTTATTTTGGGTAGCAACTTTGTGTGATGGGGAAATCACTATATGTTATTCACACCTTCAGCACTATGTTTAAGCTATCATGATGCTCCTTTCCCAGACCTTTTTCTTTTCATTTTGCATTATCACTTCGTTTGATTCAAACCTGTGCCAGTGATTGTTAATCTCTTCCTGGACTACTCTTTCTTCATTTTGAAGAGATATTGTTTGACTTGAACCTGTACTCTCACCATTTTTACTTTATTTTGAGGAGTCATTTTGCTTGACTTGAACATGAGCCACTGGTGGTTTGTTCTTGTATGCAACTATTTTTAGTCTTTAGGGGAGTTACTTTGTGTGACTCAAAGCGAATGGTACAACAACCTTTGCTAATGCACAACAACCACTAATGCTTATCATCAACAGAGTGTCTTCGACAGTATTAAGTACCCTTTTGCTCTGTATTGAGTATTTCTAGTTTTAATCGGTCAAGAGTTTTGTTCAATATTCATGTACAAATCAGATGTGCTTGTGTGCAATCTACTGTTCACAGAGTGTCCTCGGTAGCATTCAATGCCCTTTTTCTCTATCTTGAGTATTTCTAGTATAATCAGTCAGAGTTTTGTACAATATTCGTGCACAACTTAGATGTGCTTGTGTGCAATCTATTATTCCACTTAGCCTTATTGTTTTTTGTTTTCTGTTCACATGTTTTTTGGTGGAGAAGAATACAGTCATTGGAACCCTGGAGTTAGTTTCAAACCAAGGCGTGACTACAATTGAATTATGGCTCTGTTAATACCATTGTTGTTGAGAACTTTTTGTGCTCAGATTCACATTTAAGTCCCAATTGTTAAAACAATATTCTTGAACAATTAGCATTTTCCAGTTTAGTTCCATGTGAAGACAACAATTAATACACACAGTATCATTTGAAAATGATTGTGACAAAGATTAATACATAAATGTAGTTTGTCCAGAAGTATGTCTCTTTTTTGCCACATGTTAGCCATTGTCTCTTTTCCTTATGAGCTTTTGCAAGGAAAAGGAATTTGACCCATTCATAAGGCAAATAGAATATAAAATAAACAATTATACTAGAGTCCCGTACATTTTCTCTAGAGCTAAACAATTTGAAACAGGGTGTGTTATCACAAGGCATGGGGTTATCTTTGGAAATTAAATCAATTTTAGCATAAACTTAGATAATTGGGATCTTCATGAAATTGTTGTTATGATGTTTTTGTTTCACATTACATGTAGCCACTGATATGTTGTTTACGGATACTAATAAACATATAACATGACACTAGAAGAAGATGAAGCCACTTGACATATTGTTTGACATGACAGGCAGTGTTTTTTGTTGGATACATACATCAATTATTCGGTGAAATTTTTATTCTGGTGTATAATCTGCTGCATTCATCTCATAAATTGGTTTGTAAATCTTACTTCACTGAAAAGATCTAGTATCAGATGTTGGGAACATAAATTTGTACACTGTTCAAAAGCATCGTTAATAAGCAACACAACTGCCTGCAAGTGTGGTGGTTCAAATAGTGTAGTTTGAGGAGAGATCCTGATATCATACAACATATTTTCTTCACCAAGTGACAGCTTTGGTTCTAATTGGGTAGGTAAACCTGGATTTTCATGTTTTCTAGGGGTATGAAAATTAGTATTTGAGGCAAAGTAGAGCCTTGTAAATCTGCCACTTATGATTCTGGTAGAGAGATCATTAAAATGAACATTTGATACCAGACCAATTGACCCATATATGCACTGTGTGGGAAGGAGACCACCTGATTCTGTAACAAATTCAAACTATTCTCAAGTGTTCTGTTTGACAATCATTTCCTTCACCAAGTGATGATTTTTGACCTGGGCTATATGTTCCCACAAATCTAGATTTTCTTCTGCCATAGACAATTATAATTTGATGCAAAATAGAGCCTTATGTTCAGTTGCTTATGTTGCTAGTAATTTATCTTCTAAACCATTATAATTTTTTATTAATTTATGTTGGCCATGACTAGTTGATTGCCAAGAAAACATTTCACATTGGATAAGGGCCCTAATATTATAGCTAAAGATATGACGTGAATACCATATATTTGTAAATATAATATGTTGAGCACTCATGGAATGCCTAACCTTAATCATTAATTGTAGTTAATATTTTAAAATAAATTCAACTGCCATCCAGTTTGTCAAAGAAATATGGGCAAGATGCTCAAAAACTATTTCTTTTCTTTTATTGATTTTTTTACATAAATTTGCAATGATTTTCTTGAAAAGCCCTAGGATGAAAAACCAAAGTTTATGTGCTTGCATAAAATTAAGGCTCCTAGTATTAGGCCTAGTTATTGCACACAGTAATGACACTTTCCCTCTACATAATGGTTTGAATGCAAAATTTCTCATTCCGCATTTATAATTTCAAACCTACTTCCAACTTCTATTGTGGGTAATTAAAATGTTCACTTATCATATTTTTATAGGTTTTTTTATAGGAAGTTCATTATCCTGATCACATATTTTAATTTCTAATAGGTCTGTGTAGTATTTGCACTAGTATGTGTAGGTCAACCAAATTTTGCAAGGCTTGTTGTATAGTTGTTCTTCTGACTTGGAATTGCTCTTTGAGAATAGCTCCCACTTGGCAATCCTCTCTGACTATTATTTTCCTGTAAGCATTTGATTCTGTCACGCACTCCATGGTTATGGTATACAGAAGAGTATCCTAATTTTCAAACTCCTCCTGAAAGCATGACATGGCATAGTAATCATACATTAGTTAAGTGTTGATGCAAAACATTTAATGGACTGGCTACCAGCCATGACTTTTTTTTTCTGATTGAATAATTTATTTCACCAAAAAAATTATCTTCTAAACATGAACTGGGTATGTGAATGAATGAATGCTTTAGACTATTTTTCATTCCAATTATATTGTTAATTGTTGCTTTCATATAGATGAGGTGTTTGTACCATAAGAGTAAGATGGGCCATACATGCAGAAAGTAGGAAAGAAAACAATTGTAGAAATCCGAAAAAAGCAAAATAAACAGAAAACATGAACTTACTAAAACATTACAGGGATAGCATAGCATAATGTTAGGAAATTTAGTATTCCTATTTTAATTCTATTCACAAATTATTTACACATTAAGAGGTTGAACATAACTGGAACCATCAATGAACTAGTCAACTTAAGTACCTCGAATCCAACACAAAGGAATAATTAAATGTTAGTTTATTTACAAAAGCTTTTGTAGGATTGATTTCCCACTCTAACATGACAGGGACCATTTTCCATTAGCAACATTAAATATTAATATATTATACAATACCATAAAAGTAAATTATGTGCAAGAACAATACCTACATTATATTGAATTAGTCTAACATTACTGTTAATATCTAAACCTATTTAATGTGATATATTGAATTAGCCTAATAAGTTATTGAGTTTATTATATTAGATCTATTGTCAATATCTTCCAGTCATGATAAGTACTATCAATTGTTGCTTACACTTATTCTAATATCAACATATCTTACTTCAAAATATTCAGATAGCATATGATATATATTGTGATTTCAAGTTTCCAGAAATTTTCTTCCACTTTTACAAGTTTCTGTCAAGATATCAATACAAAAACTGAAAGTTTGATCAAAGATCAAGTTAGCCATAGCCAATTTGCAAATGTCTACTGAATTTTAACATGTCACCAAAACATTATTACTAAAAGCTCCAGATCAATGGACAGAACGACTAATACCTGAGTGAGGCAGTTGCTAGAGTATTAAATCTATATACAAGAAATTCCTTTGATTAAATCTCCATCTCTGACGTTTTAGGAATATGAGCTATTGTCGAATAACAAATAAATATATTATCAAAGGCATTTTGTCAGCTGGATGGATATTCTCGACATCACTATACAACCAACATAATTCTCATTTGTATTATTTATTAGTTAAATTTTTAGAAATTGTTTTTCCCTCCTACCACATCTTCTTATGCATGTTTGTGACTGGACAGTTTTCATTTTTACCCTTATTCACATCATATGCCAAAATGAGGGATTTGGAAACAACATTTCTTGTCAAATATCATAGTTAGAGATGCTCTTTAGATTATAATATGACACCATAGACAAGGCATGTGAACTGTTTGATAAGATTCCTCAAATAAATGCACTCTCAAATTGCATTTCTTAAAAATGTTTCAATGTTTCAGCCAAATGTCATCTTCATAGTCTGCAACTTCTACCAGCATGCCCACTATTTGTGTGATAATTGGAGTTTTTACACTGGGTACGGACATAAATCTCACAAATGACTTGCTCATGGCAATGTTCAGCTCAGAAAACATATTATATTTGTACATCCTCTTTCAATAATTTTTATTCTTCTTTCCTTGCACAAGGTAGGGACTCAAGCTCTACAGAGCTCTTGTTCAAAAGTAGTTACTTAGTTTTTTAAGTGTAAAAGTCTCTTTTTAATAAAGTCTTGTCTTATCTTTTCTAAGACACGTAAGGGATCTCTTTTTTTAGCTTTAGTTTTTCTTATTCTTTTTAAAAGTTTTTATTATTACTCAAAACTTTTTATGTTTAAAATATTAAAGTTTATGGGAATTAAAGATAAGTTTTTAATTTATTTTATGTTTTTTTATAAAAAGATTTTTTGAATGCTAAATTTTTTTCCAATATAAGTGTTAATTTTTTTAAAAGTTCAACCAAGATTTGTCCTAAGAGAAAGTCTTTTTTTTATAAAATATTTATTATATCTAATTATTTTAAAATAAGAATTTTTTTTAAGCAAAGGGGGCATTTTTTTACGGTACTCTAAACTATTGTAATCATCTCTACATTGATTCATGAAATTTAATTAAATTGTTCTCACCACCAAGCATGAAAGGAGATTATGTTTATTAATCAAAAGGCATAAACTTTTTTTTCAATTATGTCAAATCTTTTTATTGAAATATGGTAATTGATCTAACTATTATTTTAAAAAGTAAAGAAATATATGATTGATCCAAAGAACTTAAAGTCATGTATTGATGCAGATGTATTGATATGCACATAGTTGCAATTTTATGCTTTTACAACATCTCTTTATTGGCCCATGAATCAAAATCATCAACCATCTAATTCTAAGGAGGATAATGGTAATCAATTTCATCATGCTAAGTTTAGTTCGTTCTAATGTTTCCAACCCTCTATAAAAAATGGGCTATCAATTTAATTCATTGCATTGCTAAATTTTAACTTTGTTCAAGTATTATGAGTTATCTAACAATCATTGCCTTCCGGTGGATTATTGTTGAGCTTTAATTGCTATCAAATTTTATATGATCTATTGTTATGCACTTAGATGCATCTTTTAAGTTTCATTTGATCCATTGATTTAATTTGTAAGTTGCACTGAGATGCACTTACTTGTTCCATTTGTAAGTTGCACTGGGATGCACTTACTTGTTCCATTTATAAGTTGCATTGGGATGCACTTACTTCTTCCATTTATAAGTTGCACTAGGATGCACTTAATTGTTCCATTTGCAAGTGCCACTAGGATGCACTTACTTCAGTTGATTTTATCAACTTGTTCCATTGGTTTTTTTTCCTCATGATGAGGATGGTGCTCTTGAAATATTTCCTAAAATTTTGTTGGATATCTCTTATATTTGGAAGGCAATATATTTTTCACACTCATAATCCTTAGTTCAAATTATTATTTAGCATATGTCAATAGTTGTTTCATTTATGTTGGTTTATTTTTATCTCCTTAATGGTTCCTTGATACTAGTTCATGACTATAGACATGTTTTCATAGGTTGATTAGATGTTTGTGTCTTATGTTCTTCTAATTTATCCTTGTCTCTCTCATATTTCTATACAAATTTTACTATTATGATAATGTATTGCATTCTTCATTTCTTAGATCATGGGTCATGTAGGTAATGGAGTCGAGACTCATTCACTTGCAATGAGATGACTCATTAGTGGACTATCTATATCCATGTGATTGATGCAATGTTGATGTAGGTTTCATTAGTTGACCTTGTCTATGGTCTTTTATGCATTAGTATATTTCTTATATGAGAGCATTAATAATGTTTATTATAACTCACTTTGACCATTTGGTTTATCTTGATATCATGTTAAGCTTCATTGCACATTTTTATGATTTCTCATTATTAATATTATTTTAAAGTCTTCAATGATTCTCTAAAGTTGAATTATTTTTTATGGTACATATTATATGTTCCTTTTCAAAAGTGTACTGATTTGTATGAAGGATAGATCCCAACTATGGGAAATCTACTTGTGGTTTTACTATGTTCTATGTTTCAGGTGATCCATCAAGGGAAATTCAAGACATCAATTCATTTACACAAATCCTATGAATCACAAGACTACTTGAAGATATGGTTATACTTCCACTTGAATACATTTAAAGTATCCATCAGCTTCTCTTGGCTCTACAAAAGATGCATGTACAACATACAAATGACTACTTGCACACCTGAAGACAATACTTTTTTTCTTATATTGAAGATCAAGTTGCAGATTGTTGTAAATTATGGGTTTAATACCCCTTGTAATCACCCCAAGTAAAGATTAAAGGGGGGTGTTAAAATTTATAATCTTTCCTTGGTGTAATATTGTAAATTAGGATAAACCAAGGTATCCTTATTCTCTTTTGTCCTCTAGTCCAAGTGGGAGGACAACTCATATTTTTTGTAATTCCTTTAATAAGGAAATTAGTTGATTCCTCCTTAAGAGGACCTTGACACTTGTATCACACACTTATCAATGGTGACATTCATTGACTTTGGAATTACATTCTAACTCCTCTCTCTCATCTCTATTTAAGAGATGTTTCTCTCTCATTTCTTAACATGATGAAGTTATTGTAAGTGAGAAACTCTCTCTCTCTCTCTCTCTCTCTCTCTCTCTCTCTGTAAGTTTAGGCTATGGCCTCATTCATAATATTAACAAGGGGTTTTCTTTGTTTTCCCCTTTCAAATCCTTGTTTCATTGTGTTGATCTTGGAGCATTTTGGTGGTTTTGATAAGATCTTGAAGCTATCTCTCTTTCATCGAGTTAATGGTAAAATATTTACTTTTGCTTCACTCACTTGGATTCTTTCTTTTAAAGTTATTTTATTTTTTGAATATTTCTAACAAATGTATTTTTTTTATTTATTATATATATATATATATATATATAATGATTTTTATTTTTATTTTATTTTCTTTTAAAATATTAATAATTAATAATTTTATTATTATTAAGTTTATTATGTTAATTAGTTATAATAGATTTATCTAGTTTATATAGTTATGATAGGATATTCCTTTATGTTTGAATTAAATTTATGATTTAATTGAGGATATATGCATGGGAATATGGATTTAATTAATTATATTTTAAATCAATTGGAAGAAAATTGTATTGCCCGTTATATGTTTGGATTTGTGATTTGACGGTTATTACTTAACCTTATTGTGTAAATTTTGTGGAATTGGGGATTAAGTCAACTTTTAAGAAATTATACTAGAGGCTCAGGCTGTGATTCCTGTGATGTTTTACGTGTTCTTTTTGTTAATGGTTTTGTGCTTATCTGTTATGCTTTGTGAAGTTGTTTTTGTTTGATCATTTTTACTCAACCCAAATTTCTACGCTCATTATTTTACATGAACTCGAGAGAGAGAGAGTATGTTTTATGATGTCATAGTTTGAGGGCCAGTATGAATTTGTAATGTTATGATTTGAAGACCAATGTGTAATTATGAGTTTAAGGTTTGAGTACCAATTTTTGTTCCATGTACTTTTATGGATCTAAATTCATTTTGCATGTCTTTTAGGTTTATGAGATATTTTTATGACTTATGACCTTAGGGTAGGTTATCTAGGTGTATAGATGAGAGTGGCTTACAATAAGTGTCGGGGCCCACAAGTGTCTGCTAGGATCATTTATTATAAGTAACTTAATAAAGTTAAAATATGTTACATTAAATGGGGGGTTTTGAAATGAATTAATAAGATATGTTCCTCACCCATACCTGAGTACTTGATTGAGGTCTTGACTAGGATGGAAGTGGGAGAAGATGCTTGACTAAGGTCTTGCATGATTAGTAGTCTTGTCTGTACGAGAGTCTTACTAATTTGTCACATATAGTCACTTGAGTACTAGGATATAGAGAGACTACCAAAACAAAACTCAAGGATTAGGTGTATGTGATGACACTTCCTATATACATCTTAGGTTTCCTACATGTATTGGTTGCCTCTGGATTAGTTTGTATATCTTTGAAGTTTAGTTGTACCTTTTAAGATAGAGAGCTTTCAATATCTCTTTCTTAGTTTGTATGATGGTTGACTTTGGTGTTTTTTATCTGAGTGGGGTCTGATGTTATCTCCTCATCATGGTGGGAGTGGACTTCTTGGTTCCACGTGGTTGGGTGGTAGTGTTTATTTTACCATTGATATTTTGACTTTCTTGAACCAATGTTGGATGATCCTTGTTGTTGTTTGTTGGATTGATAATGTAAATTTAGGTAGTGAGAGGGTAGGGGTGAATCAATACTCTAAAAACTTTAATCAACTTTCTAATCATATATTCTTATCATTTACCGAATTGAAAACTTTGCATGTAAAACCATAAAACATAGAAATCAAAGCATGGAAACATAACTCATAACATAATGATTTTTGGTCTCATAGAAACCCATGGTAAGAGGGAAAAACTATGGTGGGGATGGTACCCACAATCCTTCACTATTGTGGTAAAAAAGTTGCTTAGTTAGAGCTACAATGTTTAGCTACTTCTAATAGCTTATCCTATTAGGAGTACAAAAAGAATTATATAGTCTACCTTGCTAAAGGATTTTAGAATCTCAAATCTAAGAGAAGTACCATGTTAAAGGATTTACAAAATAAGATCTATTAGGGCCTACCCAGTAGTGGGATTTTACAACTTTGAATACAATACAAATCAATACTAAATATGTCTATAATAATGCATCAACAAATGTTGATCAAACTCATTGTGATCAATAACATTTTTACCTCATTATGTATTTTAGTTATTTTCAATCAAAATTCAACTTCAGTACTTGGTAACCTCAAATCTAATTCACCTTCACTATTATGCTCTAACTTCTTTGTACTCGGTAGCTTATCTATATTTCATCACCATCACATCATTTGTGCATCCTTCACATCATTTTTCCTTTTTCTCCTTATTTTTTGATTTTCATACTATATCCTTTATATACTAGATCTAGAAGCGGTGGAAATGTTCTAGATTCTTCTCCTTAAATGGTGTTAGCTCTGATTTCATTTCCAATGTATATATTCCTTTCAATTTCCATTGGAGGATCTTATCTCGTAATCAAGTGCAAACATATTTTTTTATATTTCCAATGGTTTACCAAATGATCACCTTGAAATCAATAAAATGTTTTATGCTTTGTGTCTAGCTTTAATGTATCTACCATAACCTATTATGTCAGCCTATGTTACTTGATGACACATTTTGTTCTATCTTAGTAACATGTGCTCCTCGAATCAGTAACTAATATGCACTACTCGGTACCTGTCTTTCTTTGTTCAGTGTCTATCTCTCATTTTCCTTTACCAAAATTATCTCTTTCTTTACCAAGTTCCCCATTTTCTTTATCGATTGAATCCTATAACTCCTTTCACCGATTGACTTTGATAAAATTAATGACAACAAAATAACTCTTTAGGAGTATCACTGTTACATTCTTCCTTATTCTTCACTATTGGAAAGTTTCTCTTCTCTTTCAGGATATTGTCCATGTACCTTGTATACATTTATTATTGCATACCTTGTGACTTGTGTAGTGGATGATGGTTCATTGAGTATACCTCATGGTACTAGATGTATCTATGTTTCATTTATATGAGGTTGTACTTGTTACTCATTTACATTGGGTGGAGATTGTATATTGTTATAATACTTAATATATTAATTAACTTATCAGTAATTCTATGTTAAGGAACCCTTGGGAATTGTGATATATGTGTTGAGTTACTTTTATGAGTATTTTTTATATTACACTATATTGCTTTTACATTAATGTACTTGCTGATTTTAAACTCTTAAGAAATAAAAAATATTTTGTAAACTTAGTAGCATGTTTTAGGTTAATTTATTCTGGGCTCCTTGGTAGGGAATTACATTTGGTATTAGATCCCAAGTTTATACATTGGGAACTTTGGAAATTTGTACGCCCACTACATGTCTAAGCTGTTAAAAATTTAAACAAAAACTTAGACATCTAACACTCTTGTATTTCAAACTATTATTATATAACTATACGCCATGTCTTTATTATTTGTACCTTATTTTAAATATCATTCTTTCATTTGGATGTTGTAGGAAAGATGGTTACTAAGAATAGATCTATTGGTAGAGGTTGTAGTGGAGGCAGTGGTAGAGGACATGGAAAGAGTAGGCTTTAGAACCCTATTATGAGTTGCAGAGTTGAGAGTGTGCAAGAGGGAAATAGGGGAGATAATAATGGAGAACAACATGGTGAGTCATAGGAGCCTAATGCTAGGAAAATACTTCAAACTATTTTGGAATGTCTACCTATTCATAACAGAGCTGAGTAGGAAGAGTCACACCATTCTGAGAAAGAGGAGAGACAGAGATCTAGGAGTCCTAGGATGAGGGACATTACAACTCATTAGGGGGGTGCTAAAGATAACCAGATGAGAGACCTCCTTAGATCATGACCTCCACCCTTTGATGGTCTTGGTACAGGTTTTGAGGGAGAGACATGGCTTATAAAGTTGGATCGATATTTTTCTATGCAAAAATTTGAGACCAATGCCAGGGAGAGGTGTGTTAACATGCATCTTGATGGTTTTGTGACTAATTGGTGGAAAATAGAGGAATACAAACTTGAAATTAGCATGGAGACTGTCACCTATGATTTTTTCTATCAGAAATTTCAGGACTGATTTCTATCTAACTAGTGGCAATGATAATGCGCAAATGAGTTCCACAATTTGCAGTAATTGACTATGAATTTCCAGGAGTATAAGCATAATTTATTTGAGCTTAATCCATATACAGGTGGCGTAGGAGCACCTAGGGGTTAGCCAATTAGCCCTCAAATTTTGTGTGCTTTCTAGAATGTACATAGGGTGGTTCATAGTTGGCGTTATAGGAGTGATCCCTCAAATGAACTGGGTTATCTTAGACTGAGACTTAGGGTTCAAATTGTATTTGAAATTTGGACTATCAATATAGCATAAACCAATATAATGATCAGCACAATACATAATAGTCATAGTCATCGAGTAAGCCAACACTAGCTGCAAAGGGCATTTGTTGTCAGCGTGATGGCCGATGGAATATTAGGGTGGATTAGGCTTATGTTGGGTGAGAAGTGAGGTGCATGTTGGGTTAGACTAATCACCAATAGGAATGTCAGGGTAAGGTATGTCGATGTGGACATTGGGTGGAGTCTCACTGAAAAAATTATCAGACCAACTTGGTCTTTCAGTGTTAGGGGTTTGGAGTCTGATCGATAGCCGATGGTGGTATCATGTTGAGTCATGCCGATGTTGCTTATCGGTATGACTTACGCTAATGAAAGAGTGACAAAAGGGTTAGACTGATGGTCGATGTTGTCATCATCAGAGGTGTTTCTGATCAATGATAAATCTGACAGTAACGGGGAAGCTAGAATTTAGTTAGATCGAGCTCAGATAGAATCATCAGTACAAGCTAGGCCGATGGATGACTGATTAGTAGAGGAGTTAGGAATCGGTTAGACTGATCCCCGGTCATAGAATCAAACAAGGACATGTTGATAAGCCTATTTTTCTAGTGCAGATAGATTGCAACAAGCTTGGGATCATTTAGGCCAAAATTAGGTCTACAACCACTAGGCACAATAAGAAATGAAAGTAGTTAGGAAATCTTGGAAACCTGAGAGGATCAAATCAAATCTGAGGTACAATTATTTGGGTTTCACATCAACAAGCTAACTACAATTATAATTTAATGATTTATGCTAGGATTATTAAACTACAACTTGTGTGTAGAGGGCATGTAGACAATTGACAATTATCGATCAAACCCTTGCCACCCTATTAAAATATTAGTTCTACATTAAATACGTATGGCACATCAGGAACTAAAATTAGATCATGATGGCTACCTGCATCTTATGCTCATCAATTTGTACTTGTAACCATCTTGGAAAAATCAAATCTGATTCAGCTTTGTCATTTCTAACTTACTGTATCAAACCTTGGAAAGAAACCCTTAATCAGTTTAAAATTTTGGCAGAAACAACTAACTGATTAAGTTTAAAACATGAGTGTTGATCTTAGTATTTCCTAGTGCATCAGATAGTTCTTGTTAATCGACAATAGTCAATTAAGCCTTTAAATTATCTAGCCACATTGTTATTTCTTAGAAACCAATAAGAAAAGAGCACGTTAGCAACACCTGGCACTGTCTTTCTCTTTAACCATATCGAACACCTTAACCTTATGTCATTTAGAGATTATGTGAATGAAGGCTTCTCTTGATCTCAACATATTTTACTTAACCCAAGCTCAGTCTAGAGATTGGGTGACAAAAGTAGATCTCATGATCTCTTGATTCTTACTTAACTCATGATTTCATCAGGAGAATAAACACCAGTCATTCGATCTCATTTGCATCAACGGTCATGTTCAATCTTCTAATCTTCATCTTTAACCCATGCTCAATCTGGCGATCTCACAACTAAAGCCATCTCCAATTTGTTGAATGTTATCCTTGACTAGGGTTAGATCATGAGAATGAGCAACAAGGCAAATCTCTAGATCATTGAATCTTTGGCTTAACCTCAGTCAACCTCTAAGATTAAATGTTGGTCATTGATCCTATCTTCCATCCACGATTGCTACTAAATATCTAAGCCCTTTAACTTAACTCATCTTTGGTCTAGAAAATAAGTGACTGAAGGCATTCTCCCAATCTCTAATTCTTGACCTTAACTCATGTCTTGTCTGGAGAATACGTGACTCATGAAGGCATTCTCTAGATTGTCATATCCTTTATTAACCCTAAGTTCCATTGAGAGAATAAGTGCCAGCCATCGATCTTGCCATCATCCTACGGTCCTCACTGATTGACTAAATGATTCATGACTTAGCTATTAGATCATGATATTTGGAGATAACTATGTTCACTGGATTGCTGAATGCTAGGCATTTAACCGCTAGGAATAGGAGAACATGAAATCTCTTAGTCATTGAATTGCTAAATCCATGACTTAACCACTGTGCCAGACTTCATGTTATCTTTGACTTAACGCAGGATCATCTAGAGATTCCATGACTGAAGAGAGTCTCATAATCTTATAACATTTATCTTAACCATGGTCACATTAAAAGTACACGCAAATGCCTTAATCTCTAAATCTCTAGATGTTTGGCTAACCCTGAGTTTGATTTGGAGAATACGTGCTAGCCATTCATTCACATTACCATCAATGGTTCTTGTTTAATCTCCAAATGTTTCTTGTCTTGAACAGTTCATTTGGAGATTTAGCAACTGAAGGAAACTATAACTGCCCGCTAAGTCATTTGATGTTAGGAACACAACAGCCAAGATCAGGAGATCATGCGAACACTCAATCGCTAGCTCACTGAATACAAGACTTAACTACTCAGGCTTAGGAATAAAACATGTGCAGAATGGGGACTTTAAGTGGCCCGAAAAAGGTAATGAGAAAATAGATTTGGCTATGGTTTTGGACTTAGATAAATTTTATGAAACCCTTATTCATGGATAAAACCTATTTCTCAAACCTTCCAATTGCTATATCTCACTATTTTTTGCACCAAAATGCATGTGATCTGAACTAGAGCTTGCACACACCATAAACTATCCTTGGCTAAGTTCGCAAGACATAATACAACATAAATTTTCTTCGCTAGTTAAAACAAGTTTGCAGTAGGACATGGCACTTTCACAGGGTTTTGCAAGGATGAAGACCATTTTCTAAGAATTTTTGCAATGGCAGGAAAATGGTCTAACAGTGTCTCTTTCTAGGGATGATGGGTAACTTGTGCCCATGCAAGAAATTAGAATTACTAGAGGAAGTAGACCACCCACTAGACAAAAGTTGATAGGGAACCTTCTCAAAAAACTAATAGATTGGAAACATGAAAGTAGGAAAGGAAACACACAACAGAAAGGGAAACAACTATACAATATGTACAAATATTTACAAACAACCTCAAGTTTTGATAATGAGAATCATTACTTACCTCTATCAAAGATATAATTCTCATCTCCATGCATCAGAGGTAAATTGAAGCCATTATATTTGCCAATATGACCAAACATGCTGTCATGAATCTTCAGCACATCATATGAAAAATAACTGGTACCCTCACTGAAATACTAAAGGTACTGATCATTGTGCGACATAAAACTGTCACACTCTTTAAAGAATTTATCCAACTGAGGAGAAAAATGTATTGACTCCACATCATAGCTGGAAATATTTTGGCCTCTTTCAAAACATACTTGAATATCAAAAAAGAAATTTCAAAATTGAAGCCTTCATACATCACACAAGTGCTCAAGAAGATTGCTTTGAACTGTAACTTATGGCTTTAGATTTAGCTTATCCTGGGAAACATCATCATGCTGGACTAGAAATGTAAAAGACTCATGTTTCGCCTAATTACTAATATATCCTAGCTGATTAATTTCAAAATATCTTGAAAACAAGGCATCAACACTCTCTATATCCCATTCATGGAGAAATGAACATACCTCTAGTTGAAGCCAATAATCTGATGTATAATTTAAAACCTCTCTCAACTCTTCATAAAATGTTTCAAATTGTGGCATGGATAAATCAATAAGAAGTCCATTACACATGCCATCATTTTGGCATATGTTTCCTTAACATGAATCACTACTACAGGGCATGCCATCAACACTTTCAACTTCCCCTTGATGGGACATTGATCTCACATGATTAACAATTTTAAAACCATCAATGTCCTGATCAAACAAGATGACCTCCATTTCTGGTTTAAGAGAAAAATGAGCTACCATGGTTTCATATTCAGCCTCATATGAACTCTCATCTATCCTAGGATCAACAAAATCATATGATGAATCAAAGTATGAGAGCGTACAAATTGAAAAATCAACTTTTTTCTCATTATTAGCTGAAACATGAGAAGTTGAATCAGTTTCCTCACAAAGTTGCCTATAAACAATTTCCTTATCTTCAAGAAGATTAGGGTCACTCTGGCTCCAAGAAACCTCTATCTTACTATCAACACTACTAAAGTCTGATAGAAACTCATCATTTGGGGCTTTATAATCATTTGATGAAAGATCTTATCCCTGTTCATTTTTAATACTTGACTGGAAACAATTTTTTTCTATAGCCTCACAACTAGAAAGACTAGTTACAAAATTACTTGGTGTGTAACCCCTTTATATATCTATCTCTGCATCAAGGACACTTTGCAATTCATTACTAACCATGTTAATTCCTATACAAGGGGCAACCATTGCTTTCTGAAAACAATCTACATTTACATTTTGTTCAGAAACACCATATGAATTATGGTTAGTAAGATTGGCAGGGATAGAAACACTTTGACATTGACTCCACTTCTTTATACACACTTGTCTATTTTATCTGATGCACTATGACAACAAGCTCTAGTAGATAAAAATCTTCTGGTAATCCCATAAATTAGGTTATTTTCAATATACATCACTGTAGTAAAAGCCTGATGTAAATTATGCGGCTCTTTATCTCTCAACAAGGAGCTCATCTTTCTAACAAAAGCACCCAAATAGATTACCAAAAAAATTTGATCATCGAGCATATAGCCTTTTGGAATATCATGCAATGCTTTTGCAAATTTGATGTTGAATGATGGGACTAATTCATCTTCTTTAATTTCAATGTCCATCAATTTTTTCAACACACTACTTGCATTCCTCCTTTCAGCAAACTGGTCCATGAAAGCTAAACTCAATTCTTCCCATGAAGAAATAGAATTTGCTGGTAAAGAATAAAACCAAACTTTGGCATCATATTTCAAAGTCTAGACCAAAAAATTCATGAAGATATCCTCATGAAAAATATCAAAGTCTCCCATCAGATCAGCAAAATCTTGCAAATGCTTATATGCTGAATTTGATTGTTTCCCCTTAAAATCTTGTAAATGCTTCCTAACTTCACTAGGAATCTCATCTGGGAAACCATGAATACCATAAAAACACAATGACACATACCTTTGTATAGAAAAACTTCTACATGAATCCATTATGGACTGCACCTTTACTTAATGAAATTCCTAGGTTTTATCATGAATAACTTATGCATCCATAAGGACATCTAAGTCACACATACGTTTCCAAAGAAAGCAACCTAGTTTTTTTCAACAAATCTAGAGAGATATGTAGACCCGCAATCAAAAAGTCCCTCCTATGGTGACTTCTTTACCCAATAAGGACCATGTAAATACAAAACATTAAATGGAAAATACCTGGTAGTACTACAATTGAAACTTAACTTGTTGACTAGGAAGCTGAGTAGATCTAGAGCCTTATTTGCAGCTCCATCAGGTTCTTTTCTTGTAGAGTCACCACCTCCTTGAAAAGGAAAATTTTTTTCTTATTTTTGTATTTCTTTCCAGCCAACACAAAACTTCACTAGGATCTTAAAACTATTTATCAGGACTACAAATACATCTTTCATACACTAATAAAAAAGAGAACTCAAAGTCGCCACTCACAACTTGGTGAGATGATACAAATTTATTTTATTTTTGAATCTGATGCTATACTTTCAATGGTAACCACTAAATAAAATAAATAAGAAGGCCAACAATCTATCTCTACTTGTACCTGTGTTATTTATGACAAGTTTATAACACCAGAGATATCAAATTGGATTTAGCATGACTATTGCATCTCTATTCCCCAACGGAGTCACCATTTTGTTGGTGACTCAGATGGGCCAAACCAATCTGGTTAGTAAGATATTGATAATTTGTGATTTAACCAGAGATTCCTAATAGATGTATTTCTTTTCTATTGTTCTCCCCAGTGGAGTCACCATTTTTTTGGTTCTTGATTTAACAAGATTTTAACAACCTTCAAAATGCAAAGATGCACCTATGGATTAGCTTACTTCCCACAATCAGTACATTCATACAAGAAAAAGGACCAATGAACAAAGTACAAAGAATTTATATACTTTGAACTCTACAGAATTTAGGTAGGTGTACCTAGGATTAGGATCACTTAATTTTCCCTTTTTCACTAATCCTCACAAAGAAGATATGTTCCCATAATACTTCTTATTATCAGTGACATAAAAAGATAGGGTGTGAAGCTAAACATAGTACCAAGTTACTCACAAACAAAGCAGGGGCTTCAGCTATTAAGTCCACAACTATTTTCTTAAAGGATTTAGAATTTGATTTCATTTAAGTTTTTGGCTGGAATGGATCTCTGAAATACCCCAAATCTGTCATAGACCAATGCCTTATCTGATGGGCATCAGAGTCAAATAAACATTGCAATAGACAACTATGAAATAAGAAGACAACATATTCTAATATGTTGATGCCTTACACCAATCATACACCATTGATCAGATTCTACTTAATAATCCACCTATGTACTCAGATATGCAATCACCTATTCAAAGGACTTTAACCCTCCCCTTAGAAGAGACCTATAAATAAGCAATACATTAATCAGTATCCACTGAAAGACAAGATTGAGATACCCTTGATATCCAAACTCATACACATCTAAAAACCAGTCCTAAACTCAGTTATTTATGTGAAAACAACTCTATTGTATACATTTACAGACATACACTAGAAAAACTAAAACACCCTTGATGCTCTAATTAATAAGATCAAGAACCAAATGGAGACAATCTAATAGTAGTATGAATATGCTGAAATCTTATACATAAGACAGACTTGCTACAATTTACATTCTTATCTTAAAACTAGAAAGGATACAAGAACACCCTATATGAAGAGAAGAGGGCAATATTTACAGAAGGAACCACTCATGGAACCAACCCTAAAAATTATAGAGAAATTGGAACCCATACTAAATGATCTTGGAATTCTTTATAAAGGATTGCAACAAGCTTAGGATCATTTAGGTCTAAATTAGGTCTACAACCACTAGGCACAACAAGAAATGAAAGCAATTAGGAAAGCCTGGAAACCTGAGAGGATCAGATCAAATATGAGGTACAATTATTTGGGTTTCACATCAACAGGCTAACTGCAATTATAATTCACCAATTTCTTGTTGTAGATAAAACAACTTTAATGCCAAGACTATTAAACTACAACTTGCGTGTAAAGGGCATGGAGACAATTGATAATTATTGATCAAACCCTGGCTGCCCTATTAAAATATTAGTTCTACATTAAACATGCATGGCACAACAGGAACTAAAATTAGATCACGGTGGCTACCTGCATCTTTTGCTAATCAATTTGTACCTGTAACCATCCTGGAAAAATCAAATCTAATTCAACTTTGTCATTTCTAACTTACTATATCAAACAATGGAAGAAACCCTTAATCAGTTTAAATTTTTGGCAGCAATGACTAAGTGCATAAGTTTAAAATATGACCATTGATCTTAGTCTTTATCGGTGCATTGGGTGGTTCTCGTTAATCGACAATAGTCAATTAAGCCTTTAAATTATCTGGCCACATCATTATTTTCTAGCAACCAATTAGAAAAGAGCATGTTAGAAACACCTGGCACTATCTTTCTCTTTAACCACATTGAGCACCTTAACCTTATGTCATTCGAAGATTACGCGATTGAAGACTTCGCTTGATCTCGACACATTTTACTTAACCCAAGCTCAATCTAGAGATTGGATGACAAAACCAAATCTCGATCTCTTGATTCTTACTTAACTCATGGTTTCATTAGGAGAATAAACACCAGCCGCCTGATCTCATCTTCATCAATGGTCTTGTTCAATCTTCTAATCTTTATCTTTAACTCATGCTTGATTTGGAGATCTCACGACTAAAGCCATCTCCAATTTGATGAATTTTATCCTTGACCAGGGTTAGATCATGAGAATGAGAAATAAGGTGAATCTCTGGATCACTGAATCTTTGGCTTAACCTTGGTCAACCTCTGAGAATAAATGATGGTCGTTGATCCTATCTTCCATCCATAGTTGCCACTAACTCTCTAATCCATTTAACTTAAATCATCTTTGGTCTAGAGAATACATGACTAAAGGCATTCTTCCAATCTCTAAGTCTTTACCTTAACTCATGTCTGGTTTGGATAATACGTGACTAAAGGAATTCTCTAGATCACCAGATCCTTTATTAACCCTAAGTTCCATTGAGAGAATAAGTGCTAGCCATCGATCTTGCCATCATCCTACAGTCCTTGCTGATTCACTGAATGATTCATGACTTAGCTGTTTGATCATGAGATTTGGAGATAACCATGTTTGCTGGATCATTGAACACTCGGCATTTAACCACTAGGATCAGGATAACATGAGATCACTTAGTCACTGAGTCGCTAAATCCATGACTTGACTGTCATGCCAAACTTCATGTTATCTTTGACTTAACTCAGGATCATCTGGAGATTATATGACTGAAGAGAGTCTCATAATCTCATAACATTAATCTTAACCCTGGTCACATTCAGAGAACACACGAATGCCTTAATATCTGGATCACTAGATGTTTGGCTAACCCTGAGTTTGATTTGGAGAATACATGCCAGTTGTTCATTCACATTACCATCAACAGTTCTTGTTTAATCTCTAAATGTTTCCTTCCTTGATCGATTCATTTGGATATTTAGTGACTAAAGGAAACTATAATCGCCCGCTAAGTCACTTGATGTTAGGAACCTAACCGCCAAGATTGAGAGATCACATGAACACTCAGTCGCTAGTTCATTGAATACAGGAATTAACTACCTGGGCTTAGGAAATAAAACATGTGTAGAATGGGGACTTTAAGTGGCCCGAAAAAGGTAATGAGAAAATAGATTTGGCTATGGTTTTGGACTTAGAAATTTTTTATGAAACTCTTATTCATGGATAATTTAACTCCCAGAACTTCCAATTTCTATATCTCACTAGTTTTTACACCAAAATGCATGTGATCTGAACTAGAGCTTGCACACACCATAAATTATCCCTGGCTAAGTTCGCAAGCCATAATACAACATAAATTTTCTTTGCTGGTTAAAACAAGTTTGTAGTAGGACATGACACTTTCATAGGGTTTTGCAAGGATGAAGACCATTTTCTAAGAATTTTGGCAATGATAGGAAAATGGGCTAAGACTACCACTGTAACCAGTTAGGACATCTAGCCTATAGATTTCCAGGGAAGGGGTCTACATCACAAGGAAGTAAAAAGAGGGTGAGATATGTTCAAGAAGAGACAAGTAATAAAAAGCATGTAGAATTTCCTTTAGAATCAGGAGGAAACCTTATGATAAGAACTACACTCATCAAAGAGCTTGTCAGAGAAGAACCTAGTCAGAGAAGGGCGTTGTTTAGAAAGAAATGCAAAACCTTGGGGAAAGTTTGTAAAGTCATCATTGACTTAGGGTCAACTGACAATATTATGTTAGAAGAGGTAGTTAGTAAACTCAAGATGCCAAGGATCCCTCATAAAAATCCTTATAGAGTCACTTGGTTGAACAAGGGACAACATGTCCTAGCTAATGAGAAAGCATGGGTAGAAGTCACCATTGGGAGGTATAAGGACAAAGTGCTATGTGATGTTTTACTGATGGACACATGTAACCTTTTATTGGTAAGGCCTTGGAAATTTGATAGGCAAGCCATACATGATGGGGCTAAGAATGCCTATTCATTCAAGAAAGATGGATTCAAGATACTATCTTTGTTAGAAGAAGGGGAAGCAAGGTCAACAGGGCCTAATGTTATCTTGGTGGGTGAGAAATAATTATTGGGAACTCTTGAAGAAGGTGAAGGAGTAGGGTTTGCAATGGTTTTGAAGCCCAAAGAAGATAAGGTAGAAAAGAAGACAAAGTTTCCTATGGAGATACAAGAAATTTTGAAGCATTATCAAGACATAGTAAGTGATGGAAAACCTATTAGGAGTAATAGTCCATAATACAACTTAGATGGGAGGGGCTGAATCAGTTGTATGATAGATTATTAAACTTTAAACTTTGAATAGATGCAATATCAAATCCAATGAACACAATGAATGTCAACACAATAACACAATATTTTTTGTCGAGGAAATCCTATTAAAGGTAAAATGCTGGTGGGAATTAACACCCACTAATGATGTACTGAGATTATAGTATCCTTGTTAGAAGATCTATCCCTATTAGGAGATTTTAGTACATAGTCCTTGTTAGAGTGTAGACCCCGTTAGGAGTCAAGAAAGAAGGTTGGGCTCACTACCCAAAGAAGGTTAAATCCACCTTCAGAACTCATTGTTCACAATGCAAGTGTATGTGAAGAAATACACAATCTTTTGAACTGTCTGACATCAACTATCTTTTCTTGATCAGTTCCAATGAACTACACATGTAATCCTCTAATCTATATCTAGCAGACACAAGCTTGCAGCTTCCACAATCTCCTTTACATCACATACATTCTCACCATATCTTTTCCAAAGAAAAGATCTTACATATATACCCTATTACATTCTACATGATTAGGTTGGCCGATTAGGCTTTCCTAATATACAAATAATTACATTAACCATTGATAAGATACACACAGTATCTAAAACAAGTATACAATAATTACATTACAACAATTAAGGACTGACACCCTTAATTTACATTTGCCAACCCAAATTCATGCCACATCTTTGAAGTCAGCTTCCAAATAGATCTTCTCTAGAACACACACCACAAATGATGTCATCCAAAATTTTGTACCTTGCACTAACTAGTGAACATTATTTAATACCTTTTCTATCATCCCTTAAGCTCACATACAATGAATCTATACCTTCTGTAAGATACGCCACAAGCACAAAGACTAACTCTGTCAACTTCCACTGTCTCTGTCCAGTAACCAGTCTTCACCAAAACATCTATAACTTAGACAATACACAATATTACATTATGTGATCTTGGATATGAGATCAAAACATCTTCTTGTACTCTCATCTAACTTTGCACATTCTGAAACATCCATACAGTGTCTATACATTGTAATAACCAATCTATTCTTTTCATAGAAATATATGTTGACATCAGTGACAAAACATGAATGACAACATAAACAATTCTGGCATCACTCAACATAGTGATTAAACATATTAAATTTATCAACCATCTCCCCAATGCATTAGTAATATCCAACAATCTCCCCCTTTGGCATTGATGTCAACATATGGGAAAATCTATTAACCCAAAGTTTTATTAATCCAAAGTTTTGTAACCAAACAGTACTCTCATAGTACAACTCCATACAATCTCCCCATACAGTAGGGATTTTTTCATAGAAACTCTCCCCCTTTGACAACAATGGAAAAGGGTGTCATAATTCATAAACTATCTTCAACACCTGTCTTCCATGATCACTCCCCCTGAGGAGTAGATCCCTACATCAAGTCCAAAATATGATAAGGCTCTAAAAACATATGGACTGATGCATCCATGCATCATTTAATTCTGACTAGGAGGGGCCTGAACCCCAAGCATACCTCTAAGATATTCAAAGGTATCTTTTGGCAGTGGATTTGTAAAGATGCCTGCAATCTATTCCTTTATGCTAATGTATTCCAACTTTATTTCCTTCTCTTCTACCTTATCTCTCAAGAAGTGATACTTAATAGAAATATGCTTAGTCTTAGAGTGCATCACATGATTCTTTGACATATTCACTATACTGGTGTTATCACAATGGATAACCACTAGTTCATCAAAATTTATTCCAATATCCTTCAGCATTTGTTTCATCCAAACAATTTGAGTGCAGTTAATAGCAGTAGAAACATACTCTGATTCAACAGTAGATTGAGCTATACAATCTTGCTTCTTACTTAGCCATGAAACCAACTTTTTCCCATGGAAAAATGCATGTCCACTAGTACTATTCCTATCATCAATATTTCCTACCCAATCAGCATCATTATAAGCATGAAGTTTAAAGATATCATTTCTATCATACCATTAGCCATAATCAATTGTTCCTTTTAGATATCTAAGTATCCTTTTCACAATAGCTAGGTGTGTCTCTTTAGGTTTTGCCTAATATCTAGCCACAATCCCAACAACATTAGCAATATCTAGTCTGGTGTGATTTAGATATTGTAATCCTCCAACCATTGATCTATACTTGGTCTAAAAAACACACTTTGATTCATCATCATTTATCAGTTTATTACTAGTCACCATGGGTGTACCAACTAGTTTATAGTCTTCCATTCCAAACTTTTTCAACATTTCTTAAAGATATTTAGTCTGAGAAATAAATATGTCATTCTTTCTTTGATTTATTTTTAGTCCAAGAAAGAATTTCATTTCACCTATCATGGACATCTCAAATTCATTTTCCATCTCTTTATAAAATTTCTCACACAATTCATCATTGCCTCCAAAGATAATATCATCAACAAAAACTTCTATTATCAAAACTCCATCTTCACTAGATCTTAAATACAGATTATTGTCAGCATTACCTTTTCTGAATCCAAGCCAAAGTAAGTATTTGTCTAACCTTGCATACCAAGGCCTTGGAGCTTTCTTCGACCCATACAATGCCTTCTTCAACTTGCATACCATGGCATTTCTCCATCTTCGCATAGAGGAAATCCATCAGGTTGTTCTATATACACTTCTTCTTCAAGATCCTCATTCAAGAATGTAGATTTCACATCCATATCATATACATTGAAGTTCTTATGTGTAGCATAAGCCAAGAATAGTCTCATAGCTTCAATTCTAGCAACATGAGAAAAAATTTCTTTAAAATCTATGCCTTCCTTTTGTGAGTAACCTTTACATACCAATCTTACTTTGTTTCTTACTAAAACTCCTTCTTCATTCATTTTGTTTCTAATAACCCATTTAGTTCATATTAATTTTTTTTCTTTAGGTCTAGGAACCAATTCACAAGTGTTATTTTTCTTTATCTAATCTTGCTCTTCTTTAATAGCATTTATCCAAGATTCATCTCTACAAGCCTCATCTGTAGTCTTTGGTTCAACTTGAGAAATGAAACAAATTTCTTCTCTAGCCTTTGATGTAGTCATTACTCCTTGATTAGTGTTACCAATAATTTGATTTTCAGGATGATTATTCTTTACATACCTTGGAGTCTTAGGAATCTCAGTAGCCTCTTTTGTGTCATCATCCGAAGTCTCATTTTTTCATTTAGTCTCAACAGGTTCTTCTTCTTCTATGGTAGCAACCTCCTTGATCTCTGTATCCTTATTACAATTATACTTTCTTTAGATTGTATCTAAAACCTTTCATCTATCCTCACATTGTGACTTTCAATCATCTTCCTTAATCTCAGATTGAAATATTTGTAAGCCTTTATCTTAGTAGAATAACCAAGGAAAATTCCTTCATCACTTCTAGCATCAAACTTCCCTATCTCCTTATCTCTCTTGATATATCATTTACTACCAAATATTCTGAAATATTTTATAGTAGGAGTAAGATCAAACCAAAATTCATAAGGAATCTTACTTGTAGCTTCTCTGATTTGAACTTTGTTCAATGTGTACACCATTGTCCCAAAAACCTCTCTCCAATGCACATGAGATATATTTCCTTCAAGAAACATTATGTTAGGAATGAATGCTAAAGTGTTTGGCAGCCATTCTATAGCAGTTGTTGTTGCATTCATGACTATGATTGTCATTGATGTCAACATAGTGATTTACCAAAGACTTGCAGAGAAGTAGACATAGTTTGGATTAGTGCACATGGGTTATTGTAGTTGGAGCTATGCAAAATTGAGGATATACTCTTTGATATGTCATATGTCTATGGTTAAGAGTGCAAATAGTAATTTATTGATTCATGGAAGTTATGATCATTTTGGTGAAAGGAGTGTTCAGGTAGTGTTCCTGAGAGACGGTTTGTGAAAATCAGATGATATCTCCTAATCAGGATGGAATCTAGTTCTAAGTAGTTAAAGGGAAGTTGAAGACACATTGATAGTGGCTTGGATGATAGCACATAATTCTAAGTCACATGAGTGAAGATTTATTATATTTGGAAGCCGACCATTTTATGTAATTTTGGTGTAGCGTGTGGAAACTTTTATTTTGTAATTGTATGCTGACTCATTTGTAATTATTTGAGTGTGGTATAAAGGAAGGAATGCATTTCCTTATTTTATGTAGTTTTAGTGATGATGTGTGATGAGGTATGCATGAAGTGAAGAAAAGAGCTAAGTATGAAAGTGAATTTGTGAAGGAAGACATGCGAAGTACAAAGATCTAAAATTGAGATCTGATGTAACAGTAAGTGCGGTTAGGCATAGTCAGAGAAGAGGTAACATATTATTCTATTGAGTAATGCAAAAATTATTTGGACATTGTGTTTAGTGATCTTACCCTAAAGTTGTTTGGGTAGTGGGTCCTTCTGTCTTCTATAACTCTTAACAGGGTTAGAATCTTTTAACAGGGATTCAAAATCTCCTAACAGGGATTCATATGTACTGAATGTATTTCATAAGACTGTTAGAAATAGGAAATAATGAGAGGGGGGGGGGGGGGGGTGAATTAGTATTTCACAAACTTTTACTTTTTCCCACTTATGGATATAACAAATTACTTTAGTGCATACAAATCATAAGAAACTAAATAGAATACATAACAGTAAATGTAAAGAACTCATAACACATGATATGTTCTCGAGGAAACCCTGGCCAAGGGAAAAACCTGGTGGGGATGGTACCCACAAAGATCCACTAATCAAAAGATATCCGCTTAAGGATGTTGAACCTGTTAGGAGCCTGTTACAATCATATAGTGTATCAGTCCTGGTTAAGGGACTATAGGCCTTGTTAGAAGCCTCAACCCTGTTAGGAGTTGTAGATACAAAACCTGATTACCAAATGAGCTCACTACCCAAACAAGTAATACAAATGTTTACTGATTACAATATGGTACTACTTACAACTTCACATCATAAAACTTTCGTTGCTATCACAAGTTACATATGTTACATGTTACATTTCAAGTATGTTCGGTACATCTTTATTTATACAAGATACAAACATAATATCTTTCTCCTGTCATCTTGCATATCTTTATCCAAGAATAAACATCTAGGATGTCATCTCTTTATAATATAAAGTCATTATTTTGACAAGAAAAATAATCCCTTAATTCATTTACTAGTTCTGTCTTCAAAACTACTCTGTCAGCTGTACTTTGTCATCGGTAAAACAATCATAACTTTGTCTGTACTATCTGTACTCTTTTTTGCACTGAGATGGGGTATCCTTAGACACCATAGAGTCTATGTTCAACTGCACAAACTTTGATCATGCTCTAGTGAACACCAAAACAAACTGTATCGGGTGCTTTGTCAAAAACACTGTTTCATACTTAGACAATTTTAGTCTGCGATCTTCCATACTTACTTTCCAGCTTATGCAATCTTCAGAGGGAACATATGTTGCTATAATGACAACATCTATGTACATACCTCAGCCAAATTGTTGACAATCTCCCCCTTTGTCATTGGTGGCAACATATGAGAAAATTGGCTAAGTGTACAAGTGAAAATCTCAAAATTTTTATCAAAATTTTGGCCATAGTATAAAATAAGTATACTATCCTTATATCTCCTCAAAATATATACATAATCTATAACACTTCATAATACTCCATAGAACTCCCCCTATGAGTATCCTTCCTTATCATATATAGACAATTTTCTAAGTATCTCTCCCCCTTTGACAACAATGACAAAATAAAGGATGGAAAGGGATATACAAAATTGTGTCAAAAGTTTTACCTTACTATCTTATTGCATAGCCAGTAGGCTTGCAACACAATCTGCAAAATCTATCTTCCAAGTCTCAAAATCTTTCTCCCATGCCTTCTCTATTAATTCTACTACATTGAGTAAAGTACTCAATCCGTATGCTGCAATATGACAGGCTTGAAGGGATTCAAAATTGAACTTCTGAAATGATGTCTTAGTAGTAAGACATTCTTCTAGCTGTTCTTCTATTATAGTCAACTTGATTGAGACATGCTCTCTCAAGATGTTTATTCTAATAATTTTCTTGATTTTCTCATCATTCAAAGTCCTTATCTCATCACATAATTTTCTGATCTTTTTCTCAACTGCACTGATCTTTATGTTTAGGCTGGCCAAAGAGTTTGTCTCTACTACAATTTCATCTTGCTTCTCTTTTATCTTCTTTTCTTCCTTAATTAAAATATTTTCAGATTTTGTACACTGAATGCACAAACACTTTCTAGTCTCAAGATGTTTCCTTAAGTTCTTAATGTGTCTGTCAAGGCTGTCAATGTCATTTTTGATATTCTAACTTATATTCTACAACATCTCAGCTTCATAAGCTACCTGAGCCTTAACCTTAGCAATATCAGTCAAATTAGTGAACTCAACATCAAAAGATTTAATTACCATCTTTGCTCTTTCAAGTGGATTTGAATCAAAGAATTTTGTAGATATAACACTTTGTAGCTTCTCAGTCAAATCTTTCAGACTACCTTCCAAATTCTTAACTTTCTTGTTCTTTCCAATAATTTTGTTCAAAGAAGTGATCAACTCTAATTGATCATCGTCATCAACTTCCTTGCTCAAATCTTCAATCAATGTTCCTATTCCTTTCTCCTTTCTAGTCTTAGGAGTAAGATTGATGTCTTCTTGTGGTTCAATAGGTGTATGGGCCTTTGTTTCCATTTGCACTTCAGTTCGAGTAGTCTCTGTTTCAATACTCTTTTCTTGCTCTCCCAAAACCAAATTA
Organism: Chamaecyparis obtusa; assembly: GCA_027943335.1. Taxonomy (NCBI): domain Eukaryota; kingdom Viridiplantae; phylum Streptophyta; class Pinopsida; order Cupressales; family Cupressaceae; genus Chamaecyparis; species Chamaecyparis obtusa. Next base: position 2,839,591 of record BSBK01000032.1, read on the forward strand.
TCAACAATGTTATTCAAACTGTTGAGTACCACATCATCTAAATCTAAAGTAACTTTTGTTCCTTCAATGTCCATAGATTCTATTCCAATGTTTATAGAAGAAGAGGGAATATCTTCAACTTCAACTACCTTTGCTGCTACCTCTGCTTGTTCTAAACTCTGTTTCTCTGCTGGTTTTGCAACTGATTGATCTTTTCTATCTTTTCCTGCTACCAAGTTTGCTAGCACTTGCCTAATTGCCTATTCAGTTTCAGTCTTCACTTGTTCATACTGACCTCCCATTATTTGTATAATTCTTCTTTTGGTTCTTAATAGGGTTTTAAGTGGCTTGAGGATCTATTTAAGGTGGTCATCATCTCTTATCTCACAGAACTATCTAATCACATTCTCTCTCATTTTAGTATCTTCTTCTTTTTCTCTCATCTTTCTTCTCACAAGTTTGTTGTACAAATCTTCTGGTATCTTTCCATGAATGGTATCAAATTTCTTGTTTGTCAAAATCATATGTGTGACCATTGCATTCTCTAGATTTAATCTATCAGAGATCCATATAAATCATAGTATTTGTTCATTTTGGTAAAGTCTCCATGCTGCATTATATCTTCATTAACTCTTTCTATCCTTGGTTTCCATGATTTCTTCTTTATTTTCACTTCATCATCTTTTAACTCTGTAACTCTTCAAGGTACTAGTGGAACAATTGTTTTTTGTCTATTACCCAATCCTGAAGCACTTGCCTTCATTCTTTTGCTTGGTGTTGAAGAAAAGGGTTTCTCTGTCTGACTAATTTCTTATTCCTTCTTAGGTTCTTCAACCTTTACCTTAACTTGAATAGGTTCTGCACTTGATGCCAAAGGTGGGACTGATAGTATCTCACTTTGCCTTATTGCTTTTGTAGTCTTTCTTGCAATATCAAATTCCTGCTCACTCATACCTGATTCTTTTAGAATTTTCTTTATTGTAGACTCCAATCTCTTCTTTGATTGTTTCTCTTCCTTAAGTGTCTTTGCTAAATCAAAGTTTTCATCATATGTTCCAAATCTATTGCTATGAGCATCAACTTTACTTTTCAACAATCTACTAACATATCCTTCTGTTTCAACTTCAGAGATTTCATAGCCAAGAGGGTCTATGAATTCATGTCTAGCTTCTACTGCCTCAATGTAAGTGAAATCAGTATCAACCATAAAAAATATATCATCTTTGTATTTCTCAACTAGGGATGGAGGAATTCTTGATCTACTTACCACAATGTTTTGAAAAGTTTTCAACACTAACTTTACATTGTCATTAACCTTCTCAATAAGATGTTTCATGTAAACTTTATTGATTCTTGCCATAGTATTCTCACCATCATTCCATTCAATAGTGTAAGGAAATCTTCTTAGCAAGTGGAAGAACATGTAAGTAACCAATGAGGAAAATCTAAAGTGAGTGTATTTATCTTTCTTTATCTTTTCCAAATTCTCAAACAACTGTATTCTCAGAATTTTGCACATATCCACAAGCTTCTTCTCCACACACATCAAATAAGCAATGTGTACCATACCTGCTGGCATATCATCTTCTCTAGAGCTTCCACAAAACTTTGTTGTCAAAACCTTACACAAGTATTTTATATCATCTTGCTTAATCTTACTAATGACTATACCTCTACCATTGTATACTGAACCGGTGTTTTCAATCACAATCTTTCTCATGTTTTTCTCATTCAGTGGAATTGCACCAACTTTTGATAATCCAGTCACACATGAATTAGGTCTGCAGTTATTTCTATAACTCTATCTTCTAACCAAAATTTACCATTATGTATCCTACTCAAAATGATCTTAGTACACTCCTCATCATCAAATTCATATTTCATAGAGTACTCAATGATTTCATTATTTTCTAGATGTTCATAACCTTGTTTCATTGACATATCCAAGTAGTAAAATTTCTTATATTCACCATTAGAATCACTCTCCCTTAGGGTTTCATACTTGCATCCAAGATAACTTTTAACATTCTCTAAATGAAGAACTCCATCTGGTAAGGATGATAAGGCTAAACTAGCATCTCTTTCTGAGGGTTCAATTGGATCTTTCTTAGTTCTAGGTCTGTTCTTATTGTTAATGTTGTGAATCAATGACAAATCCATGATTATATCTAATTACTTTAAGCTAATTCAAGATCTTAGTCAGATAAATACCTTAAATTCACAAAATTAGGGCTTTCGCTAGATCGACGCTTCAAGCTTCTGCAAATCACTTCCAAACTTCTTTCTTCACTTCCGAATCACTTCTAATCACTTGATAATCACAATAACTTTGATTTAAATCTTTTAATACTTAGCATTTACTTGATCTGACATCGCATTCAATTCTTTTGCCGCTAAAATGCCAAAAAGATGATTCTGTAAACCTACAACCATAAATCTTCTTGTGACCTTGCAAACCACAATATTTCTTTTTGTGCACTTAACCATAGCATTAGTATAACATAACAAACCTTCATCTAACTATGAAAAACTTAACTCATTCAAAATCTAATTCTAAGTTCGTAAACTACAGAAATTTACATAATTTAAGTGCTTAAAGAAGGGTTAGGTAAGGACTCATTCTTACCATCAGATACATTACCTTTCTGATTACCTTCAATGCTAAATATACCTCCTTGATCTATGCCTTTAACAAATTTTACTTCATCTTCATTGCTACAACAACCTTTCTCTTTGTTTCTTGCATTTTTATTTCTTCTTGCATAGTTTCTAGGGTTAGGGTTATGATGATAACCTCCATTGTTCATTCTGCAAAATCTTGCTGTGTGTCCAATATTGTTACATATCTGACAAGTGATTCCATTGGTTCCATATCTAGGTGTTTGCTAATTGATTTGTGTCCTGCAATTTCTAGCAATATGTCCAATTTTGTCACATCTGAAACATACTATTCCATTTCCTCTTTTCATGTCTTCAGTTGATCTCTGATCTGCATTGTTAGTATTTCTAGGCATTCTACTATTGTAATTATTCTCAATAACTTTAGATCTTCTACATTCAATAGCTCTATGTCCAAAACCATGACAATTATAACAATAACCATTAAGAGGTTTGAATTGTTTACCTGTACAATCTCTCTTCATATGACCAATAGTATTATAAGCAAAACATCTACCTTTGAATTCTCTTTGCATACCTTTGGATGATTCATCTTGCTTTGGTGCATCTTCTTGCTTCAGTGATTCTTCTTGCTTTGGTGATTCTTTAGATTTGTTCTCATCTAACTTCTTTTCTTCACTGCTTTCACATTCATTTAGATCTGGTTTCTTACTTTCACTAACTATCTTCAATATGTTAAATCCAAGACCAGTTTTGTCATAGAATGGTTTTCCATAAGATACTTGCTTATCAATCTTTTCACTATTTGAATATAGCCTCTCAAGTTGTTGTTTGGATTGAGTCAATTCACCTTTCACAATTTTGTTATATTTTTCAAGTTCATCATACTGCAATTTGACTTTATCAAATTTAGATGTTACCTTGCCAAGTTTAGATTTCAGATCTTCATTCTCATTCTTCAAGTTTTCATTCTCAGATCTTAAATTGTCATTTCCATCTTTCAAGCTAAGCTTCAGATTTGCTATCTTCAATTCATGTTTAAGGATCACATTTTATTTTTCTAAATCATCACAATCTTCAACAAGAATTTTAGATTCCTTCTCAAATTTCAGATCTTCTATCTTACCTTTCAATTTGTCAATAAGATTCTTTGCATCATCATACTTTCTTTTCAAAGTGTTTCTTTCATCAGTAAGCATATCAATTTTCTCAAGAGCTTCTTCAAGATTCTTCTGTAATTGATCCATATCCATAGAGATCTTACTCAAGCTGCTAGGCTTTCCTTGAATGTTTCTTCTTCAAGTAACTATGCTTTGATACCAATTGTTAGAAATAAGAAATACTGAGAGGGGGGGTGAATCAGTATTTCACAAACTTTTACTTTTTCCCACTTATGGATATAATAGATTACTTTAGTGCATACAAAGCATAAGAAACTAAATAGCATACATAACAGTAAATGTAAAGAACTCATAACACATGATATGTTCTCGAGGAAACCCTGGCCAAGGGAAAACACCGGTGAGGATGGTACCCACAAAGATCCACTAATCAAAAGATATCTAGTTAAGGATGTTGACCTTGTTAGGAGCCTGTTACAATCATATAGTGTATCAGTCCTGGTTAAGGGACTATAGGCCTTGTTAGAAGCCTCAACCCTATTAAGAGTTGTAGATACAAAACTTGATTACCAGATGAGCTCACTACACAAACAAGTAATACAAATGTTTACTGATTACAATATGGTACTGCTTACAACTTCACATCAACAACTTTCGCTGCTATCACAAGTTACATATATTACATGTTACATTTCAAGTATGTTCGGTACATCTTTATTTATACAAGATACAAACATAATATCTTTCTCCTGTCAGCTTTCATATCTTTATCCAAGAGTAAACATCTAGGATGTCATCTCTTTATAATATTAATTCATTATTTTGACAAGCAAAATAATCCCTTAATTCATTTACTAGTTCTGTCTTCAAAACTACTTTGTCGGCTGTACTCTGTCATCGGTAAAACAATCATAACTTTGTCCATACTATCCATACTCTTTTTTGCACTAAGATGGGGTATCCTTAGACACCATAGGGTCTATGTTCAACTACTCAAACTCTGATCATGCTCCAGTGAATGTCGCCAAAACAAACTGTATCGCATGCTTTGTCAAAAACACTGTTTCATACTTAGACAATTTTAGTCTGCGATCTTCCATAATTACTTTCCATCTTATGTGATCTTCATAGGGAACATATGTTTCCATAATGACAACATCTATGTACATACCTCAGCCAAATTGCCAACAAAGACTCCTAATAGAGTCCATCCTCTCACAAGGAATATTCATATTAGTGCATCTTTTGTGGGCATCATTCCCACCGGGGTTTACTCTTTGATCAAGAGGTTCCCTAGTCAACATATCTTGTGTCATTGTGTTATTGTGTATGAATATCTTTCTATGGTTGGTAATTATATTGCTTATATGGTTTAATGCTATTGAAGATGATAAAAGTTATAATTATTTGATAACTGATTCACCCCCCCCTCTCAGTTACCTTGGTGGACTTTACTTTCTAACAATTGGTATTAGAGTAGTAGGTCCTTGAAAGAGAAGTTTAACAACTTAAGGAGATCCATGGAAAATTTTAGGAAAGAAATCCCTAAGTTTTATGGAGTAAATTTTGACAATTGGAAATAAAAGATGAAGACACAACTATTATGTTTAGGACCAGGTTAATGGTTGATTACAAAGAATAATAAGACTATCATTGAAGAGGACAATCTTGAAACATGTACTGTGGAAGAGAGAGATCTATTCATGTGTAGCATACTTGCAATAGAAGCACTCTTGATAGCACTACCGGAGAATGAGTACAATCAGGTAAAATATTTGAAAAAATCTCATGAAATTTGGAATGCTTTACGCTCTACTTTTGAAGGCGATGAACATGCAAAAAAATTTAGATTACATAATTGGATATGTGCATTTGAAGATATAAGAATGTTGGAAGATGAATCTGTTAGAAGTTATATTGGTAGAATGTTAGAGATCATTTCAGGTATAAAATCTTGTGGAGGAACAAAGGCAAAGAATGAAGTGATATGGAAAATTCTGAGGACATTAACTCTTGTATTTAAGCAAACAACATAGATGATTGAACAAGTGATACCTTGTACAACAAACTTTACAAGAGAGACTCTTCTTGGAAGATTGGAAGCAGCAAAAATGAACCTGAGATTATCAGGAGACTTACCTAGAATGGAGACAACATTCAGTGCTCTTAGTGTTCACCCTACTTTTTTAAGAAGCATCAGTGTGAGCGGAGATTATGCTGGTAGCAACAGATCTAGAAATGAAGAAGACAAGAAGATTGAAGAAGGTATTGCCTTGCTTGTGAAAAGAGAGCCAGATGGTAAGAAAATTTTTAAATGTTGGACTTGTCAAGAATATGGTCATTTTGCATCTAAATGTCCTAAGAGAGTTAAAAAGTACAGAAGCAATTTCAAACCTAGAAGATCTAAGGAATGTTATTATGCTAATGATGAAGATCTTGAAGCTAGTATAGAAAGAAATTTAAGTAAAAGTGATACTAAAAATAATGATGACATAGGATTTGTAGCAATTAAAGAATAAAATCCTGAAACTAATGTTAAGGAAGAAAAAGCCTTAGTTTTTGAAGTTGAAAAGAGATTTAATTGGATTATAGACAATGGTTGTTCACATCATATGACTAGAGACATGAAAAAGTTCATAAAGTTGAATGAATATGATGGTGGAGTAGTTAGAGTTGGAAACAATGCACCTTGTTTGATTAAAAGTATAGGATCTATTACTCTTGATGGAAAGACTAATACTAATGATGTTTATTTTGTGGATGGATTGAAACATAATCTTTTGAGTGTTGGACAGTTAGTTGATAAGGGATATCAAGTTTGGTTTACTGAGAAAACTTGTGTGATAAAGGATAAAGATGGAAATCTAATTGGAACTGGATCTAGAACAAGAGGTAATGTATTTTAGTTGAATCCTACTGAGATGACATGTTTGATTACAAAGATTGATGACAGTTGGTTATGGCATAGAAGGTTTTGTCATATAAACTTTGATAACATTGTGAAAGTAAGTACTACACTTGCAGTAAGAGATTTACCTAGAATTATAAAGCCTACTAACATGATTTGCAAAGAATGTGTAATGGCTAAATAGAAGAGAAGTTCCTTTCCTAGTAAGAAGTTTACATCTACAGAGAAGCTGGAGATTGTTCATAGAGATTTGAGTAGTCCTACCAGGACTAGAGGATTTTATGGAGAAAGGTATTTTATGATTCTTGTTGATGAATTTACAAAAATGATGTGGATTGCATTTCTTAAAGAAAAATTTGAAGCATTTGATAAGTTTAAGATTGTTAAGAATAAAGTTGAGAATGAATCTGGAATGAAGATTAAATGTTTAAGATCTGATAGAGGTGGAGAATTTACTTCTAAAGAGTTTAACAACTTTTGTGAATAAAATGACATTAAAAGGCAATATTCAGCTCCTTGAACACTTGAACAAAATGGCCTTGCAGAAAAAAGGAATAGATCAGTGACTGAAGCAGCAAGATCTATGTTGTTTCAAAATAATTTGGCAAAGATATTCTAGAGAGAAGTAGTGAACACAACAATATATACAATGAACAGAGTACAAATCAGAGCATACACGGACAAGACACCTTAAGAATTATGGTTTGGACATGCACCCTCAGTTAAGTATTTTAAAATTTTTGGAAGCAAATGTTATATAAAGAGAGATGATGATATAGGAAAGTTTGTTCCTAGAAGTGATGAAGGTATATTTCTTGGATATTCTTTGAAAAGAAAAGCATATAGATGTTTCAATAAAAGAACTAAGACTATTGTTGAGAGTGCAAATGTTAAAGTTGATGAAAAGTTCAAAATTCAAGAAAGAATGCTTGATTATGAATTTGATGAAGAAACTCATCCTAAGCCTAATACTGGAACTACCGAATTGTTTTATGAAACTGACAATGATTTGTTGAATGAAAGCCATAGTGAAGTTATTGAAGAACCTACATTTGAAGAGAGATCTGAGATAGTGACACATAGCAAGAGTTTGTTAATGAATCATCCTTTTGAACAGATTACTAGGAGCATCAAAAGAGGAGTTCTTACTGGGAATAAGGCACAAGAACAGTTATGTTTGATTTCTCAAATTGAACCTAAGACTACTAATGAAGCCTGTGAAGATGAAAATTGGACTAATGCTATGAAAGAAGAACTAGATCAGATTGAAAAGAACAATACATGGGAATTGGTCCCTAGACCTAAAGACAAGAATGTTATTGGAACTAAATGGGTATTCAAAAACAAGATGAATGAACAAGGAGAAGTAGTAAGAAATAAAGCAAGATTGGTATCTAAGTGTTACTCACAACAAGAAGGAATTGACTATGAAGAGACTTTTGCACCTATTGCAAGAATTGAAGCAGTAAGAATGTTTTTGGCATATGCAGCTTACAAGAAATTCAAAGTGTATCAGATGGATGTGAAGTCAACATTTTTGAATGGAGAATTAGAAGAAGTCTACATTGAGTAGCCTAAAGGTTTTCCTTTAACTCAAGAAGGAGACATGGTATGTAAATTAAAGAAAGCTTTATATGGACTTAAACAAGCACCTAGAACTTGGTATGCAAGACTAGATAAGTATTTGTTAAAGTTGGGATTTATAAAAGGTACAATTGATAGCAATCTCTACACAAAAGAAATTGAAAATGGTTTGTTAGTCATAGTTATTTTTGTTGATGACATTATATTTGGAGGAGAAGATGAAGCTAGTGACAAGTTTGCTGATGAAATGAAGACTGAATTTGAAATGAGTATGATTGGTGAAATGAAATAATTTTTGAGATTACAAATAACATAAAAAAATGATGGTATCTTTGTAAGTTAGATAAAGTACCTAAATGACTTGTTGAAAAGATTTGGAATGGAGGATTGTAAGCCAGTTGGAACACCTATGGTGACTAGACATAAGTTATCTAGCACAGATGAGACTCCTGTAGTAGAATAGAAGAAATACAAATCTATGATTGGAGGATTGCAATATTTGACTCATACAAGACCTGATATAGCACATTCAGTTGGAATTGTAGCAAGATTTCAAGTTGAACCTAGAGAATCACATTATGCAGTAGTAAAGAGGATACTGAGATATTTAAGAGGCACAATGGACTATGGATTATGGTATGAAAATTTTGATTATTTCACCCTATGTGCATATACAGATGTTGATTGGGGAGGCAGTGTTGATGATAAGAAAAGTGCCAGTAGAGGAGCATTTTTCCTTGGAGGAAGATTAGTTTCTTGGCTAAGAAAGAAGTAGAATTGTATCTCACAAAGCACAGTAGAAGTAGAATATGTAGCAGCAACAAACAATTGTAACCAGATAATTTGGATGAAGTAGATGCTAAAGAATATTGGAATAAAATTTGTTGAACCTGTTGTTATACATTGTGATAACACCAGTATAGTTACTATGTCTAAGAATCTTGTATTACATTCTAAGACAAAAAATATAGAGATTAAGTATCATGTTGTAAGAGAGAAAGTTGCTGAAAAAGAAGTCAGACTTGAGTACATAAGTACAAAGGAGCAGATAGAAGATATATTCACAAAGCCTTTGCCTAAGGATACATTTGAGTATCTAAGAGGTATGCTTGGGGTTATGCCCCAACCTACTTTTGAGAAGTGATACAATTGGTTGCATCCATCCAGTGGTATATGAGCCTTATCTTTCTTCTAGACTGCATGTTGGTACTTCCTCTATGGGGGAGTATGTGTATCTAAGTTGAGTCATGAGGACTCTAGTAAATGTATTTTCTGAAAAGTGTCTTTTGACATTGACTTGTTGTAGACATAGTGATGGAATTTCTATCATTGATGTCAATGGGGGAGAAGTATACATGAAAAACAATATGAGACATCTGTTGGAGAGAACTGAACAAGATAACGAAGCAAGATTTGATTGATGAAGAGGATTTGAAGAAGCAGTGTGCAGTATTGGATTTTTGGAACATTGGATGTTTTTCATCTATGTTGCCATCAATGCCAATGGGGGAGATTGTTAGGAATGAATGCTAAAGTGTTTGGAATCCATTCTATAGTAGTTGTTGTTGCATTCATGACTATGATTGTCATTGATGTCAACACGATGATTTACCAAAGACTTGCAGAGAAGCAGGCAGAGTTTGGATTAGTGCACATGGGTTACTGCAATTGGAGCTATGTGAAATTGAGGATATAATATTTGATATGTCATATGTCTATGGTTAAGAGTGCAGACAATAATTCATTGATTCATGGAAGTTATGATTATTTTGGTGAAAGCAGTGTTCAAGCAGTGTTCCTAAGTAGCAGTTTGTGGAAATTAGATGACATCTCCTAATAGGGATGGAATTTGGTTTTGTGTAGTTAAAGGGAATTTTAAGATGCATTGATAGTGATTTGGATGACAACATAGACTTCGAGGTCACACGAGTGAAGATTTATTGTATTTGGAAGCTAACAGTTTTATGTAATTTTGGTGTAGCGTGTGGAAACTTTTATTTTGTAATTATATGCTGACTCATTTGTAATTATTTGGGTGTGGTATAAAGGAAGGAATGTATTTCCTTTTTGTATGTAGTTTTATTGATGATGTGTGATGAGGTATGCATGAAGTGAAGAAAAGAGCTAAGTATGAAAGCAAATTTGTGAAGGAAGACATGCGAAGTACATAGATCTGAAATTGAGATCTGATGTAACAATGAGTGTAGTTTGGCATAGCCAGAGAAGAGGTAACATATTCTTCTATTGAGTAATGAAAATATTATTTGGACAGTGTGTTTAGTGATCTTACCCTGAAGTTGTTTGGGCAGTGGGTCCTTCTGTCTTCTATAACTCTTAATAGGGTTAGAATCTTTTAACAAGGATTCAAAATCTCCTAATAGGGATTCATATGTACTAAATGTATTTCATAAGACTCCTAACAGATTCCATCCTCTCACAAGGAATATTCATATTAGTGCATCTTTTGTGGGCATCATTCCCACCGGGGTTTACTCTTTGATCAAGAGGTTCCCTAGTCAACATATCTTGTGTCATTGTGTTATTGTGTATGAATATCTTTCTATGGTTGGTAATTATATTGATTATATGGTTTAATGTTGTTGAAGATGATCAAATTTATAATTATCTAATAACGGATTCACTCCCCCCCCCTCTCAATTATCTTGGTGGACTTTACTTTCTGACACATTATTCTAGCAACATCTAGTATTGTTCTATTCCTTTGCTCTGCTATCCCATTCTACTGTAGAATCCTAGGAGCAGATGTCTGTCTTTATATTCCATGCTCTTCACAATATGAATTGAATAATTCTAAAGTAAAATCTCCACCTCTATCTGACCTCAAACATTTTATCATTAAACTTGATTCATTCTCTCCTTTTTCTCTAAATATCTCAAATTTATCAAATGCTTCTGATTTCTCTTTCAAATAAGTAACCCAAATCATTCTAGAAAAGTCATTAAAAAAGTATGAAATGCCTTTCACCATAGTATGATCTTGTCCTTGTAGGTCCACATAGATCTGTATATACTAGATTCAACTTTCCTTTTGATGTATATGCTTTACTTTTATAACTTCTTCTAGTCTATTTTCCCGTAACACATTCTCTGCATATAGTGTTAGATGGTTTCACAATCTTTGGTAGATCTCTTACTGCATTAGTTAAACTTTTCTTCACAATGTTATCAAAGTTAACGTGAAAAAATATTATGTGCCATAACCAAATGTCATCTACCTTTGCAACAAAACAAGAAGCTCTAGATGTATTTAACTCAAATACATTACCTCTAGATTTAGTACCGGTTGCAATCAGCTTTCCTGCCTTACTTCTGATAAAAAATTTACCATCATTGAATTGTAATTGAAACTCTTTGTCCATCAGTTGTCCAACACTCAAAAAGTTATGCTTAATTCCATCAACAAGCAATACATTGTCAGTATTAGTCTTTCCATCTAGAGTAATAGATCCTACTCCTATGATAGGTTTAGGAATATTTTCTCTTAATCTTACAACACCACCATCATACTTCACTAATTTAAAAAACTTGTTTTTGTCTCCAATCATATGATGTGAACAACCATTTTCTATGATCCATTCATATTTCTTATCAACATGTGACACTAAAGTCTTTTCCTCATGTACTAGTTTATCTTTAATAGCAACAAATCCAATCTCCTTATAATCTATATCATCATCATCAGAAACACCTTCACTAGCATAATAACATTCCTTATCCTTTGAGTACTTAGACTTGGAAAACTTAGGTTTGTGCTTAGGAACTCTTGTAGGACATCTAGATGCAAAGTGACCTACCTTATTGCATGAAAAAAATTTCAAAGGTAATTTTCCTTCAAATTTACCCTTACCTCTCTTTTATCTTCTAGCGATCAATACAACAAGTTCATCCATCTTTCTTTCTTCTTCTTGTATCTGTTCCCATTATTTAGCATTTTCTCCAAGCTCTTCTTTCAGGTTCTCACTACTGGTGCTTGGAAGTGCAAACATTATCTTCTTATGTGCAGATGCCTTGAAATGTAGATTCAACTTTAGGTACAGAGTCTCCTGTTTCTGCACCTTCAAAAGTAGTTAGCTTTGCAATCAACATCTCTTTGCTAAAGTTCAGAGTCAAAGCTATAATCTCTTCTATAGCCTAAATCTCAGTCTTGTAAATAGGGGTCAAAGATATAAGAATATTTGAAATGACTTCTTCCTCTTCAAAGGTGCCTCCACAATTTCTAATTCCAATCACAACCTCTGTAACTCTTTTTACATAAGCCCTAACACTTTTATCATCCTTAATTTGTAGCTTCTTTATCCTTGTTTTCCAGTTCTATAACTTCACTCTCTTTGTAAACTTGTCTCCTTCATACAATGCTTCTAATCTTGTCCAAATCTTGTGTGCAAAATCAAGATCTTTTACCTCAGTAAATTCTCCTTCAGAGAGTGTGTTGATCAATACTTCCCTTGCGACCATTTTATGTGAAAATATATTCTTCTCATCATCAATAGCCGATGCCAAGTCATTCTTAGTCTTCATAGTCACCAAATTCTTTGTAATAATCTAGTAGTAGATGCCAAAACATAGAAAATGAGTTTGCATCTTGTTCTTCCAACTATCAAAGTTTTTAGGATCAAATTTCAGACTATCCTTCATATAGAATGGCATCTCCAAGATCACATCAAGTTGTTAAGATTTCTCTCTAAGGACCAAAACCTCTGATACCAATTGTTAGGATTAACAATCCACAATACAACTCAGAGGAGGGGGGGGGGGGGGTGAATTAGTTGTACGATAGATTATTAAACTTTAAAATTTGAATAGAAGCAATATCAAATCCAATGAACACAATGAATGTCAAAATAACAACACAATATTTTGTTGTCGAGGAAACCCTGTTAAAGGTAAAACCCTGGTGGGAATTAAAACCCACTAATGATGTACTAAGAGTATAGTATCCTTGTTAGAAGATCTATCCCTATTAGGAGCTTATTAAACCATTATAGCACATAGTCCTTGTTAGAGGACAAAACCTTTTAGGAGTCAATAAAGAATGGTGGGCTCACTTCCCAGGCTCACTGCCTAAAGAAGGTTAAATCCACATTACAACAATTAAGGACTGACACCCTTAATTTACATTCACCAACCAAAATGCATGCTACATCTTTGAAGTCATCTTCCAAATAGGTTTTCTCTAGAACACATGCAACAGATGACATCATATGGAATTCCATACCTTGCAATGACTAAAAAACATTCTTTAGTACCTTGTATGTCATCCCATAAGCTCACATATACTGAATCTATACCTTCTATAAGATATGCCAGAAGAATAGATACTAACTCTATCAACTTCCATTGTCACTGTCTAGTAACTAGTCTTCACCAAAATATCTATAACTTGGCCAATACACAATATTACATGATGCGATCTTGGATATGAGATCACAACATCTTCTTGTACTCTCATCTGACTTCGCACATTCTGAAACATCTGTATAGTATTTTTAGACTATAATAACCATCCTGTTCTTTTCACAAAAATATATGTTGACATCAGAGACAAAATATGAATGACAACATCAATAATTCCAGCATCACTCAACATAGTAATTAAACATATTAAATGTATCAACCATCTCCCCAATGAATTAGCAATATCCAACACAACCAGCTACCTCACCCCCTAAAAGAGCCATTAGCCATCAAATATATTTCATCCTAGGAGCTACACTTCACAACAAGGCTTCTTATAAAATGACCCCACTAAAAAAATGAAGAGATTGCTAAGAAAATACAAGAACTCATAGACCAAGGACTGATTAGGAGAAGTATTAGCCCATGTGTTGTTCCTACTGTCCTAGCTCCTAATATGGGAAGTACTTGGAGGTTATGCACTGACTCTAGGGCCATCAATAGAATTACCATTAGGTATAGATTCCCTATTCCAAGAATAGAAGACCTAATTAACTGTTTATGGGAAGCCAAGTATTTCACCACGAGTGAGTACCACCAAATTAGAATCAAGGAGAGGGATAAGTGGAAGACCACCTTTAAGACCACTGAAGGATTGTATGAATGGATTGTCATGCCATTTGGGCTATATAATTCCCCTAGAACCTTTATGAGGTTGATGAATGAAATGTTGAAGGACTTAATTGGTAAGTTTGTGGTAGTATACTTGGATGATATATTGATTTATAGAAATACTAAAGAAGAACATCTTAAACATTTGCAAATTATATTCAAGAAATTGCATGAAGACAAGTTAATGATAAACTTGGACAAGTGTGAGTTTATGAAACATGAATTAGTGTACCTTCATTTTGTGTTATCACATGGGAATCTCAAGATGGACCCAAGAAAGGTGGAGGCAATCAATAAACTAGCCTACTCCTAAGACTTCTACAGAGGTGAGAAGTTTTCATGGCCTAGTTCAATATTATAGAAAGTTCATTAAACAATTTAGAGCTATATGTGCACCTATGTTAGACACTATAAAGGGTGGTATGAAAACCAAGTTCCAATGGAATGACCAAGAAAATCAAGGATTTGAAAATTTGAAGGAGAAGATAGCCACACAACCCATCTTAGTTCTCCCAAGTTTTGAGAAACTCTTCATTGTTGAGTGTGATGCCATTAAAATTTCCGTAGGGGTTATCTTAAGCTAGGAGGGAAGACTAGTTGCTTTCCACAGTGAGAAGCTCAATGATGAAAAGAGGAACTACTCTTCCTATGACTTAGAGTTATATGCTCTATTCCAAGCCTTAAGGAAGTGGAGACACTATCTCCTTCCTAAGGAATTTGTGGTCTATATAGACAACCAATCCCTTAGTTTTCTAAATTCACAAGACAAACTTAGTCCTAAACATATGAAATGGGTGGAGTATATGCAAGCATATATATTCACCATTAAGCATAAGAAGAGGAAACAAAACAAGTTTTTTGATGCACTAAGTAGGGGACTCAAGATAGTACAATCTAGATTCAATTGAAAAGCATAGGAATTCATAGCTTCAAGGACCTATACTCAGAGGATGGAGACTTTGTAGAGGCCTACAAGATATGTAAGGAACACCAAAATCATTTTCATTGTGAATTTTCTAATTATATTTTACAAAATGAATTGTTGTTTAAAGGGGGTCGACTTTGTGTGCCTAGAGGGTCAATGAGGGAGAATTTGATTCAAGAAAAACATAATGGAGCCCTTAGTAGACATTTTGGAGTCAATAAGACTCAAGAGTTAGTTCAAAGGTACTATTATTGGACTAGAATGAACTAAGATGTCATGAGGTATGTGGAGTGTTGTGTTATTTTCTAAAAGGCCAAAGGCACATCCTCCAATGTTGGACTCTATCAACCTCTCCCCATTCCTAGCAGACCATGGGAGTGTCTTAGTATGGATTTTGTGGTTTTCCTACCAAGGACAAAATAGGGGTATGATAGCATCTATGTTATAATGGATAGATTCAGTAAGATGGAACATTTTGTTCCTTGTAAGACCATCCATGATGCTACTCAAATTTCTCAATTGTTTTTCAATGAAGTTGTGTGGATTCATGGACTACCCCTCAGCATAGTATTAGATAGAGACTCAAAATTTATCAGTCATTTTTGGAAGACACTATGGCACAAACTTGGCACCAATATGTCCTTTGGATCTACATACCATCCTCAAACTAATGGCCAGACTAAGGTAGTTAATAGGAGCCTAGGTAACCTTATAAGGTGCCTCACTAAAGAATATGGTCATACTTGGGACCAAGTCTTAGCACAAGTTGAATATGCTTATAATGACAATCAATCAGACCACTAGCAGAAGACCATTTGAAGTAGTCTATGAAATGCATCCAAGGGGTGGTCTTGAGCTTAGAGAGTTGGGTGAAGGATCTTCAAGGAGTGGGTTTGCAGAATACTTTTTCCTTTCAATGAAATAATTCCATGATTTAGTCAAGAAGTCACTGACTGAGAATACTACCAAAATCAAGCATAAAGTTGATGAGAAGAAGAAAGATCTTCAATTCCAAGTAGGAGATCTTGTGATGGTGCTTTTGAACAAGAAAAGGTTACAGAAGGGAGTACCTAACAAGTTGAAAATGAGTAGGTCCCTTGCGTTATTCTGGCTAAGTATGGTAACAATGCCTATAAAGTAGAGTTCTTTGAAAACATAGGACTGTCTCCTATATTCAATGTAGCAGACCTAGTACTCTACAAGGGTCCAATTTCCAATGAAGATCAAAGTCTCATAGAGGTGATCAGTGAAATAGAAGAGCTTTAGTTACCATCCAAAATGAAGTTGAAGGCCCAGGAGATACTGAGTTCAAAAGTCAGCAAAAAGACCTGACATAAGACCTATTGTGAACATTTGATAATATGGAAAGAGAAAGAAGATGTAGAGGCTACCTGGGTCAAGGAGACAGAGTTTCAAAAGTTAGGAATTGATCCTAACTTGGTCACTTTGGTGACTTAATTTATTTTTATTTGGGAGTATGGTGTAGGAGCACCTAAGGGTTATCCAGTTAGCCCTCAAATTTTGGTATGCTTTCCAGAATATACATAGGGTGGTTCATAGTTGGTGTTACAGGAGTGATCCCTTAAATGAATCGGGTTACCTTAGATCAAGGCTCAGGATTTAAATTGTATTTGAAATTTGGACTATCGGTATAGCATAGATCAATATAATGATTGGCACAACACATACTAATCATAGTCATTAGGTAAGTCAACACTAACGGCAAAGTGCAGTTATTGTCAACGTGATGGCCAATGGTAATATCAAAGTGGAGTCTCGATGACTAAACTATCAAACCAACTTAGTCTTTCGATGTTGGGAGTTTGGACTCCGACTGATAGCCGATGGTGGTCTCAGGTTGAGTCATGCCAATGTTTCTTATTGGTATGACTTACAATAATGAAGGAGTGATAAAAGGGTTAGACTAATGGCCAATGGTGTTGTTGGAGGAGGTGTTTCCAATCATCAGAAAATCTAACAGTAATGAGGAAGCCAAAATTTAGTTAGACCGAGCCCTGATGGAATCATCAGTACAAGCTAGGCTGATGGATGACTGATTAGTAGAGGAGCCAAAAATTAGTTACATTGATCCTTGATCATAGTATCAGACAGGGATATGTTGATAAGCCCATTTTTATAGTACACACAGAATGGAAGAATCAACTAGTTTTTGTTGGTAGTTTTTGTAACCAAATGAATTCAAGGCTAATATAAGACCTCTGAATTTTGAGTTGTAGGGTTGGTAGATATAGATACTGGAGTGTGTGAAATAGATGTAGAGTTTATTTTTCTCTATGTAATTATCAGTTGGAGTTAATCAAAATTCCTGTTGTTAGTTATTGTGTGTGTTCTTTTTATTTTTGTTGTTTTTTTTGTTTATGTAGATACAATATTGTTACTTGGTTGGATTTTGAGGAACAACCAAGCTATGAATAATGGCTTCCATTTGATCTCCTCTATTCAACATTGTACATAGAACAAATGGAGCCTTTGTATATTCTTTATCATTTTGTTAGTTTTCTGGTAGGAATGAAGACATATGAAAATCTCTTGCCCTAGGCGATCTTGGTTATAGTACAAATAGAGAAGAGTAGTAAAAACAAACTTACAAGAGATCTTGATGACAGAGTCAAGAAAGATGATTGTCAGACTAGTCAAGAAGAATTATTCATTGAGTGAATAGAATGGAGAAGAGTCCTCATCTCTTGCAAGATAATTGGAAGAGGGACAAGTGGTTGATAGGTGAACTTACTATTGTGAGTTCATGGGAGAAGAGAGCATCTAAACTGGTAGGGAAACTCTAGGTGTAGGAGGATAGTAAAGTGAACCTCCTATGGTAATAGGGTTCTAAGAGTGAAGAAGCCCTAAGAAGTCAAAAAAATGGAATTAGTGAAGAACTAGCATAGTTCTTGGAGGAGTATCCCTATCAACAGGTTATAGTGATAAGTAACCATTTATGGTACAATATATCATTAGAGGACTTAATTAATACTCACATTGTTGGGGGTGTTAAATTTTTTGAGCCTAAGACTCTCATGGAAGAATTCCTTAAGGCTACATTAGTAGAGGAAATTTTGGCTAGAAGTCATGGTGGGGAGGATGATGTTCAGTCTAGTGGTCCTATATCAGGGACTAAGAGTAACTGGTCTTAGGAACTCAAGGAATCCTTCTACCTTCTCTTGAGGTAATCAGAACCAACAACATAGGATACCTTCTCCTCCTAGTCAGGGTGGTGGTTCACAGTCTAGGAATTTTTGTAACAGTCAATGCTTCAGGTACAATCAGTCTAGTTAGCTTGCACATGTTATAAGCTGAACATGGACCTCAAATCTAGCTACAAACACAACATAGTCATTGCTCGATCGTCAAATCATGAAATTGAGTATGAATTACCCATTCGCATGATTCTATTGATTTGACCTATTTCCTTCTAATTAACTCGAGTGTTTGATTACTCTCAGAACGAGAGCCAACAACCTTAAGACCAAGCTAATACAAAGGATTTTCAAAGCTTAAATGATGAAAAATAATGAAATTAAGCTAGAATGATAAGTGCAATTAATCTAAAAGCTTGAAACAAATATGATAATGCAAACTAATCTAAATAGCAATAAAGGAAATACGAGATTAATCTAATTACAATAAAAAAATTAATCTAAATGAAAGTGCATACTATACTAAAATAAGAAATTAAGCTAATTGCAATTGAAAACTTGAAAATATGAAATTGAGACTAAAATTCGCTATAGTTTAAATACTCTCACAAATTGCCCTTTTTTTTGAATGAAGGAGAAGGTTCATTAAATAGACAAGCCTAGGGAGAGAATGAAGAGGTTCTTGAAAATGAACGATTGCCTCTTCATTTCCAATTGAGACACATATTGAAAGATTTATTTAATTAAGAGAATGAAATATTGCCATATATGGGTGACCGTTCGAGTAATTTGAATTATTAAATTAAAATAAAGAGGTGTCCATTCAAATAACTAAATAAGATTAATTCCTTCTTTTTTTATGTGCATTAGCTAGAGGGGGTGGATTTTAATTTAATTTAAAGTACTTAGGACTTTAGAATTAAATTAATTTATCATAGGGGTTTTTTAACTATTAAAGTCAAATACTTAGGAATTAATTATGTTGTGTGATTAATGCAAATTAGGGTTTTTGCAATTGACATCAAGTCAAAATAAAGTTAGGTAGGAGGGAGAAAATGCCTAATAAAATAGAACTTTGAAGATGTGAAATTGAAGAAAATGCACCAAAATTGATTGGAATTATTAGGTGCCAAGTTTGGGGTATTACATTTGCCCCTCTTTGAATTGATGTGTGAGTAGCACGTTGATTCAAAGAATAGTCTGATGTGATAGATGAGATTTTAGGATTATCCTTAGAATGGAGCTTAACCCTCAGAAGTCAAGGTTAGGATGCCAAGACACCGAAATAGATTGAATTGTAGAATCACCTCCAAAACAAAGCATGATTCTCCCAAGTCTAAGTTAGTGCAAAGACAACGATCTAAAAAAAACTTGAGAAGAGATCAGAATCAGGGTTAGATTGCCCCAATACCGATTGGTCAAATGATGACAAATGCATATTTAGGACTAATTTATAGAATCAGGGTTAGATTGCCCCAATACAAAGCTTAGCCCTCCGAGACTTGGGTTAGATTGCCTAGATAACGGTCAAAAGAGATTTTGAGAGCCATCTCCAAAATGAAGCTTGACTTTCAGAAATTAGGGTTAGATTGCCCCAATACCTAATGAGATTTCGAGAACCATCTCCAGAATGAAACTTGATTCTTGAGGATCCAAGTTAGATTTCTTAGATACCTAAAAGATTGATGACCAGATGACCAGATGCGAGGCACAAAGATGCCTCTAGTGAAGAGATGCCCCAAGTGCTGAGGACTTTGATTTAGATTAGATTAAGATGAGACTGGCTTGACAAGATTCAAATGATGCAATCATCCTGCCCCCTTAGGAGAGAAATCAAAAGATGACCTATCAGAAGGATGATTGACAACAAGAGGTTGCAGAGTAGAAGCAATTAGACTAGATTTAAGAAGTTGCAGAAGCAATTTGGAGTTATCGAGAGGTCCTATTGACCAAACTTGACCAAATTTGATTAGAGTTGACTTTGATGAAAACATTGAAGATCTCAATAAAATGATGAGGAGATGAGGATCTAGTAGGAAGATGACGCCAGAAGAGTGACTCAGGGATAACTTTAAGAAACCCCCTTTTAGGAAAAAGTGTAAAGTCCTGGCGAATCGTACATTATTTTAGGGGGTAATTTGTTTTAATCTAGGTGATTTTTTTTTTCAAATCCACAATTTTTCATAGTTTGTATTGGCGATTTTTTCCCCTTGGATTGAAAATTTCTTAAATTGCTAGCGAATAATTTTCTTTTCAAGTAAAAAATTATAATATTTGAGGTGAATAATTTTCTTTTCAAGTAAAAAATTATAATATTTGAGGCGAATAATTTTCTTTTCAAATAAAAAATTATAATATTTGAGGTGAATAATTTTCTTTTCAAGTAAAAAATTTTAATATTTGAGGCGAATGCTTTTCTTTTGAAGGGTGAAAAAATAATTGTATTGGCTAATCGTTCATTAATTATGGAAAAATAAATAAATTATTGGTGATTTTCAAAAGATGGGAAATAAGTAGTCTAACCTAACATACCTAACATACATAAATTATTGGCAACTGGCAAGTGATGGTTTAAAGATGTGGTTGTTTGACCTTATATTATGGAAGCATAATCTTTGCCACTACCATTGTAATTATGTTAAATGTATTATTTGAGAACTCAGACCATTTGATGATCCAAGATCAATGGTTGAGGTTTAATTTCGGCCAACATTTCTTGAAGGAAGAAGAATTATCGAGGTAGTCACCAGAATGTTGACACGTATCAAGGTAAGTTGTCTGCAGAGTATTAAAAGCACTTAACCCAGAAAGAATTAAATGCCATGTTAGTGATAGCGACATTCTTTGGCTACCACACACCACTTCCCAAATTATACAGCTGATTTTTGATAGTTTTTTATCAATAGAAAAGATTTACTACCAGGTGTGAAAGATTAAGGACAAAATTTTCAATTCTCACACACATGTATTTAGGGAAAAGATTTTTGTGCAAGATTTAGAGGCATATCGAGGACAATGTATTTAATACCATTAAGATAGAAATAATTGATTGGTAAGTAACAATCAAGGATTCAAGTGCTATTTATAAACGATCTAACTTCATTATTCATCGACATTGATTGATTGTTTGTTTAGGGTCTGTAGTGACGCATTCTGCAAGTAATTTGTTTTTAAATTTTCTATTTTTACTATTTTAAGTTTTACAGTCTGCAAGTAATCTAAGATGGACACTCCCATTCATCTTAGATGCACTTTTGAGGAGGCCCAGAAGGCCTTTCTAGGTTCCTTTTTTGATGAATTTTTAGAATTAATTTGTAAGGATGGTGGGCCTTTCATTACAGAGGCTATCAGAATGGTGTTGGGTCGAGAGTTTCTTGACAATGAAGATAGGTACCGGGTAGCCACGGACATTGCGTCCCATTTTTTGGCTTCCCTTCTAGACCTTGGAGGACCAAAGGTTGACATGGTGATGCTGCTGAGGAGGGTATTGAAAGAGGAATACCTAGGGGATGACGTTCAAGTTGTCACCTTCATTAAATTAGGGGTGGGGATCCCTAGGGCAAGTCAAATACCCAATCTTCTCCTCCCAGGCCAGAATGTGGCCATGCAACCTTTTCTTTTGTGCCTGACAGTTGGGCAATTGTAGCGCCATAGGAAATGGGCGCTGATTGCCAGGGGTTTTCTTTGTAAGTGGTTTGAGCTTGACATAGAGGAGGCTCGAGCAAGGCAATTTGTGTGGCTCGACAAATTCATGTAGCTAATCCTCTTTGCAAGAATTCTACATAGAAGGGCACAATTGATTTTTCTTTATAAAAACTTTTTTTTTGATAAATATTAAAAGCTTACCTTGTATTGGTACTGGTACTGTAGTTGTTTAGGGTTTTTTTTTTTTGTTTATAGACATAGTATCAAGTATGTTTCTTTTTGTTTATAGACATAGTATGAAGTCGAGAATGTAAATATAATTTTATGAAAAATACAATGGAAATTTTGCAAGCTTTACCTCATTTCAATTTGTGCTTTGTGTACAAAAATGGTTTTTAATATTTTATACTTCTCTGTAACTGTGATTGCAATATTTTAATTACTTGCTTCAATGCTTTATCAGTTATCTATAGACTAGCTTATCTATATTTATTTTAATATATATAAAATACGTCAACAAATATCCTCCTTCAGATATCTATTACAATTAAACTTCACTAATTGAAACTGTAGTTTAATAATTTTTTTAAAATGGTGTCTCCCACATTTAATTTATTACATAGTCTGAAGTACAATTATATCTCTACGAATGAGATTGATGTTTAAATACTTAAATAATTACTCTCCATTAAAAAATATTCACAAATTATAATATAGAATTTGAACATTACTTTTCACATGTAATTTTTTTAACTCTTATTATGGTAAACTAACATAGTATAATTTAAACATATATAAATGAAAAAAACTTATATCTTATATTTATAATTTGTAACATCATTAAATATGAAATATATTTCAACTTACATAATGATTATAATTCTTTTATTTTATTAAAATATTAATGTTGTCAAATTGAGTCTCTAAGTTTTTAACAATGTGAAAAATAAATCTAAAAAATATGTATAATAATAAGTATATTTTAATAAATAATCCCATAGAAAATATAAGTTTACTATAAAAAATAATATAAAGGTTATGTGCATACTTATAAGATAATATAAGATAAGTATAATAATAATATAGTTAAAAGATGATATAAAAATAAAAATAACTAAAATATAATACTATCATAATGATAATATTATAATAACAATATCTATATATATGTATTTCTAAATATATTATAAAAAATTAATATTAATTAGATGATACAAAAATAAAATCAATTAAAATATAGTACTATTAAAATGATAATATAATAACAATTCTAAAATATATGTGTTTGAAATAAAAGAATGTTTCCAAATAAAATTAAATAGTAATATTATCTTAAATTAAGAAAAATTAATCGCTACAAAAAATAGTACACCAATACCATATGGTACACCAATACCATTCACCGTTGCCGTTGGATTATTATACATCAACGATCAAAGTTGAGTTTTGGGCCGAAAGGGAAAAGAAACCCCATCTTTTCAAATGCATCCAGAAATCATGACACATGTCACTTAACACCTCGCATGGTGATCGATCTACCAACAAATAACATTGAACAATGTTGTTTCAATTTGGTGATGACATGAGACTGACACGTCTGACTCGTGATGTGAGTCATCTTGACTAGATTAGTTAATGGGACCCACGGCCCACGGGGCCACCACACCATTCACCATTGTCGTTGGATGTTTATAGATCAACGACCGAAGTTGAGTTTCGGGCCGAAAGGAAAAAGAAACCCTATCTTTTCAAACGCGTCCTGAAATCATTACATGTGTCACTAAAATCCTCGGTCAACCAACAAATAACAATGTCATTTCAATTTGGTGATGATGCGACACTGACACATTTGACTCATGATGTGAGTCATCCTGACTAGCCTAGTTAATGGGACCCATGACCCATGGGGCCACTAGTACCACACCATTCACCATTTTCGTTGGATGTTTATAGATCAATGACTGAAGTTGAGTTTCAGGCCGAAAGGAAAAAGACACCCTATCTTTTAAAACGTGTCCCAGAATCATGACATGTGTCACTGCTCAGTTAACACATTGACATAATCACATTCCACTTATAGTTAACAGTGACATTATGAATGACATTAATACATTATGACAGGTTAGTTAACAGTGACATTAGCAAACCCATTCCAGATTCATGACATGTGTCTAGTAACTAGTGGTCCACGATTCCACTCACATTTAAATTGAAAGTGACAGACTGACAGTGTGTGATGACTATAGAGTACAGATTGTACAACTTTGGCACTGTAAGTTTCTTTAATTTTGCAGTTATACATGGTCTACAAATTTAGAAATTAGAAAGGGGTTACAATTTACAAACTTACAGCGCAACAAAGTTACAGATTCTTAATTTCTAGGTTGAGGATTGAGGTCCGAGGAAAGCAACAAACTACAAAGTCTCTTAGCTCTCTACAAAAATTGAAACTAAGGGCAACGTGAACGTCAATGGGTAAGTGTAACTACTAAAATCCTGAAAATCTATGTCCCGCATTTTAAATTTTTCAAGTCTCTTGATTTACAACTTTACTGTTTATATTATATAAAAAAATTTAGTCTGTTAGGTTTTAATTTTGAATCACCCCTGTAGGCTTGTAGCTACAAATACCAAGAATAACATGATGGGAAAAATAATAGAATTCCACAATATGCTTAAAACACTAGGTTTCAATGATTTATTCCATGATATACATGATCCTGTTATTCATGGAAATAAGGGTATAATGGAGATTAGATTTGCACTTGAAAACAAGTGGAACCATCCAAATAAGGCTTCAAAATTTTATTCATTTAACCCTAGGGTAAATGCAACTACAAATAAAATTGCATCGTGGGAAGTTGGGTCGGCACACATGGCATTACCTCAAGTATTCCCTTGCCCAAAAAGTGTTATGCTCTGTGCTGAAAATTATGATGAAAATAGAAAATCAATTGTGAATACAAATACTTAGGAGGAAATTTTGTCCATAACTGAGAGTGAATTTGCTAGTCTATTGAACCTAGGGTTTCAACAACAACACTCAAACGTACACATTGACCTGGGAAAGCTGGCAGAGGATTATGAAAAATTAGATGCAAAACAGAGAGATTCTTATATCAAAGGAATAACAAGTGGTTGTAGTCTGAGTCCAGATCATATGCCTCCTTATGATTTTGAATTTTTTGTGCCATGGGCACAGGATAGTATTTCCTTGCTAGCATTTTTTTTGGGATTGGATAGTAACAAACAAGTGGGTGCCATCATTCTTGAAATTCTTTATCATATTCATTTTGAAAAAGAACTAGTAAAATATTATTTTATTGAGCACATTGTTTGTTGCATGCAAGATCAATTACTAATGATTCAAAGAGGTTCAGAGAAGACATTTAGATTCACAACCTACTTGTGCTATCTTCTCCTAGCAAAGCATCATGCATTATTTCAGGCAAACAAGCTTTGTAGTCAGACTCAAGGCCAAAATCCAATATATGAGTGGACACCTTAGATAAGGATGATTGATAACAGAAGGAACTACAACAATTTTGTAGACTTCTTTTTGGCACCAATGTACCATAAAATTATAGGCACTCCAATGCCTAGATTGCCTGTTACTTGTAGAAATTGCATTCAACTCAGAAGTCAACTACAATTGGTTGATTGGTACTTAATGGAAGAGTACACTATGTTAAGGTTTTATGGTTCATGGGTAGAACCCTACAAACTTCCAATACATGTAACAAAGAGGGTATTTGCATTGGAATATGTACAACAAATGGAGAGCACAGATGTACTTTTTAATGGTCAGCAAAAGAAAATGATATTTCCCTCCTTGCCATTCTACTTTGGAGGGTTCACATTTGAGAGAAGAGGATTCAAAGTGGTAGAAGCCTTTTTTTCAATTTTTTGATTTGATGTTGACAGTCACTGGCAGTATGATCCACTGAACATAATTGGAGCAAGACTTAAAGACAATGGGAACTCTGCAAGCAAATATCAACATGAAAGTATGCCTTTGATTGAAAATTTTTAAAAACATGGACTCTTGGGAGGAGGTCAAAAAATAGATGGAGAAATATGCTGCTGAAAATAATATGTCAATATAGGAATTGTCATCACAAATAATGGCATTGCACAAATAGAAAGGAAAAGTGCAGGCCATGACATCGTCCAATTTCTATAAGAAAGCTGATAAACCATCTACAAAATGTATTCCAAAAGAGGTAATGAATGAATGTATAGAAGATAGATGGAGTCGAACCAAAATTTCTGAATTTTGGGAAATGAGGAAGAATCTCGGTGAGCCAAAGACCTCTACAGATCTTAATGAGGTGGAAGAGGATACAATGTTTAACGAATTGTGGAATAAGGAGCATCCAGCTGAAGCATATCACAATGATACTAATGATGATTACAATGACTAGGATTCTTTGAATCCCTCATCCAGTACATCAATTAAGAGAGGAGTTGATGCATCCACAAAACTTCTATATAGCAAAGGGGCAGAAATTGTAGAAAAAATGGGCTACCAAGGTTCTGGTGGTCTAGGTCCCAGTGGAGAAGGGGTTTGGTATGCACCTAAACCACTAGTTGTAGCATCAAAACATGGTTAGAAACTAGGCCTTGGGCATGGAGATCAATCATCAACTTAGTCAATTCCATTCACATTAGTTTCAACTCAATTAATTCCACTTGTTTCTACTTCAAATACAGTTCCACTTCCAGCTATTCCAAGCACTCAGATTCAATCTGAATCAATTGTCACTCCCATAGCTGACAAATATCATTTGTACAACTATAATTAGTGGTCCAAAAAAGATATTATATCAATATGTAGATGCAAAAAAGGTTGGTCCCGAAGGTCAAGAAAGTGTAAAGAAGCAAAAGGTTATGACAAGTATTAGTAGTACTACTAGTACAATAGTGCCAATGGTGATTGTGAGTCCAACAATTGCCCATCCTTCAAGACAAAACCCTAAGAATAGTCCACAAACCCCACTTGTAATGGGTCTAGGTGTTGGTAATCCTCATGGTATTGGTGGAAGCTTGTACATCAGTGCAAGTGCTATTTCACCATTCAAACATTCAATTGTCTCACAAAATCTTGATTTTCATTACAATGAATTTGTAACTAACTATGAAAAATAAAAAAACAAGAATAGACAAAATAGTAAGACAATGAAGATGGAAGCAATTGCTGCAACTCATGATGCAGAACCTGCATCCAACAAGTTATTAACCACATATGACCCGAATAAAGATATGATGAAATTCATGGTTGTTATGCCCCTAGCTGGAGATAACAATCCACCAAAGAGTTAGTTAGATCCATCTAAATTTCAAGTTAGCACCCTCCAAATGGATTTATCCAAAATTAAAAATGTAGACAAGATAAATATGTCCAAAATGACCAACCAAGTGGTCTACAGTTCAGTGATGAAGTTGGAGAGAGAGAAAGGGAAGCTTTAGGGCACAATAGATAAGTTAAAGGAAGACCTGGCAAATGTAAAGGCAAGTGAGAAAGTAGCAGTAAATAGGTGTAAAGAATTAGAGAAAAGGATAAATAATTCATCCTCTGGCTCTAAAGAAGCAATTGAACAGCAAGAACATATGGACGTAGAACTAAAAACTCTGAGGGAAAAATTGGAAAAAAGGGATAAAAAACTTCAGGATGAAAAAGCCTCTTCAGTAAATTTATACAAAAACTTGGAGAATGCTGCACAAGTAAACAACGAGTTAAAGAAAGAATTGGAAAAAAGGGATAAAAAACTTTAGGATGAAAAAGCCTCTTCAGTAAATTTATACAAAAACTTGGAGAATGCTGCATAGGTAAACAATGAGTTAAAGAAAGAATTAGAAAATGAGAGGGTAAAAACTAAAGAGTGGGAAGAGAAAGCAAAAGAGTGGGAAGAGAAAGCAGCGCAAATAAGAAAACATAGTGAACACCAGTACTCAAAAATGACAGAAGACCTAAAGAAGGCAAATAATACTATTAAAAATTATGAAAACTTCTTGAATGACCATGTAAATAATAAAATAAAGAAAATAAAAAATTACTTCTGGGGGAAAATAAAGACTTCTACTAATAGGTTGTGTGATTGGTTTGAACTCTATGAAGCTCTTACAGATGTTTTTGAGAAGCTGAAAGAGCAACTTGAGGAGAACAAAAGTTTTGGTCAGAGATAGGAAACTGCAAAGCAGATTATGCAAGAAATCAACAGCATTGCTGACAGGCAATTGGCAAGCAAGGGAATTCAGGACTGCGTTGGTTCAATAATAAAGGCGACCTCTATATTTCATAAATGTTAGAAACTAACAGAAGTAGAAGAAGTTCTTGCTTTATTTGGGCCAAAGCTCGCTAAGATGAACAATAAAACAACCAAATTGATATCTCTTGGTTTACTGAGTCCTGGACTTGATTTGTCAACAACAGGTTTCGTTGGAAGAGAAGCTTACAAACAAAAGTTGGAGGACACAATAACCTCTGATTTAGGTAACCTTCCTTAGGATAGAACTCATGAAGGCATTGCAAAGTGCATCAAAACATTCAAAAATTTGCATGCACTAATGGAAGGAACATTGCTTCAAACTTGCTCTTCCAAGTATGGAATTCTGACGAGAATGCAGGTCATTTACCATACCATAAATTTTTTTCCCCTTCCAACCGAAGAAGAATGGAGCATACTACAGAAACTTATAGAATCATCTTGAATCATAGTATGTGAAAGTACTTTCAGTTTCAATCATCTCTATATCTTTACTATATATCTTTCATATTATCCTACATACTATAGTCTAGACTCTAGAATTGAGTTTAAAGTAACAAGTTTGAACTTTTCTTTTTGAACAGGATCAATGTTGCAGTCTTGCAGATGCTATTGCCTATGCTAATTTACTAAACTAGCCTATCAAATGCAGAAATGTACAACTAAAGTTGTAGAGATGTTGTAGACCTATAGTCTTGTAGTTGTCTTACTGATTTAGATTTTGAGACTTCACATTAGGAAAATTGACTTGAAGCTGTTGTTGCTCCCTTGTTTCTATAAAAGGGAATTCAAGGTCATTGGCTTACTAAATTGACAATGGGAATTGAGTCATTGACTTTTGTAAATAGAATCAGAGAGTTGTGTTCTTACTAGTACTAATCAATGAATGGATACATTGTATCATATTTGTAATTAAATTAATGAGAATCATTATTTCTAACTCTAAGAATTGTAACATACGAATTGCTATGTTGTCAAACAAAATAATGAAAAAACTACAAGAATTGTACCATATTAGTTGAATATTGCGAATGAAAACCATTAATAATTATTAATTATGGAATTGAATCTTGAATCTTGATGACATTATCAACCACATTCATGTTTTTGACATTGGGATATGCATGATTGATGATGAAATACAGAAACTAACAGTAGACTTCAAGAAAAAAGTTAATAAATACCTAGGACATGCTAATTCTTCAATGCTACTTCTACAACAGTTCAATTTCAAGCTGCCATACCATATCATCATTAAGATCATCGAATTCATCGACATCAACTTCATAGCTTCCTTGGTTCTTTGATATGTTTTCTTCACTCTGCATACCTCTGCTTAACTGATGTTCATTGCTAGCAATACCAATGCCAGTACATGGGTCCCGGTTAATGACATAATTATCTCTAGCATTCCCACTCCCACTCCCACTTTGGTTTGACATGTTGCCCACCCCTCTTCTTTGACATTTTTTCCTCCACAATTTCAATGCCCTTTTGTAAGGAAAAGTATTGACTTCATACCCGGATG
Organism: Chamaecyparis obtusa; assembly: GCA_027943335.1. Classification (NCBI taxonomy): domain Eukaryota; kingdom Viridiplantae; phylum Streptophyta; class Pinopsida; order Cupressales; family Cupressaceae; genus Chamaecyparis; species Chamaecyparis obtusa. Next base: position 2,869,408 of record BSBK01000032.1, read on the forward strand.
TATAGAGCCTCAAGCAATTTTCCAAATTCTTGTCAAGTTTGTTTCTTAGTTTTGACTTTAGGAATACCAAAGCACTAAAAAATCTCTCATCCTCCACCGACCCCAATATCATGGTTAGACATAATTCAACAAGCTTGAAATATTCTGATATTGAATCAATCAACAATTCACTCTCAACAAGGTTTTTCCAAAGCCTTGTTACCGATCCATCTTCCATAGGTTTCTCCATAAGATTAAATTATTCCCTCATTATCCATGAAAAATGAGCTGATTGCTCTCTCAAATGATTTGCATCTAAAATTCCATTTAGAGTTACTCCACCTAACTCTTTGGTTTTGCAAAAATGATCTATCAAAGTTAGTAGCCTAGTTTTAAAATCTTTCGGATCATTCAAACACCAATAATGAGGAAACACAATAGCCATGGATTCAAGTAGTTTGACTAGAGGGAATCTTGCTCTAATATGTGAGGAAAGATCAAAGACAATGTGCTTCACTGAAGCTATTACAAACTCAATGATCTTGGTAAAGTCTTCCCTTTTAACACTTGATACTCACCTCCTGGGGTTCTTTCCTGGTTCCTCAGACTCGATCCTGGCATTGTAGTGCATTGGTATCTCAACTCCGTGAACTTCTACACATAACTCCCCATTTGAACCAATTTTTAAAAAGTTATCAGGATTGTCCAAATCTATGATTTTCAGCCAGCTAGCAAATTTTAATTCATCAACAAATAAATGATAGAGATTATCGAGCGTCACGCATGTCAACTTACGTAGCGTACCATATTCTACAATATACATAGCTCTTTGCTGGGTGTTTTTCATTAAATTTCTCATTTCCTCAAGCATGGGGAGAAGACCTGCTAATGTTAACAATGTCTCTACATTACTTAACATTGATAGCAACGCAGGAAATTTCAGTTGCCCTACTTCGTCATGACTTGAGTTCACTAGACCAAACAATGATTGATATTCTGAAAAAACTCGATATGCTAGTCCATCCAAAGAGATCCATCTCGTATCATTATCCTTAAGAAGCTTGTTCCCATCGGTTAGTCCTTCAGCAAAGTGTTGAAATTCCCTGAATCATTTCAAACTTCAACAAAAGTATTGGTAGATCTCTTTGATTAAAACTTCAATTTTTTGTACTGGAGCATGCTTGCTGGAAACTCCAAAAGCTAGATTCATTCTATGGGTCATGCAATGAATGGGAGTAACGTAGGGTGCATAAGAAGATTGTATCTTTGTGCAAAGACCACCCTTGTGGCCTTGCATTACTGAAGCTCCATCAGCTCCAACACACACCAGCTTTTTGGCAATGGTCATGTCATCTATACCTCCATATTCAATTAGAGAACTCTTTACTAGTTGAAATAAATTTTCCATTGTCGCATTATCCCTCATTTTAGCAATAGTTAGTAGATGAGGTTGGTGAAAAAAATTCTATATAGTATAAACATGCATGCATACCCAGGAAGTATTGTCTACTGCTGTGACCTCATCTAAAGATAATGCAATAAAATTTGACTCTTTAATTTTTTCCTTCAAATCCTCTTTTTCAACCTCGGCAAGACAACTTGCCCATTCCCATCCACTGTTTACTGACCAGTGACTATTAGGATAGTTACAAACTTTTAGAAAGTGTAATAAAGCACTCAACGATGGGTAGTCTGTCATTGGATGCCCTCTGCTCAAAATATTAAACACAACACTTAACTGAATAGCTTTTTCCATTAGTTCTACTTCCAATGCTTTTCCAAAACAAGCTTCAATAGAGCCTTTAACTTCACCAGGCTTCATCTTTATATTATGCTAAAATTTATATAATTTTGCATTCCTAACATGCTGAGATTCCTCCTTTGTTTTCCATCTTATCACTAGTTTTTGAACTCCATCTATGGTTTTCTTTTTGTAAACTTTACTAATATGCTTTTCTATGGTGTCAATTTTTAGCTCCAACCTCTTTTCCTTCTTATTTATCACACTGCAAATCTTACATTTGCATTCTACTGGAGGTTCCCCTTCAATTGGATTAGGCATTGGTTCAATGAATGGATATGTTGACACCCAATCTTTTTGAAAATTTCTTGACATATCCCACAGTCTATCATTCTTTGATTTGGATTTTCTTTTCTGACATTCTCAGTTTCATCCAAGTCGATTATATCATTATGGCTACTTTGGGTATTTAACTAAAAATATTCTTCAAGTTCATCATGATCTGAGATATTAGGTTCGCTGACTTCTTCAATATGTCATGAAGGTTCAGCCTCAGGTTCAAAATCTTCTTGTAATGAAGTAACACTAGCTTCCCTATTTTGGCTGAAAATATTTTCATGACCATGACCAAAGTATGATGATAAGGTTCTACATTTTGTTGGCCTCTCTTGGCTTTCCCCATTTGCCAGAGCCTTACCCTTATTCTTGTTTGACATCTTGATTGGCTACCAGCCTAGTGATAAAAATATGTAAAAAAAATGTTTACTTGTTGAAGAAGTGACAAATGATAACATAACTATAATATACAATGTTTACATAGTCACAAAAATTCAGAATAATAATCACTTACCTTTGACTTGCCAAAGTAGTCGAGACTCAATAGTGAGATAGTCTAAAATTTGCTATCGATCAAATTGAACCGATCCAAGATTCCAAATTGTGTACAATAATACTGATGTATGAATGTATTTATACTAATCTCTTTTGGTGAATTGGGTGGGAGGTATTAGGTCAGTGTCCAAATATTTGGCGAAGCCTGCGTAATGATAACACATCTTGTGTTATTTCCTAGGCAATTATGGGTCACCAGTACCTTGGTATGATTAATAAAAGTGGCGAAAACCCATCGGTTTGAGACACACATCCGTAAAATAACTGGCAAAGTTGGGGCCACCTAAAAAATATTTATATATAACTATCAGCAAATATAGGCCATCCATTTGGGGTCATGTTGAAATTATAGGTGATTTTTAAAAATATATCATGCCCAAGACGTATATGCCATTGGCAAAAATGTGCAAAAAATGGACAAAATTTAATATACCATTTGGTGATGGACCTGGGCATTGGACCCAATTTTCATAAATGCAGGGTGATGGGGTCAGTCCCATATGGACAATTTATTCACCAAATCATGGGATGCTAATGGGCGACATTCACCAAATGGTGAATAATCACCACTAAAGTTTTCTCTGGAGTGACTACACAAGTGTCCATTCCCAAAGGGTCTTAGAATTTAAAACACGATTTTGAGCCATCTACAGATGTTAGATTTCTATTTCGATCCTGAAAACTTGTGCAATCATGATGAAACTAGGACAAAAGATGAGAACCTTTGATGAAGATATCCAAAAGAAGGCAATCAAGAGAGCACCAAAACACAGTCTCAATGCAAGCCTAGAATGAAAAATGTAAGCTTAAGCTAGATGCAAGCCTAGAATGAACATGCAATCCCTAGGACTTAGTTGTTGGACTCATCATATTTATCATCATCGAGTTCTTTTAGGTATGGGACAATCACAAGATCCCATACAATCCTCACTGACATGAGAATATGAATATGACATAAGTCTTACATTTGTTAGAATGAGATGTAAGCATTAAGGCACAAGAAGCTAGAATGACCTGAACACCTATTCCTTTTAATTTAGCAAGTTAACATAAGCATCAAAGCATAATTGCTAGAATGACCTGAATGTTGCTTGTGAAAAAACACACCAGACACACAAGAGTTCCTTCTTTTTCCAAATAATGCTTGTAGTGACCCTTACATTCACTTAGCAGGACAAGCGTTTGCAATTTCACTTGTAGTAGAAAGAAGTCACTCAAAACAAACAAGGAGAAGAACCAACCTCACCAAAGTTTCCATATAAAAGGAGTCAAGGTACACATGGCCATTCAATATGAGATGAAGGCTCTTATAGATGGACACCCCTCTTATATGAATTATTTGGATCATTGGAACTAAACCAGCAAACAGAAAGCAAAGGAAAGATCATGCCCCCAGTCTCTGCATTTCTTAGTTAAGAAAGACATCTTAGATTCACTCGAGGGGAAATGATAAAATAAAAGAACAACACACAAAAGAGAAAAGCTCAACATGCTTCAAAGGAAAAAAAATTCAATTTTAGTTTCAGTTGATGTTTGTGTTCAAGCGGATTGAAGTCAGATCAGAAACATACAACATTTGAAGCCTCAATGGGATAGTGATAGTAGGCAGATGGAGTGATAACCACTAGTGACCATCACGAGAGATGAAGTCTCAAGAAGATATCAGAGCGCGAACCAAGTATCAGCAGGCAGATGTAGTGAGAACCATTGGTGACCGATACAAGGAAGATTCTTAAAAGAGAGAATAAGCATGAATGAAACATCAGTAGGCAGACGCAATGAGAACCACTAGTGACTGATGTAAGGAAGAGATCTCGAAAGAGAGGGGTCTAAACAAGAGCTAGGTATCAGTAGGTAGGCACAATGGGAACCATTGGTGACTGATACATGAGAGATCCTCAAGGAGAGAAATCTCAAAATTAGCTAAGGCATCAACAGGCAGACGTAGCGAGAATCACTGGTGACTGATGCATGAACAAAGCTTCCAAAAGCAATAGGACAATGCCCCCTAGACCAGGAAGGTGACCCCAAGTGTGACCAGTTCCAATCCATGAAGAGTTAAGGAAAATCTTGAAGACAACTGAAAGCAAGTGCATGAGCTAGCAAGCTAAAGTAGGAAATGAACTAAAAGCAGGAAACAAACTAAAGCAAGAAAGCGGGAAAGCAAACTAAAGTAGGAAAGCAAGAGCCAGATGGTGTTGAGATGAGATGTAGCTTTAGGAAACAAGAGGTGCCTATTTACCAGGTTTTCACCATCTTGGTAGAGATTCTATTTTTGCTACCATGATGCCTGTTTACCAGGTTTTCATCAATGACATTTTTTTTTCTTCTTTTCAATTATTTTATACTTTTATCTTCTTTTTTTTATATTTTTGAATATATCATTTTTTTTGTATTTTTGATCTTTTGATTTTTTTAAATTTTTTTCAAATTTTCTATTTTTTAATTATTATCAAGGCGCCTGTTTACCAAGTTTTCACTAAGATAATAGATACATCAAAGCGTCTATTTACCAGGTTTTCACTAAGATGATCATTTTTTCAGGACATTTTGCAATTTTTAGGATTTTTGACCATTATTCATTTTTTGAATTTTTTCAGGATCAATAAGTATGTACATGAGCATACAGAGAACGCCTCACCTATAGAATTTCTTTAATTGAAGAGCCTTGATAGGCTCTTTGAGCTATTCTCCTTCAATGGTGGAGAGTCAGTAAGCACCAGACCCAAATGTTACAGTAATGACATACAGACCAAGCCAGTTTGGTTCAAATTTTCCTTTCTAGACCCACTGCTATTGATTCTTGAGGTTCTCTCTCAGAATGAGATCACCCACTTGGAATTCTCTTTGTCTGACTTTCTTATTGTAGGCCTTAGACATCCTCTTTTGGTATGCTCTTAGATGATCAAATGCCACCTTTTGACATTCATCCAGTAACTCAAGCTCTTGAAGCCTAGATATTCTATTTTCTTCATTAATGACGAGGCCCCTCAAAGAGATTCACAATGTTGGAATCTTGACCTCAATAGGCAATACTACATCTACTCCATAAACCAAGGCAAAAGGCATGGCTCCCATTGGTGTTCGAATACTTGTTCTGTAGGCCCATAAAGATGGATTAATCTGGAGGTGCCAATCTCTACCATATTTATGAATTGTTCTATGTAAGATTTTGAGAATTGTCTTATTAGAAGCTTTTGCTTGTCCATTACCCTAGGGATAATAGATAGATGACCAATGTTGAATGATCCTAAATTTGGTGCATAACTCTCTCAGGTCCTTGTTCTTGAATTGTCCCCCATATCTACAGATGATATAGTTTAGTATAAACATAGCCACAGACTTGCCATCAGCTATAGCCAAAGGCACTATCTCAACCCACTTGGTAAAATAGTCAGTAGCTATGATGATAAAATTATGTCCTCTTGAAGAAGAAGGATATACCTGACCCACCAAGTCAAAGGCCCATTGCTAAAATGGCTAGAAACTAATGAAAGAAATAAGCTCTTTAGCAGGAGCATGGATTAGATTGCCATGAAATTGGCATTGTTTACAAGTCTTGTCATATTGAACAGCTTCTTTCTCCATATCTAGCCAATAGTAACCAGCTCTAATAAGTTTTTGAGCTAACGTCAGACCACTCAAATGAGACCCATAGATACCTTCATGTACCTTAGCTAGCGCACATTTGGACTCATTGAGTTCTAGACACCTAAGGAGGGTACCGTCTAGACCTCATCTATACAAGTTGTTTGCTATGATAATATACCGTGAAGCATTACAAATTAGGTGACGCTTTTCATTTTGGTTATAGGTGTCTAGAATAGATCATCTTAGATTCAGGAATATCATAGGCAAGGTAGTGTAATGCCTCCACCAGGAATTTGTGTCTGAAGTCATTTTCTGGTATTTGTAACATTGAAGCAAGAGTGGCCATAGCATCAACTACTTTATTGTCTATCCTTAGAATTTTTTGGAAAGAAATGTGTGCAAAATACTATTTGAGATCATCCACCATTCTTTTATATGGCACTAGCTTGTCATCTTTTTTTTGGTAGACATCATTAACTTGGTTGATGATTAACTGGGAGTCTCCAAAGACCTTGAGCTCATCCAAATACCATTCAATGGCTATCTTCATGTCATTAATGAGAGCTTCATACTTAGTGATGTTGTTTGTGTAGGGAAACAACATTTTATAAGCTTTTGGTAATGAGTATCTTTGAGGTGCTATAAATAAAATGCCTGCACCTAATCCTTGGTGAGTGAATGATCCATCAAAGAACATGCTCCAAGCTTGACGTGTGAGAAGCATGATGGATTCATTTGGGAATTCAATATTCAAAGGCTGGTAATCTTTCAGAAGAGCTTCTATCAACTGATCAGCAATTTCTTGTCCCTTAATAGCTTGTCTTTCCACATACTCAATGTCAAATTCACTAAGTATCATCACCCATTTCACTAATCTACCCATGAGGGCAGCCTTGCTCAATAAGTACTTTAGTGGATCATTTTTTGCAATAAGTCTTGTAGTATGAGTGAGCATATAATGCCACAACTTCTAAGAAGAAAATACTACTGCTAGACAAGCTTTCTCAATGACAAAATAGTTCATTTCATAAGAAACCAATGTTCTACTGATATAATATATAGATCTCTCTTTGTTGTTATGATCTTCTTGAGCTAAGAGAGCACCCAAAGATGTGTTCGTTGCTGAAATGTATAGTATGAGCAGCTTCCCATGAATAGGAGGCATCAATATAGGTGGATTAGCAAGATACTATTTAATCTGAGTGAGCCCTCTGTCACATTCCTCATTCCATTCATAGGTCACACCCTTATGTAGAGTTTTAGTAAACAGTTGTGACTTGTTAGCCAACTATGAAATGAAATGCCGAATAGATTGTAGCCTTCCTTGCAATCCTCTCATTTGACTGATATTCTTGGGTGGAGGCATGCCCATAATAGCTTGCACTTTTTCAGGATCAACTTCTATGCCTTTAGCTGAAATGATGTAACCTAAGAGTTTCTTAGAAGTGACACCGAATGCACACTTTTTGGGATTAAGTCTGAGACTAAATTTTTCCATGCGGTCAAGTATGGGACCCAAATCTATGAGATGAGTTCTTCATTGCATGATTTTGGCTAAAGTATCATCCACATAATCTTCCATTGTTTTATGCATCATATCATGGAAAATAGTAGTGACAACTCTCTGATATGTTGCTCCATCATTCTTAAGCCCAAAAGGCATGACATTCTAGCAAAAGGTGCCCTGAGCACATGTGAAAGAAGTCTTTTATTGATCTTCTTATGCAATTTTTATTTGATTATAGCCAAAAAATCCATCCATTAAGGAATACATCTCATATCCTGCTGTCATATCCACTATCATATCAATGTCAGGTAGTGGGAAGTCATCTTTTGGACATGCCTTATTTAGATTCTTGAAGTTTGTCCACATGTGAATGGATTTATCATGTTTGGTGACTAGGACAATATTTGAAATCCATTCCGCATAGTCAATAGTCCTTATGAAACCAGCCTTAAGAAGCTTTTGTAGCTCTACATTGACCAAAAGTGCTACATGTGGATGCATCTTTCATAGCTTCTGTTTAATAGGTTTGATACCTGGTGCAATGGACAGATGGTGCATGATTAGATTGGGGTCTAATCCAAGCATGTCAGAGTAGGTCCATGTAAAGTTTATTTTCTTTCTCTGAAAGAAGGTAGTGAACTCTTCTTTTTTTTTGCAGACAATGATTGTGCTAGATGAATAATTTGTGGAGCAGCCTTTGTACCCAAATTCACTGGTTGTGTTGGCTCAATCAATACCAATGATCTCTCTTGAAAGTGGCTTGGAAGTGTATCAAGTATCTCATCCTTGGGTGCCTCAGAGAGGTTTTTAGCCTCGAATATGTCTTTTATTTTACTATTTTTGGCTCTAATACTACCAAAAATTTGTTTTCACCATCAGAGCTTCTATTTTTTCTTCTTTTAATTTTTTTACTAAGATACTTGATATCCACCTCTGTCGTGCTGACACTACTTTCACTAGTGGAGGACATTATAGGTTCAATAACATGGAGGTAATAGGCTAGATTGTAATCATTCTAGAATGTTAGGACTTCATTGGATGAGGAAAGGGAGTTCAAGTTTATCAGATAGGGATGGTGGAGTGAAAGAGAAGTAGTGATCAGTTCAATTGCGTTCATGGTATAGCCATCAAAAGCACAGATGGGCAAGTCAAGACATAGAGCGATCTCATCCAAAGGAGTGTTCGAATCCCTATAAGACCCTACGTCAGAAGTAGATGATAAGTTAACACTGGTGGCATCTAATTCATGTGACCTAACGCTAGACCCTTCACCTACTTTGAGAAGTCTTTCATAAGTATGCACCATGTCTATGTCTTTATCAAAAGTAGCATCAGACAAAGATTCAAATTCATACTCATGTGAGTCAATACTTGATGTGGGAATTCCATTAGCACTAGCTGTATCATCATCTTTACCCTTGGCAGTATTAATAGCTCACTGAAGTAGATCTTTTTCAAACTATTCTTGGAAATGTGGGGGTATGTACTGTTCACATTGAGAGTCAATATCAGCCATTTGTATTTCTCTCCATTGTTCATACATGAGTCAATGCATTGAAGATGTCTCATCAGGATCACTATCAGTTTCTACCATATGGACAAATATAATAGGTTCATCCGGTTCTGCAAAGAGTGCAGAAAGTTCTGGAGGAATAGGATATGGAAATGTGTCTTCATCAGAGCTAGCCTCTAGATTTACCTCTGGAGTAGTATCTTCAAATTTTGACTCAAGTTTAGGTTATGGTACAAATTTGTTTATTCCTAAATGAAAGGGGATCTTTTTGAAGCCCAAGCCAGTAGTATCCTTTGTGTGGTGACCTGTAGCTTCAATGGGCTTCAGAAAAACATTGTCATTCCTTCCTATAGGACCACTCCCCTTATAGCCGAAGCACTTCATGATCTTGAAGGCTTCACTATATGGCTCTTGTTCTAGGTCTGGAGGAGTAGTTGTTTCACCTGTTTCCTTTCCCTTATAGATCCAAGCTCTAACAACTCTTTCTTCATCCTCATCTTCTAAAGGTGTAGAGAACTATACAAAGGTGCCATTGTAGATTGTTTGAGGAGTGTCATCAGAAGTTTTTTTATTCTCAGAAGGTCTCCCATAAGAGTGTGGAGATAGAGGTAGAGAAATAAGTGATAGCACAGGTTCAATTTGGTATTCTCCCATGCTTGTATCCTTAAGTCTCAAATTTTGTTCCATTTCCTTTAGTTTAGCATCGTAAAACTCAGTGGACTCTCTATTAGCCAGTTTAAAGCTATTTGCAGATTGTGCAAGAGTGTTGCAAGAGTAATTGGTATTAATAGGCATAGTAACTTCTACCCCATGGAATGGAAACTTAATGCATTGATGGTACATAGATAGAACAACCTACATCTCATGAATCCATGGCCTACCCAACAAGATGTTGTAGGTGAAAGGAATGTCAAGAACTTGAAAAGTAACATCCCTCTCAACAGGTCCTATGTGGATAGGTAGCACAACTATGCCTTGGGACTTGCATTCCTCTTCATCATAAGCTTTGATGGTAATATTTTTGTGGGAGTCTATACAATTCTCATCATAACCTAGCTGAGTGAGCATCTTAGCAGAACAAATATTTAGACCAACACCATTGTCTGTGAGCACTCGACAGACACATCTAGGACCTATCATGACCTCTATATGCAAGGGAGGGTTATGCAGATGGCTCAAAGAGTGATCATCTTCTTTAGAGAAGGATAGATAATGAAGTGAGGTCAAATGACCCACCATAGATTGGAACTGATTGAGATTGAGATCCTTGGGAACATTTGCTTTGGTGAGGGATTTATCCAAAATTTTCCTGTGAGCAGGTGAGATCTTCAACAACTCAAAAATGGTAATCTGAGCATTGGTTCACTAGAGTTGATCTAAGATGCTATAACTAGCCGAGCTAGATGTAGGAATATATTTTGTGTTTTTGTTGGTAGGGCCAACAATAGTCTTATCTATAGTTTTCTTCAAAGTGGATGTAGAAGTATCGGGACCTTTCAAAACAACTCTTCCTCATGATCAAGTAACAACATTAGCACAATCTTGAGGTTGTTTAGATTCAAACGAATGAGATGTGAAACTACACAAGATGAAAGGAGTCTTAGGTTTGGGAGTATCATCACTTCCCTTGGAAGTGATCATGTCAAAATACTCTATCTCAATAGGTTTGATCATACCTATAACATTGTCATCAATAGTGTATGTGTAATTGACTTTAGCATTGGTATTCTTGGTGTTTGAAGACTCACCCTTCTCGTGAGGAGGGAAGGGATCCTTAAAATCTTGATGGTCTAAATTATTGTTATGGTTCTCCATAAGGATGTCACCATTGTCAATGAGATCTTGAACCTTATGCTTTAGTTAGAGACAAGTAGAAGTCTTATGATCAATGTTTTTTTGATAGTCACACTATGCATTATCATTCCACCAATGAGGTCATGGTTGTGGGTCATAAGGATGCTTTTTCAAAGGAGTAAGAACTTGATTCTATATAAGAGTCTTATAGACCACATCAAGAGGCTCTCCCAAAGAGGTGAATTCGCACTTAGGTCGAGAGGCCCAAGGTTTGTTCTTAGAAAATCTTGAAGTTTTCTGATTATCTGTTGTGGTCTTTTCAATAGCCTTGGCTGCTTGTATACTAGAAGTAAGATTAAAAATAGGCTTTGAAGGCTTTGTAGTGACATTATCCACCACTCCATCATTTACTTCATCCCTATTTTTATTGACAGTCTTTCCTTTATCCTTGTTCATGGAGAATCCTTGTTTATTGTCCTTATTCAAAGTTAATTCTCCCTTCTTAACCATAAAGGCCTCTATTCGCACTGCTTGTTTAATCATGCTATCAAAGGTTAGAGGACCTTGTAATTGCACTTGGTATCCAAAGTCTGGGACAAGATTGTCCAAGAAAATGTTGAGTCTCTTGGATTCTGGTAGCTTGTGAGGACACCTTGTACATAATTGTCTCCACCTTTGGAGAAATGTTAGGAAAGATTCTCCTTGTCACTATTTTAAATTGCAGAGATGCTAGATGTTGATCGGATGCTGAATATTATGCGAGTAATGTTGGAGAAAAAGATTAGCTATTTCATCAAAAGTCTTAATGCCAGTGGGTAATCTAGAAAACCACTCCATAGCTGGTCCACCCAAGCTATGAGGAAATAGGCGCATAAGATATGTTTGGTCATGCATGAACTCCATAGATAATGCCCCAAAATCCCTTAGGTGATCTTGGGGATTAGTTGCACCCAATTATTTTTCATATTTAGGGAGCTCTACACCTCTAGAAAAAGGTGGCATATGAAGACTTCTATCAAAAGGAAAAGGACAAATACTTTCCATTATGAATTGTTGGGTAGGTTTTTCCTTATTCTTTGCAAGTTGACTAATCTAATCTTGTATGTCTCAGACCATTTTTTGAAACTTTGTGATCTCAGTCTCTTCTTCCTTAGCCACAAGTGTTTCAACTTGAAAATCTGGGGGTAACTTGGCCCCTTGTTTAGCTAGCTCAAGAAACTATTTTTCCTTCTCCTCTAGAAGGAGGATCTCCATCATCTTAATAAGACCCTTGTTTTATTTGGTAGTGTCTATATCATTCTGAGTTATGGTATCATCACCATCATTTCCAAGGATCTCATAAATGCTAGGGACTTGATCTTGACTCTAATTGAAAGGAGGAGATCGATAGTGATATGCTAGTTGACCACCTTGAGCTTTGTTTTGAGCTTGTTGTTGATCATCTTGGGTTTGATCATAGCATTTCTCATTTTGGGGTTGAGCATGATGTTGGTCATTGGAAGATTGACCAAAATGTTGGTTGTTTTGAGATTGATCAAAATTTTGGCTGTATTTGCTTGGTTGGAAGTCAAATGGCTCTCCCATCATCTTGTAGGATTGTGAATACATGAAGACTCAATAAAATGATATGCCCAACATTGAAAGGGTGTAGCTAAGGTAACTTTTTGTGTGTGAACATGATCAAAAGGATCAATAGGTTTAGATGAGTCAATATCATCAATAGGATCAATAGGTTCAATGATTGGACCAGTCCGAGGAAGTGGTCTTCCAAAGTCATGAAACAATGAGTTGTTTTGGAAGAATGAGTTGTCTTGACCTTGAAATGAGAAATCAGGTTACACTTCAAACAATGAATTAAAACACTCTTGGAACACTAGAGGTGATTGAGATGGGCTATCTTTCAAAGTAGTCAACGAAGAACTTGAGGATCCCTCACAATGTTCATATTACACAATAGGTTCGGGACAACTTGTTTCTTGATTATGAGTTTTATCTCTATCTTGACCAGTATTATGAATGGGATAAGTTTTTCCACTTGGATTCATGATAGTCATAGATGAAGATGAAATGAGAGAAGACTGAGGATAATGCTAAAAATCTATCTCTAGGAACAACACAAAGGAGATAAAGGCTAGAACAACCAAGATGTGGAATGCATCTAGTATGAATCATCAAGAGTATGGCTATCGCAACACAAGATACAAAAGAAAAAAGATATGAGACAAAAAATTAAGGAGACAAATGAGAGTTTAAGTGAAATTAATCAGTTCACAGCTTGAGAGACTCAATTTCTGATAGTGAGCAATAGGAAAATAGATAAATAGCTTAGACAAAAACCAGATCAAATAAAAAGTCAACTAGTCAATGGGAAATAAGTTTTTGTTTTTGAAAACTTGGCTACAGTTTCATGTGAGAGAATACCAAGCCATGTGAGAGAATTCTAGGCTTCACGTGAGAGAATGAAATCTTGCACGAGAAAGTACTCAGTTTCTCAAACTTCACACGGGAAAAGAATAGTGTTTGATAGTTTAACACAAATTTTGAGATAAAGGACAGGTTTCAGTACATAGTGTAAATGATTCTCAAATAGGAAATCTAGTTTCCAATCAACATAAAGGATATTTTAATCAAAAATCTTAGTTTGAAGGTTGCAATCATTTGTTTACAAGCATAAAGGTTTGATCAAGCAATGATGACACAAGAAGTAGTCGAAAATAGAACTACCAAGGACAAAGCAACCTGGTAGTATCATGGGATTCTTTGTTTAATCATGATGCAAAATTTTAAGACTCGATAACAAACACATAGTTATCTCTACAAAAAAAATGGTGAGAAGACAAAATCTTTGCCCCACTACTTATGTGCATGCGTGCACCTCACACAGCCATGTCACCCCCTAGAGGGTGCCCGTGTTTTTGGTGTTTCCAAGGACTCAATAGTATATGTTCAAAGGTTACCCTTGTGGCAAGGGCTAGTGTCATATACCACCTTCAAGTGTCTAGGTGCATGCCTATGTTGGGAATCTACAGGAGAGATTCTTCCCCCTCCTTGTGCAAAGATTATGACTCCTTTCAGAGGTGAACTAGGTAGGCAACTAACTAGGGAAAGTTCTTAGTGGGATTCTATTCACACTAACCTTTGATGCCCTGGATACAGGGCTAGGGCCTTGCAGCCACACCAACACTTGAAATTCATACACCCTCGTAAGAAGGGCTAGGAGTGGTGCCGCTCAGTACAACAGATGAAGCCTTCTCAAGATGATGTCGAAATCAAGAGAAGGAAGTTAACATGGTTTTGGAGTTTTTAGACTCAACAAAACATTCTTTATTATAGTGAGGTGGAATCACTGGCAATAGGTCATGCGTACTCACTTGGGTCGTTGCCAGAGGTTCAACTTCTGGCAGGCCCTCTAAAGGTGACACAACTTGGCTTAGATTTGAGGTTTTGATTTTCTATTTCTCTCAAAGAGAGAAGAGCATACTTCTCTACCTCTTCACTTCACCCAAACACATCAAGAAAATTGATCATTGAGTTAGCTTCACTCCACCAAATCCACAAGCTTGTGGGTTTCTAGTTCTCTCAAAGAGAGAAGAGCATAATCCCCTGGTGAGTAGAAGTGTTAGAGATTCACTACCTTTCCCTGCTTCCCCAGGCATCCATCATTCTAGCAACATCTAGGTCTCAGTTTCATCTATGGGCATCACTTCCACATAATGAAGAGCCTATTCCCCTACTTTTCTATCAGGACCCTTAAGAAATTTTAATGAAGCCCTAATTAGACTATGTGAATGAAAGCAAGAAAACAAACACAATGTTTTAATTGTTCTTTGGCAATCATCCTGCAATCAAACCATTAGCAAGTTTTAAGATCTTCAACAAAGCGACTTGTAAACCACTATTATGCTGTGACAGAAACAGGGATATAAAATAAATAGTAAAAACTAGATGTCAAGAAAAAACAACAGAAAATTGCAGAATCTGGAAATTTTAATTGTCTGATAGAGAAACTTCATGCGAGGAAGTACTACACAGTGCATGAGAAAGTACCAGGGCCTGCGTGAGAAAGTACAATTTCATGCAAGAGAGTGCTATAGGGAGAAAAACTTTGTGTGGTACGCTCAGGAATCTCATGTGAAGTTCTGTACATAGAGAAGTACAGACGTACGATAGATTGCAGAATTAAAAAAAAGTTTAAAATCAGTGAGGCCAGAAATCAGATTTTCTGCCCCATGGTGGGTGCCAAAATGTTATAAGTTGAACATGGACCTCGAATCTAGCTACAAACACAACATAGTTATTGCTCGATCATCAAATCATGAAATTGAGTATGAATTACCCATTCGCACGATTCTATCAATTCGACCTATTGCCTTCTAATTAACTAGGGTGTTTGATTAATCTCAGAACGAGAGCCAACAACCTTAAGACCAAGCTAATACGAAGGATTTTCAAAGCTTAAATGATGAACAATAATGAAATTAAGCTAGAATGATAAGTGCAGTTAATCTAAAAGCTTGAAAGAAATATGATAATGCAAACTAATCTAAATAGCAATAAAGGAAATATGAGATTAATCTAATTGCAATAAACAAATTAATCTAAATGAGAGTGCAATACTATACTAAAATGAGAAATTAAGCTAATTGCAATTGAAAACTTGAAAATATGAAATTGAGACTAAAATTCACTATAGTTTAATTACTCTCACAAATTGCTCTTTTTTTTTGAATGAAGGATAAGATTCATTAAATAGAGAAGCCCAGGGAGAGAATGAAGAGGTTCTTGAAAATGAACGGTTGCCTCTTAATTTCCAATTGAGACACATATTGAAAGATTTATTTAATTAAGAGAATGAAATATTGCCACATATGGGTGACCATTCGAGTAATTTGAATTATTAAATTCAAATAAAGAGGTGTCCATTCAAATAACTAAATAAGATTAATTCCTTTTTTTTATGTGCATTAGCTAAAGGGGGTGGATTTTAATTTAATTTAAAGTACTTAGGACTTTAGAATTAAATTAATTTATCATAGGGGTTTTTTAGCTAATAAAGTTGAATACTTAGGAATTAATTATGTTGTGTGATTAATGCAAATTAGGGTTTTTGCAATTGACATCAAGTCAAAATAAAGTCAGGAAGGAGAGAGAAAATGCCTAGTAAAATAGGACTTTGAAGATGTGAAATTGAAGAAAATGCACCAAAATTTATTGAAATTATTAGGTGCCAATTTTGGGGTATTACAGCACAGAGTATCCATCAAGATTTTAGAAGAGATAGCTTTCAACAGTCTAGTCCACCCTTAGTTGGGGAAGGTTTTGGTAGAGGATTTCTTGTGGAAATTTTGGTCACAAAGTGGCCAGTTGTCCCTAGTGTACAAGACAATTTTTAGGACTGAGGCTAGTAGCTTTTGAGCTTTTAGTTGGGGATGTTGGTATATCCCATAGGGTGTTTTCAGCTGGGAATGATCCTCATATTTCATATCATGGAGTAAAAGGGTCCATAGAACCTACGCATTGAGTCTATTATGACTTGATAGGACACATCGAGATTATGGGATTTATATTCCTATTTATTTATAGGCTTCTAGGAGTAAGCCTAATTTTAAGGAAAGTGGATGTAATACCCCTCTTATAGTTTTATTTTCACGTTCTTATTGTTAAACTCTTTTAGGCCGCTTGTATGTGTGTTGTGGTTATTTCTATGATTTTTAGGTTATTTACATGTATAACTTTATATTTGATTTGATATATGAGCCATTAGATGGTGTGTGATATCATGTGTTTACAGTCACATGTATGGTTATTTTTCAAAATAGTTTTCTACATGTTATGATGTTATTTATATTTATGGTTTACTAACCCCATACTTGCATGTGTATGGTTAGTGTTTATGTTTTATATTTTAGTTTGATGTGGCTGATGTGGTTGAGGGAAAAGTCATAGTTTCTTATGAGATCCACACAATCGGCTGATCCCTGCCATTGATTTCAAGTACTAGGCATCGACTTCCTTGAATTGTCAGAATAAGTGTTCCCTATTGCAATATCTCAATGGCAAGAGAGGGGAGATAAAAGATAGGTCCAAATCCCAATCCTAAGCCAATAATTATCCTAAAATAGTGGTTAAGTATCCATTTTACTACCCTTCGAACTCGTCAAGGTGATGTTAATTCATGAACCCTCCTTTATGTTTAATTTTAGTATTTTTGGTGTAGTCAGTTCTTCAAGTTTGCATGTCTGTGGTTTGATGTGATTTTGTGTTAAAATAGATAAATAATTTAATTAAAGTTAATTAAGTGATTAAATAATTAAATTCCATTAAATATAGTAATAGTAATATGAGGGAATTTAATTAATGAGAATTAATTAAATAAATTTGTTTAATTTAAAAAGGCTTAGTTAAAAAGTTCAATGTTGTGAATAAAATATTTAATTAATTATTAAATCTAAAATAGAAATTAAAAACATAATCAATGAATTGATATTTAATTATCAATTTCATAATTATTGATATGCTAAAATATTATTTGTCAATAAATTATTAATATGAAATTTAAGTTGCACATTCAGTTTAATAGAATTAAATTTGAAATTTAAGTTAACATTTGAGTTAAGGTTTATAAAGTGAAAGCGCATATAATTATTATTATAATTAATTAAATATGCAAAAAGGAAATTAAAAAAAATAAGGTTAGGAAGTTGAGTTCTAATTTCTGATTGGGTGTTACATGTTTGAGTTCTATCTATTGGGTTTTCTATATTGGAAATCCCTTTAGCCATTTTTGGGGACACAGATTTGGAGATCACAAGTTTTGCTTGGATTTGGAGTTGAAAAATTTTCTTGAAAGCTTGGATTTTTGGGAGCTTGAATTTTGCACTGGTGTTGTCATAGATCTATTGAATTTGAGGTAAGGTTTGTATTTTCCTTTGTAAATCTTTCTTTCTAAAAAGATTGTTCTCTTTTTGTTTGTCAGATTGTTGTAGGGTTTTGAGTAGAAGGTTTTATGGTTCTTTTTATTGTTGGAGGTTTTGGATTTGAAAAACTTTTTGGGTTTTGTTGTGTGAGAATAAATTATTATATTTTATTATGCATATGAGCATATGTGTATGTAATTTATATATAAGAATATTCTTTTATAGTATTCTAGAAACCCTTGTGTTTAAATTCAAAAGAAAATTATGTTTTGGGTAAAATCCTAGGTTGTTCAAGGTGAAAAGCTACAGATAATTGATTTAGTAAAATATGAAATTTAGATCCAATAAGAGTTTGATTGAATTATTGAATAGATCATTCGAGAGAACAATAGAAATTGAAATCTTCAAAATGATTGAATATGAAAACCCAATTGAGATTAAATAGAAAAACTAGGTTCTTTAAAATCAATTGCTTTATTAATAGAGAGAAAATTATATGTATATATAATTTGAAAGTTCTTTAATAATAATAATAATAATATATTTGTTGGAAAAAAAAGTACCGACGAAATGTTTGATAAAAAAATTAAAATTTTTTTAAAAAAATTAATTAAAAAGATATTTAGTAGAGGTGGGGGTTTCATCCCCCCTAACCCCCCTGATAGCTAGTTGTTGTGGCAACATAGCTACCCATGACAGCTATGTTGTTGTCGGTAGCCTAAGCTATCGTACAGCAATAGGCTCTCGTGCGACAGTTGGATGTTGTAAGGAAGTAAGGGGTGGGGTAGACGCCCCCCCCCCCCCCCCCCAAAAAAAAAAAAAAAAAAAAAAAAAAAAAGTACATTATTATTATTATTTATTAAGAATATATATATATATAATGATTTTATTAAAAAAAATTATTTTATTAAATGTTAAAATATTAATAATTTTATTATTATTGATATATGTTAGTTAATAATATTAATTAATATTTATATTTTAATTTAGTTAAATAAATTATTAAGTTATTAATGTTAATTAATTAAAATGGGTTTATCTAGTTTATATAGTTATGATAGGATATTCCTTTATGTTTGAATTAAATTTTTGATTTAATTGAGGATATATGCATGGGAATGTGGATTTAATTAATTATATTTTAAATCAATTGGAAGAAAATTTTGTTGTTCGTTATATGTCTGGATTGGTGATTTGATGGTTATTACTTAACCTTATTGTGGAAATTTTGTGGAATTGGGGATTAAGTCAACTTCTAGGAAATTATACCAAAGGCTTAGGATGTCATTCCTATGATGTTTTACGTGTTCTTTATGTCAATGGTTTTGTGCTTAGTTGTTATGCTTTGTGAAGTTGTATATGTGAACAATAATTTTTACCCAACCTAATTTTCTATGCTCATTGTTTTTCGTGAACTCATTGAGAGAGTATGTTTTATGATGTCATGGTTTGAGGACCAATATGAATTTGTAATGTTATGGTTTGAGAACTAGTGTGCAATTATGAGTTTAAGATTTGATGACCAGTTTGTGTTCTAGGTATGTTTTATGGAACTAAATTCATTTAGCATGTCTTTTGAGTTTATGAGATATTTTTATGACTTATGAGCTTAGGGTAGGTTATTTAGGTGTATAGGTGGGAGTTTCTTGCAATAAGTGTCAAGGCCCACAAGTGGCTGCCAAGATCACTTATTCTAAGTCACTTAATAAAGTGAAAACATGTTACATTAAATGGGGGGTTTTAAAATGAATTATTAAGATATGTCCATTGCCTATACCTGAGTACTTGATTGAGGTCTTGACTAGGATGTGAGTGGGATAAGTTGTTTGATTGAGGTCTTGCATGATTAGTATCCTTGTCTGTACAAGAGGTTTACTGACGTCGCATATGGTCACTTGAGTGTTGGGATCTAGAGAGACTTCTAGGACAAAACTCAAGGGTTAGACGTATGTGATGAAATTTCTCTATATACATCTTAGGTTTCCTACATGTGTTGGTTGCCTCTGGATTAGTTTGTATACCTTTGTAGTTTAGTTATACCTTTTGAGATAAAGAGATTTTAGGATCCCTTGGTTAGTTTGTATGATGGTTGACTTTGGTGTTTGTTATCTGAGTAGGGTGTGATGTTATCTCCTCAACAAGATGGGAGTGACTTTCTTGGTTCCACGTGTAATCACCTAAAATCGGGCCAATAGAACCTAAGGCCCTATTTTCCCTAGTTTGGAATAATAACCTTGATTATGTTAATTTGATTCCTGATCATTAACATAGTTCTTAAAATTTAATAAAATCTCAAAATCAAGCATTTATCACCAAGGTTTTAAGCAAAAATGAAGTCAATTAACTCTAGGCCTAATTAATTAATTCAATCCCACCAAATTCATGGCTAGAGTAATTAATTAAAAGAAAAGGATAAATCCCTCTTAATTCAACAAACACAACAAACACATTTTAATCATTAAGGGGAAATCACATGGATCGAGGATCAAGCCAAGATGCATCTCAACCATTCCTCACAAATGCATCTCAACTATTCAATTCCTCCTACAATCTATAAAAGAGAATTTTCAAATGCTCATTCTCTGACACATGATAGGCAAAGAGGATCCAATTAAGGACACTCCCCACAAGAAGCCAGACACCACAATGCAGAATAACACAACAAGACAATGTTTACAACTGAATTTTCATTAACATGGCTGGTTGTAAGGCCATTCAAGTTAGGGCCAAATAAAATCAGAAGTATTTGTGCAATCTCTCAGCTAGTCCAGCTCTGAAACAAATCAGTAACTGAGGAAAACCCTAAGGTGGATCTAAACTTGAGCTTGCAAGCCTCTAATAAATCTTCTTATCTCCAAGAAAACAACCACTAGCTCTTCTATTACAAGCTATCAGATAACAATATGATCTTCAAGATATCACAGGATCCAAATCTAATCACCTTACAAATCTAATAAAACTTATGCCTAAACAACCACCCCAAACACTCCTTAACTACTAATCTTCAGCCACAAGTCAGCTGGATGACATACTTAACTCCTAAGCCAAATCGGCTCTCATTACAAACAAATATTAAATGCAACAATAGTCGGCTCTCAAATATCCTTACAAACATTTAATTCTCCATGTTGGCCACAAGATCTACGTAGGAGAATACAACATAAGCTACCAACAATAAATGCACCAAGTCAGCCAACCAAATCACTAAGAACTCCAATCGGTAAATCAAAACTACCAAGCGCTAGAGAAACAACCGACCAAGCCAAGAAATATCGAGAAACATAGGCATCACCAAGCACAAGTTCCACTGAGCATAAGAAGCTTCACCGAGCTCCTTCAGTGATTGAGCTTCCTTCAATAACCAAGACCATCGGTTGAAGATGCAATTGAGTACCATAGAACCAAAAAAACACACCTCCATGCAGATTCACCGAGTAGCCTAGAATGCCCCTACATCAGGCACCCCAGGTTAGAAAAGATGTTCTCATAGGCTAGAAGAACATCTTCTGTGATTTAGTACATAAAACCTGAAGTGGTTCTTCACATACATGTCCTCCAAATTTTTAGCTTGCATACTCTTCCACTTCAGTTTCCTCTATCTTTTCAAGTCTTTCCTTGATATCACACATGCTTATTCTCCATACTGATTATCATTCCTCTCAGGACCCACCAATTCAACTTGGCTACCAATACTCAAACTCCTCTTACTGAGTGTTGTATCTAGCAAAAGCATCAAGGAAAACTTCTTTTCATCCTTCTCAACAATAAACACATTCTTAACACAATCATACATAGCTCTACAATCATATTGCCAAGGTCTACCGAGAAATATATCACAACTATTCATCTCCACAATATCATATAACACAAGATCCTTATACTGGCCAATCTGAACATAAACAAAACATTGTTCCCTTACTTCCAGAGCATGAACATTTTGTAACCAGCCAATCCTATAAGGATGAGGATGCTTCATTCTATTCAAACCAAGTTTCTGAACCATGTCCTTAGCAACAAGGTTATCAGTACTACCACTGTCAACAATTACATCACAAAGTTTACCTCCAAACTTGCACCAAGTCTTGAATAAGTTACTCCTCTAACAAGGTTCCTCTTTTGCACCAAGCAACATTCGCCGAACTAGCAAGTTCTCAGATTCAAGTTCATTCTAAATGTTCTCATTTAGCATAGCAGTTTTTCAGTCACCAAGCTTCTTCTTTGTACACTCAAAAGAATGGTTTCCTTCTTCACCATAGTTATAAAAAGTAACCTTAAAGATAACTCTACATATCTTCTTCTTCGGTTCTACAGGTTTTTGTTCATCTTCAACAGTCGGTTTATCCTTCACTGAGTGATCAATCTTTTCCTTTCCTTAGGGATTACTATGTTTTCTCGTCTTTAAATTATCTTTTACCTTTACAGCATACTAATAAGCATCTTAAACTAAATCAATCTTTAGCATACCAAGCTCATCTTGAATATTAAATCTCAAACCATTCACATAACGAGCTACCTTTTCCTTACCAAGTTCTGTGTCCAGACTGAATAGTAAGTTTTTAGAACTCCTCAGTATAATCTTCCATAGTCAAATATTTTTTCTTCATATTCTACAACTTCTTAAACAAGTCAAGCTCATATTCGGTAGGTATGAACTTAGCTTTCAATTTAGTCACCATCAATCTCCATTGATTGATCTTCATTTCACCTTCATCTTCTCTATCTATTTGTAATTCTTTCCACCAAAGAGCAGCATGTCCTTTTAACTTAGTCTATGCCAATATCAATTGAAGAGGATCTTCAATTTCTTCAAGCTCAAAGAAGTCTTATAATTCACCAATCCAATCAATCAAGTCCTCAGGTCTCAAAGTACCAGAGAAAGTAGAAACTTCCATTCGGTAACTATTACTTAACTGAGCTCCAGATCTATGCAACTGAACAGTTCTATCTTCACCATATATGTCTCTCCATTCATCACCACTAGATCCATTAGCTTCAAAGTATTTAGAAACTTCCTCATAACCATCTTTAGTACCAACATTTTGAGGTACACTAGTCATAGCCCTCATGATCTCGTTGATCATGTCATTCTTCATCAATTCCATCTTAGATCTAAAATTAGATTTCACCTTCTCTGTAATCTTTGATTCCACAACATCACATAGATCTGCAATCGCTCTAGGGTCCAATCTTCTCATAGGAATCCTTCAAGATTTTTGAAAAATCAAAGCAATAAGTCACCAACAAGGTCCTAGTGCAAACAGCCTCAACTATTTTATACACTCAAGATCTTTAAAATCTGATACCACCTGACACAGGATAGGCAAAGAGGATCCAATTAAGAATAGTCCCCACAAGCAGCCAAACACCACAATGCGGAATAACACAACAAGATAATGTTTACAACTAAATTTTCATTAACATGCCCATTTCTAAGGCCAAATACAATCAGAAGTATTTATGCAATCTCTTAGCTAGTCCAGCTCTAAAACAAATCAACAACTGATGGAAACCCTAAGGCAGATCTAAACTTGAGCTCGCAAGCCTCCAAGAAATCTCCTTGTCTCCAAGAAAACAACCACTAGCTCTACTATTACAAACTATAAGATAACAATATGATCTTCAAGATCTCACAGGATCCAGATCTAATCACCTTACAAATTTGATAAAACTGATGCCTAAACAACCACCCCAAACACTCCTTAAATACTAATATTCAACTAAAAGTCAGCTGAATGACATAATTATCTCCTAAGCCAAGTCGGCTCTCATTACAAAAAAATATTAAATGCAACAACAGTCAGCTCTCAAATAGCCTTAGAAACATTTAATTCTCCATGTTGGTCACAAGATCTATATAAGAGAATACAATAAAAGCTACCAACAATAAATGCACCAAGTCGGCCAACCAGATCACCAAGAACTCTAGTCGGTAAACTAGAACTACTGAGCACTAGAGAAACAATTGACCAAGCCAAGTAACACTGAGCAACATAGGCATCACCGAGCACAAGTTCCACCGAGCACAAGAAGCTTCACCGAGTTCCTTCAACGATCGAGCTTCCTTCAATAACTGAGACCATCGGTTAAAGCTACAATCGAGTACCATAGAACCAAAAAAAAACACCTCTATGCAGATTCACCAAGTACCCTCAAATGCCCCTGCATCATTCTCCCCTTCCTAATGCTTGAATTTGAGCTTTGTAACTCTTTTCTTGTGATAGTTGTTTTTATACTTTCATGCTTAATTTCATATGCTTTAGCTAATTGGAAAACATCTCAATTGGGCTTATAGTAACAATAATGCATGGTTTAATTCTTAATTGTGAAGTATTTTCTAGATTTAGCTTAGTTCTTACATGTTTCATTTGAATCTCTCATTTTAGTATCATATTGTCACTATTTAGGGTTAAAATTTGAGAGCTACTAACACCCTTTTCATACTTGTGCTAACTAGAGAGCAATAGGATGATTTCATTTATTGATTTCCATAATTTGCATACTTAATTCTTTTAACAAATGATGAAATATCCTATTGAAGTGATGTTTTGTAGGTCCACAACTCACACACACATTTATGGCACCCACCGTGGAGCTGAGCTCAGGATTTCATATTTTTCTAGCTAATTTTACTAATTTTCGCCGTGTCTTTTTCAGCTATGGACCACATTCAGGAAGAGTAGTCGCACCCCGTATTTCCTGGATGGTGTTGGAGGTCAAAATTTTAGTTCATCTTTTAACTCCATATTTTGAAAAAATTGCCTAAGTGTCAGAATTAGTCCTTTGAAAATCATTGAAAGTTGCTTAGTTTAACGTGCATGGAAAGTGGGGCCTATTATTTTCCATGATGAACCACTAGGGTAGGGTGTCCATTGTCTATCATTTGACATATATAGTGGGTTTGAACTCTTAATTTTCAGTTCTGGCATGTTTAGGGGATAGGCTTTTGGAGGTGTTCCCAGAATTTTGCATTTTGTGTTTGTCCAAAATTGTATAAAGTAGCCCACTTTGGGTGATTGTATCTTTTGCCATGTGATTGTTCATTGCATGTCAGTTTTTGTATCATACTGTAGGTATGAGAGAGATTCATCCTACCAATTTTTAGCTCCCCATGTGCCCGTTTAACTTGTTTGCCAGGGCTATTCCATTTGCAGATTGCTAAATTTATCCAAGTGTGCCTTGTTGAATTTTATGAGTGGCCTACTTTGAGGCTTTGTAATTTGTGCTTTGTGTGAGGTCTATCATAATTAAACATTTTTTCATATTGTAGACCTGGGAATGTCCTTACCTAATGATTTTCAAGTCCCTACCAATTCATTTGACCACTTTCCCATGCCATTTCCAAATCAGATTTCTATGATTTTCAATGTTTTAAATTCTGAATATATCTAACAGACCGACTTTGGTGTTTGGTGATAATTCATCATTTGGTTTTCTGGGCATGCTAATAATGGATGCATATTCCTTTTGTGAGGGTGAATCAATGCCCAAGATTCTAGTTCATGAAAGTTTCAGCGGGTGAGTTTTTGAGGCCAGTTCCAGAGCTGACTTGAGTGATTTTGGCAATATGGATAGAATTGGTTTTCAATTGGCCATGTTTGATCATAAATAACTTTGGGCTCAAATATTTCTTAGAAATTTCCTTTCACCGACGTGTTGTAATGTTGGAAGTTAGTATGTGCTCCAGATGGCGTGTTCCTATGAGGTCATTTGGTCAATTTTTAAAGCCGCTCCCAGGTGCTAGTTGATGTTATCTGGTAATTGAGAAAAGTAGTGAAAAATGAATGATGTGATTAAATTTTTCGGTCCACTATGATTTGTTTTCATTGCATGATTGTATCCAGAGTGAACTGGAGATAAGGTAAAGGTATGAAGGATGTTGGGTTTCAAGTCAAGCTCCCCAGTTGTAGTTCCCATTAAAATATGGAAATGATAGTGTTATGCACATTTTCCAACTTTACATGTTTTTTTAAGTGACATGTGCACTTGTATGTATTGATGGAATTGGATTGCTAATGTAATCATTCCCATTCCAATTGTGTTGCGATTCTTCTAATTTGAACTTGCCATGGAAATGACTATATTTTATTTTAAATACGCATAAATGGGGCCTATGCAATGAGAAAGGTAGCACACACAAGCACATTAGAGGGTGCCTGCATTTGAGGGTTGTTAGACATCAATGGAAGAGAGGCTACACATTTGAAATGAGGCCAATCTCATTGGTGGATGCTAGCTCAAGACAAGGCAAAAAAATGCTTGGGCTAGCGTTAAATTGGATATTGGGATTCCTGTTTGAAATGGAAGTCCCTCACAAAATAATGGAGGAGCCTCACACAAGTGATGAGGGAATTTTTGTCATAATTTCCCCATAGGCTAGTGTCTTCAAAAGGAATCAAGTTGCAAAGGGGAAGGTTGGCCCTGTGATGTGTAAAGAGGCTCAACACTTTGAAATGCACATGAGGTGAGATGTAGAGAAGAGCATTCACCCATCTCCTGCTACATCTCCATCGGTGGCTACACCTTTCACAAGAAAAGCCACTGTTGTGTCTGATCCAATAGTTAGCACCCTAGTACCATGTCCAAAGCCACCTAGACTACCTCTTTCCACTAGGTCTTTTAATCCATTTACCAAAAAATATGACTAGGTTATGCAAGGAATGGTGGTGCTCTCATAGAATGAAGCCTTGTGCATGTAGCAGGGAGGACCCACATGAATGGGGACAAGTTTGTTTTGTGCCTACAATTTTGTGGCCTTGCATAAGAAATGAAATGGAGGCTTTGATTCATTTTAAAAGGTTCACGCAAGGAAGTGTGTTTGTGTGAGACAAGCATCGAGGCCATTTTCAACATGGGCACCAGTACATGAAACTAATGGAGGTTGCCTCGCGTAGGATAGAAAGTGTGCATGCTAGTGAATGAAAGGGGGTATATTTTGGGATATATCCCACATTCACCCTGGTAGATTTACACTTGTTGTTTACAAGGAAAAACACATTATATTATTGTAAAGAGAAAAGAAAGAGGCATGTGGAAGCCTCTGCCCATGTGGGCCTACCTAGGGGCACATGTCAGCTGGCACTCAAGCAAAAATTTTGACAAGGCATTTAAAACATCCAAAACAATTATCCCACATTCACCCCAATTTCGACATTTAAGATGTTTATAAGAAACAAAGCTCACTTAATGAACTATGAAGTTGAAGTGGAGGCTCTATCCACACATGTAGGTGACTGATGCCATGTGATCCATGTCAGTGGGCCCAAAGGTAAGAAAATTTGGAGGACAGGTGAAGAATGATGACTTGACAAGGAGGACATGTGGTGAGCATTCACAAAGTCGCTAGATGAGACCAGCGGTTAGAGAAAGATGGGAAACTCAATGAACAAGGTCAGCTAACCGCGGTCGCCAAGTCATCGAATGCTAGCGGTTAAGGGTCGATGATCTGGAGATCACGAGAGTAATCAGTCGCCCAACCGCTAGAAGGAAGATGGTTTAGCCATAACATTTTGAGGTTATGAGAGTCTTCAGTCATGCAATCTCCAAGTTCCTAGTAGTTAGAGGATTTCATTTGAAGAATTGGAGATTGAAGCAGTCACTAGTTCTCCAAGTTTAACCCAGGGTCAAGGCATGATTCAGAGATTTGGAGAGTAGCCTGTTCATTGAATCGCTAGAGGTAACCATGGTTAAAGTCAGCATCCAGAGATTGTGAGAATTAGTGCAGTCGCTAGTTCTCCAAATGAAGGTGGTTAGCCTTGAGTTAGTCCAAGCATCAAATCACATGGTGACACTTGGCAGATTCTGGTGCTTCCTAAGCATAAAATGCATAAATGATATAAAAATGCCAAATTTAAAGTGCAGAAAGAATTTAAATGGTTAAAATAGTTCAAACATTTGAAATAATTCAAAAATTTAAATGACAGGGCCTTCTCATGAAAAAAAATCCCAGAGATTCATTTTTTAATAGATCATAGGAATGTTATATGTTTATGGAAATGGGACAAGACATGAAATCTAATGGCAATCATCATTTTCAGTTTTAGAGTGATGAGAAAAAGTAGTATGGGTTGAATTTCAAGATCAGAATCAAATCAGTTTGGGAAACGATTGCAGGAGGTGGATCAGTTAGAGAGAATCAGTTGCTGGTCAGTTGAGAGGAATGTTGGAGATATTTTGGGATGAATGGATAGCTGTCAGTTCTATGTAATTGACTCTTATTTTACTATATCTTTGATTTTTCTCTCATTTGTAAAAGATGTTGAAAATTTATTATGTTGGGCAATATTCAGGCCTTTTTCTTGTTTTCTCATTGTTTCATTGTCTTGTAAATATGCTAAACCAGATGATTTTTCAATAAAGAACAATGGAATCCATGTTCAATTCTTATTGATGTCTTTGTGTATCTGGTCTTAATTTTTGTGTATCAGTTTGTAAGGCATTTTGATGCACTAGCTATAAGGTAGCTGTGATCTTATTTTTAAGTTTCCTTCAAGGAGAGAGTCAATCTTGAATACAAGTTCTAAGAATTTAAGGTTTATACATTAATCTGATGTCCACGAATTGGAGTGAGAAGAGTGATTTGTAAGGCACTTCACTTAGTTTCTTTAAGTTTGGAGTTAGGGTTTTCTAGGAATGCATGTTTGTTTGAATCTATTGCCCAATAGATAAGGCACTGGTCTCTTGCTTGTCCTGCAGTTTCATCATCAAATCTTTAAATCAATCCATCTTTAATTTCATGTTTGAGAGAATTCATGCTTCTAACTTGTGTTTCCTAAATACAAGTGTTGTTAGTGATTCTTTGAAGAAATGAATCCATGGGTTAGCCTGCCTAAGCTCAAAGCTCAAAGAGAAGAAGGAGTTTATCCTTGCTGTCACATTGGCGATTTTCCTAGTTCTTAGCAGATTATGTATGTGGGATCTTGTATAAGATTGGTTGAGTTGAACTCCCTTATCTTATAAGTCTGAGAACTATCCACTAATTTTCATGTCTGCATAAAGGGTCTTAGTGAGAGAGTGTTTATGTATATAGATTCAATATGTTTCAAGTGCACTCGCCTATAGCTAAGAGCTCAAAGTGAAGAAGGACTTGGTCCTTGTTAATTAGTCTTTTTCTTGTATGAGTCAAGAGTCTAGGAATCATATAATTCTATCTAAGCACTTAGGGCTGTGTTTTAAGATTCAACAAGAAAATGCTCTAACAAATTGGTGACTCTACTGGGGAATGAAATAAGGTTACCATTAAGAGTATCCTAGAGTCTTGCTATATTCATTTTTGGGAAGAGTCTCATAAATGTCATAATCGGAAAGTTGTTTTTAGATCTGTAAGTATATTACCTAGATTTGTTGATGTAAAAATTTGAAAATATATGTGACTTTACTGTGAGGAATGCCTAGAATCTAGTGGTGTTTCAAGAGAGATCAATGAAAAAAATTTGTGTCCTATGAAGAGAGGTGGAAACTCTATGTTTGAATTAACCTGAGATGTGAAGCTTTATTTAAGATTTCAGTCAAAGATGTGAAGAGATTAATAGCATTCAGCAAATACTTTCTACGTATTCTCCATTCAGTATTTTAATGTGTTTATATGGTCCTTATCAAGTGATTTTTTCATTAAAAGAAAGGACAGATAAGGTGACTTACATACTTCTGGATCAAATTTTAAGTTAAGTCACAAGTGAGAAGTATGTCAAATTAGAAGTTCAGTGATAAGAGAAAGTTAATTACAAGTATAGATTTCCTGTTACTAGTTTTGAGAACTTCAAGTGTGTATGCAAAAGTTGCAACCAGTAATGGATATTCATAGTGTTGGATATTGCTAATGCATGGGTGGTGATTGAGACATTTAATATATTTAATCACTACGTTACTAAATGGGCACTCATACTATTGTCATTTTTGTTTTGTCACTCATGTCAACATATGCTTCTATGAAGGAACCATATTGGTAATCACAGTATATGGTAGGTGTATAGATGTTTCAGATGTTGCGAAGTCAGAAAAGATTTTAGATGGATGTTGTGATCTTATATCTGAGATCACATCATTAATGGATGCATATTAAGGAAAATACAACTATTTTGGTAAAGACTGGTCACTGGACTGTGATAGTGAGAATTGACAGAGTTAGTCTCTAAGTTTTTGGTATAGATTTCAGAGGGATTGGATTCAAGGTATGCGATCTTGAAGGATGATGGAAGACATACTGATGGATGTTCATTTGTCAATGCAAGGTATAGAATGTTTGGTGATGTCATTTGTGGCGTGTGCTCTGGCAATGGCTTATTATGAAGCTGACTCAAGGAATGAAGCATGTGTTTTGTTTGGCAAGCATAATTCAAGGATGTTAGTCCTTAATTATTGTAATGTAATCATTGTAAACTTGTTTTTGATACCATGTGTATCTTAGCAAGGGCCTATGTAATTGTTTATAACTAGGAAAGCCTTATGGGCCGACCTATTCTTGGTGAAATGTAATAAGGTATAAATAAAAGGTATTTTCTTTGGAAGAGACATGGATGTGATATGTGTGATATAAGGAGGTTGCGAACTTGTGTTTGTTGTATGTAGAGAAAAAGATATTGGTGGACTTCATTGGAACTGATCAAGCAAAGATAGTTGCTGGTAACCAGTTCAAAAGATTGTGTATTTCTTCATATACACTTGTTGCGAACTAGTGAGTTCAAAAGGTGGACTTAACCTTCTTTGGGCAGTGAGCCCTCTTTTGTTCTTGACTCCTAACAAGGTCTGTCCTCTAACAAGGACTATTTATTGTAATGTTTCAATTATCTCCTAATAGGGCTATATCTTCTAACAAGGATTATTATACTCTCAGTACATCATTAGTGGGTGCTAATTCCTATTGGGGTTTTTACCTTTAACAGGGTTTCCCCGTAACCAAAATATTGTGTTATTATGTTGGCATTCATTGTGTTCATTAGATCTAATATTGATAAGCTTAAAGTTTAAAGTTTAATATTCTATTATACAACTGATTCACCCACCCTCTCAGTTGTATTGTGGACTTTTAATCCTAACAATTGGTATCAAAGATTGTGGTCCTCAGAGAGAAATCTTAAAAGCTTGAGGTGATCTTGGAAAATGGCATTCTATAGGAAGGATAGTCCTAAGTTTGATCCTGAAAACTTCGATAGTTGGAAAAATAAGATGTGAACACATTTGCTATGTTTGGGCATAGACTACTGGATGATTGTGAAGAAGATGGAAACTTTGATGGCTGAGAATGACTTAGGGTCAGCCACCGATGATGAAAAGAAACTATTTTCATGCAACATGGTTGCAAGAGAAGCATTGATCAATGCACTATCTGAGGGTGATTTTACTGAAATTAAAGATTTGGATTTGGCACATGAAATTTGGAATAGACTAGAGGCACTCTATGAAGGAGACAAATATACCAAACAAGCAAAATTGTAGAAGTGGAAGACAAAGATGGAGAAGTTGCAAATGAATGAAGATGAAAGCATTAGAGCCTATGTTCAAAGGGTTACAGAAGTTGTAGTTGGAATCATAAATTGTGGAGGTACTTATGATGAAGATGAAGTCATTGCAAATATTCTCAGATCTCTAACTCCTACTTACAAATTCAAGGCAATGCCAATTTAAGAAAGTATACCCCTGACTCCAAACTATAGCAGAGAGATGTTGATTGCAAATTTAACCACCTTTGAAGCTACGAAATTAGGAGAAGCTGCTCCTAAAGTTGAATCTACATTTAGGGCATCCACACACAAGAAAGTATCTAAACTTCTGAGAACAAGAAAAGAAGACCTGAGAGAAGAGCTTGGTGAGTATGTTGAGGAATGGGAGAAGATAATGGAAGAAGAAAAGAAGATGGAAGAACTTGTTGCACTAATAGCTAGAAGAGAGAAAATAGGTAAGGGAAAATTTGAAGGCAAATTACCTTTGAAATGTTTTTCATGCAATAAGGTAGGTCATTTTGCATCTTGATGTCCTACAAGAGTTCCTAAATACAAACCTGATTATGCAAAGATTAGAAGAGATAAAGAATGTTATTATACTAGTGAAGGAATCTCTGATGACGATGATGATTTAAATAATGAAGAGATTGGATTTTTTTCTATTAAAGATGAACCAGTTCATGAAGAAAAAGCCCTAGTATCTCATGTTGACAAAAAAATTGAATGGATAATTGACAATGGGTGTTCTCATCACATGACTCATGATAAGAACACATTTGTTAAATTAGTAAATTATGATGGAGGTGTTGTAAGGTTTGGGGAAAATCTCCCAAAATCCATCATAGGAGTAGGATCCATCACTCTATATGGAAAGACTAATATGGACAATGTACTACTTGTTGAAGGACTGAAATATAACTTGTTGAGTGTTGGAAAGTTAATGGATAAAAAATTTCAGTTAAGTGCTTTATCAAAAGCGAGGAAGGAAAACTGATTGCTACCGGTTCAAGATCTAGAGGTAATGTATTTGAACTAGACACATTTGGAGCCTCTTGTTTTGTTTTCAAGGTAGATGATAGTTGGTTATGGCATAGAATATTTTGTCATGTTAACTTTGATAACATTGTGAAAGCAAGTATGGCTAATGCAATAAGAGATCTACCGAAGATTGTGAAACCTTCAAACACTGTATGCAGAGAATGTGTTATGGGAAAGAAAACTAAAAGCAGTCATAAAAGAAAAATAGTTGATGAATGTGTTATGGGAAAGTTGGATCTGGTACATATAGATCTATGTGGGCCTACAAGAGCAAAGTCATGCTAAGATGAAAGGTATTTTATACTCTTTGTTGATGAATTTTTTAGAATGATGTGGGTTACTTATTTAAGAGAGAAATCAAAAGCATTTGACAAATTCAAGTTGTTTAAAGAAAAGGTAGAGAATGAATCAAGACTAAAAATAAAGTGTTTAAGATCAGAAAGAGGTAGAGAGTTTACATCAAATTTATTCAATTCATACTATGAAGAGCATGGAATAAAAAGACAAACATCTACTCCCAGGAC
This sequence comes from Chamaecyparis obtusa, assembly GCA_027943335.1. Classification (NCBI taxonomy): domain Eukaryota; kingdom Viridiplantae; phylum Streptophyta; class Pinopsida; order Cupressales; family Cupressaceae; genus Chamaecyparis; species Chamaecyparis obtusa. The sequence continues at coordinate 2,902,339 of BSBK01000032.1, forward strand.
TCCACAACAAAATGGGATAGCAGAGTGAAGAAACAGAACTATACTTGATGTTGCCAAGACAATGTTGATTGAAGGAAATGTATCTCATGTACATTGGAGAGAGGTTGTTGGAACAACAATGTACACATTAAACCAAATTCAAATCAGAGATGGCACAAGTAAGACTCCCTATGAACTATGGTTTGATCACACTCCTATTGTAAAATATTTTAGAATTTTTGGTAGAAAATGTTATATCAAGAGGGATGATGAGATAGGGAAATTTGATGCTAGAAGTGATGAAGGTATCTTCCTTGGTTACTCTGTTAAAAGAAAGGCATACAAATGTTCCAATCTGAGATTAAGGAAGATGGTTGAAAGTAACAATGTAAGAATAGATGAGAAATTTTAGATACAAGAAAGAATGTATGATGACAGTCAAATATCAGAAGTGAAAGAAACCTCTATTGTTGTCGAAGAAGAAGAACTTTTTGAGGAAGAAAGTGAAAAAGAGGCTTATGATGATGCAAGAAAAACTACTGAAACTCCTAAAAATCCAAGGTATGTAAAAAATAACCATCCTGAAAATAAAATTAATCGCAATACCAGTCAGGGAGTACTAACTAGATCTAAAGTTAGAGAAGAAATTTGTTTAATTTCTCAAGTTGAGCCAAAAAATACAGATGAAGCCTTTAAAGATGAATCTTGGATAAATGCCATGAAAGAAGAATTGGATCAGATAAAGAAAAATAATACTTGGAAATTGGTTCCAAGACCTAAAAATAAAAATGTTATAGGAACAAAATGGGTCTTTAGAAACAAAATGTATGAAGAAGGAACAATTGTAAGGAACAAAGCAAGACTAGTGTGTAAGGGATACTCACAAAAATAAGGCATAGACTTTGAAGAAACAATTACTCTTGTTGCTAGAATAGATGTAGTAAGATAATTTCTATCTTATGCTGCACACAAAAACTTCAAAGTCTATTAGATGGATGTTAAATCTACATTTCTGAATAGAGATATTGAAGAAGAAGTATACATAGAACAACCATATGGATTTCCTCTATGTGAAGACAAAGACATGGTGTACAAATTGAAGAAAGCCATGTATGGGTTGAAGCAAGCTCCTAGGGCTTGGTATGCAAGATTGGACAAGTATCTACTTGGACTTGGATTCAGAAAAGGTAATGCAAACAATAATTTGTATTTGAGAACTACTGAAGATGGAATCCTAATAGTAGAAGTATTTTTGGATGACATTATCTTTGGAGGTAATGATGATCTATGTAAGAAGTTTTCTAAATAAATGGAAAGTGAATTTGAGATGTCTATGATAGGTGAAATGATATTCTTCCTTGGACTACAAATAACTCAGAATGAGAAAGGTATTTCCATTTCTCAGACCAAGTATCTCAAATAATTGCTTAAGAAATTTGGTATGGAAGATTGTAAACTAGTAAGAACACCTATGGTGACTAAAAACAAGCTAAAAATTTATGATGAATAAAAATGTGTTTTTCAGACTTTGTATAGATCAATGGTTGGAGGGCTACAATATCTGACTCACACCAGAATAGATATTTCTAATGTTGTTGGAATTGTGGCTAGATATCAAGCAGAACCCAAAGAGACTCATCTAGTTTCTATTAAAAGGTATTGAGGTATCTCAAAGGAACCATAGACTATGGTTTATGGTATGACAAGAATGATAGCTTTGAAATTCATGCTTATACTGATGCTGATTGGAAAGGAAATATTAATGACAAAAAAAGTACAAGTGGTGGTGCATTTTTCCTTGGGAAAAAGTTGGTTTCTTGGCTAAGTAAGAAACAAGATTGTATAGCACAATGTACTGCTGAATCAAAATATGTTGTTGCTTCTATAAATTGCACTCAAATTGTTTGGATGAAACAAATGCTAATAGACATTAGAATAAATTTTAATGAGCCTATGGTTATCCATTGTGATAACACCAGCATAGTAAACATGTCAAAGAATCTAGTGATGCACTATAAAACTAAACACATTTCTATCAAGTATCACTTCTTAAGAGACAAGGTGGTAGCAAAAGAAATCAAGCTTGAATATATCATTACAAAAGAGAAAATTGTAGACATCTTTACAAAGCCACTACCAAAAGATAACTTTGAATATCTGAGAGGTATGTTAGGGGTTCAGGCCCCTCCTAGTCAGAACCAAATGATGTAGAGATGCATCAGTCCATAAGTGCTTAGAGCCTCATCATTTTCTGGACTAGATGTAGGGATCTACTCCTCAAGGGGAGTGATCATGAAAGAAAGTTTATATGTGAAGCAAATTGGCACCATTTGCCATTGTTGTCAAAGGGGGAGTGATGTTATGAGAAAATCCTCACTGTTTGGGGAGATTGTTTAGTTGAAGGACTTTTGGGTTGATACAACTTTGGGATAAGATTTTCCCATATGTTGACATCAATGCAAAAGGGGGAGATTATTGGATATTACTAATGCATGGGTGGTGATTGAGACATTTAATATGTTTAATCACTATGTTACTAAATGGGCACTCATATTGTTGTCATTTGTGTTTTGTCACTGATGTCAACATATGCTTCTATGAAGGAACTAGATTGGTAATCACAGTATACAGAAGGTGTATAGATATTTCAGATGCTGCGAAGTCAAATGAGAGTTCAAATGGATGTTGTAATCTTATATCTAAGATTGCATCATTAATGGATGCATATTAAGGAAGATACAACTATTTTGGTAAAGACTGGTCACTGGACTGTGACAGTGAGAATTGACAGAGTTAGTCTTTGAGTTTTTTGTATAGATTTTAGAGGGATTAGATTCAAGGTATATGATCTTGAAGGATGATGGAAGAGGTACTAATGGATGTTCATTGGTCAACGCAAGGTAATGAATGATTGGCGATGTCATTTGTGGCATGTGCTCTGGTGATGGCTTATTATGAAGCTGACTCAGGGAATGAAGCCTGTATTTTGTTTGGCAAGCATAATTCAAGGATGTTGGTCCTTAATTGTTGTAATGTAATCATTATAAACTTGTTTTTGATACCATGTGTATCTTAGCAAGGGCCTATGTAATTTTTTGTAATTAGGAAAGCCTTGTGGGCTGACCCATTCTTGGTAAAATGTAATAAGGTATAAATAAAAGCTCTTTTCTTTGGAAGAGACATGGATGTGATATGTGTGATATAAGGACATTGCAAACTTGTGCTTGTTGTATGTAGAGTAGAGGATTATTGGTGGACTTCATTGGAACTGATCAAGCAAAGATAGTTGCTGGAAAATAGTTCAAAAGATTGTGTATTTCTTCATATACACTTGTTGCGAACTAGTGAGTTTAGAAGGTAGACTTAACCTTCTTTGGGTGGTGAGCCTTGGATAGTGAGCCCTCTTTTGTTCTTGACTCCTAACAGGGTCTATTCTCTAACAAGGACTATGTACTATAATGTTTCAATAAGCTCCTAATAGGGCTATATCTTCTAACAAGGATTACTATACTCTCAGTACATCATTAGTGGATGCTAATTCCCACCAGGGTTTTTACCTTTAACAGGGTTTCCCCATAACCAAAATATTGTGTTATTGTGTTGGCATTCATTGTGTTCATTGGATCTAATATTGATAAGCTTAAAGTTTAAAGTTTAATATTTTGTTATGTAACTGATTCACCCCCCCTCTCAGTTGTATTGTGGACTGTTAATCCTAACACATGGGTGTTCTTTTATCAAAGGATATGTGCCAATTTTTTGTGATGGCATACCTAGTTTCCCTAATGAAATCCTTGATGGAATCAAAGGATATTTTCCAAAGTTTGATAGGAGCTAGTCTCAATCAATAAAGAAGCATGTTCAAGATTTTGTTGATGTGATGTATGATTTTGATGTGTGTCATGAAGATCTTTGGATGAGGTTGTTTGTGTAGACTCTAAAAGGAGATGAAAGAGAATGGTTCTCATTCCTACCTGCAGCTTCAATTTAATCATGGGATGAGTTGAGTTCATCCTTCATTGAATAGTTTGATGGTTGGGTAGATTTCAAATTGTTGCTGGATAGATTAATGGAAATTCAGATATAAACAACCACAAAGTCTGTATTAGGCTTTTCAATTTTCTATGGATATTGAGTGCAATCTGAAATATGAAGTTATAAGAAGGCGTACCTCTGCTAGTTTGTATTCTTAGAATGAAGTGAACAATTATGAAAAGGGTGAGCAGTAATAGTGCTTTCATTCCCATATTAATTGTATTGATCAAAATGATGTATGTGAAGATGGAATGAATGTTGCAGCTGGGGATGTAATTGATGAAGTGTTGAAATCTCTTTCAACCAATGAAGGTAATGATTATTTCTGGATGGTTGAAAGTACATCCTCCTCTTCACATGATTTGCACAAGTATAATGAGGATAACAATGAAAATGACTTCCTGGTTACTAATGAGGATTTAAATATTGAGAGAAAGGGTGTTTGTTTTGAATCCATGGATGAGGAACATTTTTCATTACTGTTGCATTTGAAACATCAGGATTGTGGAAGCATGGATCAGGCTATGAATGAATTGGTTTCTAATAACCAATCACAACTTTCCTCTCATCTTGCAAATGATTTTTCTTTTCAATATTCTATGTGTTTAATTGATATTGAGATTGAATGTGAAGTCATGAAGATTGAAGATACATGGGATTCATTATTCGATACTTATGAAAATGATTTGGTTGAGTATAAAGCTGTTTTTTCATGTGATGACAACAGTTGTGGTGAATCATGTTCTGGTTCCGATTCTAATTTTTCTTTCTCTGCTGAAGATGTATGTGAAAATGGATGTGATAACATGTCTTTTGAAATTAATAATGTGCTATTTGATGAAGACATCAATATGAATCAGCCAACACTTTGTTTTAATGTTTATGAGAAACATTTCCATGTAGTTTCTAATCCATTGTTCGAAGAATGTGCCCAAGAAAGTGAATTAATTGAGGATAGCTCATTTTCAAATTTTGATATTCTAAATATGGTTGAGTCTAAACTTCCAGCTCTAATGAAGTCAATTGGAGAAAAGGAAATGCACGGTGTGAGTTGTTCATTTGATGAAGGTGCATTGCATGATGATAGTTTGATCCTTCTACCACCGAGTATTGAAGACAATGAAGGTGATTTAATTCATGGTGTTGATAGTGTGGATCATCCTTATGAGGATAAAGATATGATTTATCAAGAGAAATCATATTTGTTTAATCTAACTAGTTTGATGCATGAGGGTGTTTCAGATTCCTTGGCTGAGCTGAATGAATGTGAGTATGTTTTATTTTCTTTTGATATGCAAGTGTGCATTGGAGATGAGCTAGATGTTTGTAGCCAAGGAGAAAAGGTATCAGTTATGTGTTCCCCTTCATGTGTTTCAATTTGTGATGATTCTGATGATGTCTATTTTCTAGATAATGAATTTTTGGGGAGACATAAGAGAGAGAGCATACGTGATTGTAAATTTGAAGATATTCTCCAGCTTATGTTCCATGATGTTTTTTGTCATCATCAGTTTAGAGGTAGTTTTAGATTGTCGGTTGAGTTTCAAGGAAGAGACCGAGTTTTTGATAGAGGTAAAGGTTGAGTTTCCTTTGGCATTTTGAAGATTCTTATGTATTTTATGTATATCTTGTACAGTGTTGTTGCTATTTTTAGTAAGGAGCCAAGTATTTGAGAAGTTCAAGGTTTGGAGTAATAAGAAGTAATAAGAATGTTAAAAGCTGATTCTCTTTGGGTGGTTTGTTGTACCATGAGATTCTAGATCCTCTGCATGCTCACATGGGGCACGTGTCCCCAATCATAGCCACTGTTGGAGGTCAAAAGTTTAGGGTATCTTTTAACTCCATATTTTGAAACATTGCCTAAGTGTCAAAATTAGTCCTTCGAAAATCATTGAAAGTTGCTTAGTTTAACGTGCATGGAAAGTGGGGCCTATTGTTTTTCATGATGAACCACTAGAGTAGGGTGTCCATTGTCTTTCATTTGACATATGTAGTGGGTTTGAACTCTTAATTTTCAGTTTTGGCATGTTTAAGGGATAGGCTTTTGGAGGTGTTCCCAGAATTCTGCATTTTGTATTTGTCCAAAATTGTATAAAGTAGCCCACTTTAGGTGATTGTATCTTTTTCCCTATGATTGTTCATTGCATGCTAATTTTTGCATCATACTATAGGTATGAGAGAGAGTCATCGAGCCAATTTTCAGCTCCCCATGTGCTTGTTTAACCTGTTTGCTAGGGCTATTCCATTTGCAGATTGCTAAATTTATCCAAGTGTGCATGGTTCAATTTTCTGAGTGGCCTACTTTGAGGCTTTTAAATTTGTGCCCTATACGAGGTCCGATATAATTGAAAATATTTTCATATTGTAGACTTGGGAATGTGCTTACCTTATGATTTTCAAGTCCCTGCCAATCCATTTGACCACTTTCCCATGCCATTTCCAAATCATATTTTTATGATTTTTAATGTTTTAAATTCTGAATATATCTAACAGACTGACTTTGGTGTTGGGTGATAATTCATCATTTGGTTTTCTGGGCATGCTAGTAATGGATTCATATTCCTTGTTTGAGGGTGAATCAATGCCCAAGATTCTGGTTCATGAAAGTTTCAGCAGGTGATTTTTTGAAGCCAGTTCCGGAGCTGACTTGAGTGATTTTGGCAGGATGGACAGAATTGGTTTTCAATTGGCCATGTTTGATCATAAATAACTTTGGGCTCAAATATTTTTGAGCAATTTCCTTTGACTGGCATGTTGTAATGTTGGAAGGTAGTATGTGCTCCAGATGGCATGTTCCTATGAGGCCATTTGGTTAGTTTTTAAAGCCGCTCCTGGGTGCCAATTGGTGTTATCTGGTAATTGCGAAAAGTAGTGAAAAATGAATGATGTGATTAAATTTTTTGGTCCACTATGATTTTTTTTCATTGTGTGATTGCATCTAGAGTGAACTTGAGATAAGGTAAAGGTATGAAGGATGTTGGGTTTCAAGTCAAGCTCCCCAGTTGTAGTTCCCATTAAAATATGGATATGATAGTGTTGTGCACGTTTTCCAACTTTACATGTTTTATTAAGTGACATGTGCACTTGTATGTATCCATGGAATTGGTTTGCTAATGCAATCATTCCCATTCCAATCGTGTTGTGATTCTTCTAATTTGAACTTGCCATGGAAATGACTGCATTTTCTTTTAAATACCGACATTCCCCAAAATGTGTTGTGCCATTTTTAAATAACCATGATGGTATATATCCAAGAATGGGCCATGATCAAACATAGGAAATATGAAGAAAGCAAGAGAGAGATGGATTACCTAGAGCAAAGTTATAAAATTTCAATGGATCGATTGAATGTCGATATTACAGAAAGCGAACGTGAAGTAGAAAAGATGTAGGAACAATTCAAGGCTTCTCACCTACATCATTCTTGATAGCTTGAGGTTGATTGTGCTAAGTTTACAGTGGATAATAAGACCGATAATGACAAACAAAAAAAAAGAAGATCAAAATTAATGAGGAGGTGTGTGAGTTGTATAAGGTTGCAGCTAGCTCATGCAAGGCATACAACAATTGCCAAGACCATTTGTGTAGGTGCATGAGTGTATTGGAGCAAGGCAGGTACTAATATTTTCCAGCAGCTAACCAAGTGAATGAGGACTCACGCATAAGGAGGCCTGAGTCCTATGTTCTTAATGCCAATAAAGGCACATTTCAAGGCACCATGGTAAGTGAGAAATGGGGCCTTGCACAAAAGACAAGAGAACCATAGGTAACACGTAAGGCCAATTAGATGAGCCAATGCATGGAGGTTTCTATGTGAACAGTGTGTGTTGTGCAGGAGAGTAGCTGGGGGTCTCTGCGTGAAGTATCATGGTGGAAGCTCACACAAAGTGCTAAATGGAGTTTCAAACACGCATAAATGGAGCCTACACAATGAGAAAGGAAGCACACACTAGCGCATTAGAGGGTGCCTACATTTGAGGGTTGTTAGACATCAATGGAAGAGAAGCTACACATTTGAAATGAGGCCAATCTCATTGGTGGATGCCAGCTCAAGACAAGGCAAAATAGGATGGTGTCTTCAAAAGGAACTAAGTTGCAAAGGGGAAGGTTGGCCCTGTGATGTTTAAAGAGGCTGGACACTTTGAAATGCACATGCGGCTAGATATAGAGAAGAGGACTAGGCCATCTCCTGCTACATCTCCATCGGTGGCTGCACCTTTCACAAGAAAAGCCACTGTTGTGTCTGATCCAATAGTTAGCACCATAGTACCATCTCCAAAGCCACCTAGACTACCTCTTTCCATTGGGTCTTCTAATCCATTTACCAAAAAATTTGGCTGGGTTACGCAAGGAATGGTGGTGCTCTCATAGAATGAAGCCATGCACATGGAGCAGGGAGGACCTGCATGAATGGGGACAGGTTTGTTTTGTGCCTGTAATTTTGTGGCCTTGCATAAGAAATGAAATGGAGGCTCTAATTCATTTTAAAAGGCCTCCACAAGGAAGTGTGTTTGCATGAGACAAGCATGGAGGCCATTTTCAACATGGGCACTAGCACATGAAACTAATGGAGGTTGCCTCGTGTAGGATAGAAAGTGTGCATGCCAGAGAACGAAAGGGGGTATGTTTTGGCATATATCCCACATTCGCCTTGGTAGATTTTCACTCATTGTTTATAAGGAACAAAACATTAGATTATTGTAAAGAGAAAAGAAAGAGGCATGTCAAAGGCTCTGCCCATGTGGGCCTACCTAGGAGCACGTGTTGGCTGGCACTTAAGCAAAATTTTTGACAAGGCATTTAAAACATCCAAAATAATTATCCCACATTCACCCCAATTTTGGAATTTAAGATGTTTATAAGCAATGAAGCTCACATAATTAAATATGAAGTTGAAGTGGAGGCTCTACCCATGGATACAGGGGATTGATGCCTCAGGATCCATGCCAGTGAGCCCAAGGGTAAGAAATTTTTGTAGGACATGTGACAAATAGTGACTAGACAAGGAGGATGTTGGCAATTTGGCTGAGTTAGATACTTAGATGTTTTCATTATGGAAACATATGATTTACATGAAGATCACATATGATAGAGAGCAAGTATGACAGAGTGCAAAGCAAAATTGAGACAGTGTTTTTTCCAATGTACCCAGAGATAGTTTTGATTAGCGATGACAGTTGGAGTAAGTTCAGTGCTTGCGTACTTGAACATAGATACTATGATGACTATAGAAAACTCACCTGAGAGTGCAAGTCAGTACAACATGTATGGAAGAAGTTATGACATTTTTACCAAAGATAGTGTCAAGCTAACAGGACAATATATGAAGATAGAATTGGTAAAGAGTTAAGGGATTATTTTGTTTATCAAAATAATGTCTTAACAATATAAAGGGATGAAATCCTAGATGTTAACCCTTGGGTAAATATGTATTTTGTATAATGCTTTTGTCAAGCTGACTGTAAGAGTTATTAGTCTTAATAGCTTATATAAATATAAGGCATATGTAAATGCAAAGAAGAAGCAATTGTAATGATATAGATGGTATAGCAAACATATGAGCGAAGAGATATTGATGCGAAGTTGTGAAAGAAGGCAAGAAGTATAAGGTTATGTACCTTTCCATATTTTGTAATCCATAATCATTGTACATTACTTTTTTGGGTAGTGGGCTCATCTAGTAATCATATTTTGTTCTATCAACTCTTAGCAGGGTTGAGGATTCTAACAAGGCCTAAAGTCCCTTAATCAGGATTGAGACACTATATGCTTGTAATAGGCTCCTAACAGGGTCAACATCCTTAACAGGATACTTTTGATTAGTGGATCTTTGTGGGTACCATCCCCACCGGGGTTTTCCCTTGGCCAGGGTTTCCTCAAGAACAAATAATGTGTTATGAATTCATTTTATTTATTGCTATGCATGTTATTTAGTTTACTATGTTATGCATGTATTAAGATAATATGTTATATCCATAATTGGGCGAAAGAAAAATTTTGTAGAATATTGACTCACCCCCCACCCCCCTCAGTATTCCCTATTTCTAACAATTGGAATCAGAGCCTAGTTACTCAAAAAAGAATCATTCAAGGAAAGCCTAGTAGCTTGAGTAAGATCTATATGGATATTAATCAGCTATAGAAGAATCTTGACGAAGCTCTTGAACATATTGATTTACTTACTGAAGAAAGAGACACTCTGAAAGGAAAATATGATGATGCCAAGAACATCATTGAGAAGCTAAAGAATAAGCTAGAGGAATTGAAATAAAAAAAGGAATCTACAATTCAAGTTGAAGATTGTGATGATAATCTAGAAAAAGAAAATGAGATCCTTAAACATGAACTAAAGATAGTAAATTTGAAGTTGAGTTTGAAAGATGGAAATAGCAAGAACGCAGCAAATCTAAAATCTGAGAATGAAAATCTGAAATCTAAAAAAGAAGATATAAAATCTAAACTTTGTAAAGTGACATCTAAACTTGAGAAAACCAAATTGCAGTATGCTGAACTTGAGAAGTACAATACAATTGTGAAAGGTGAACTAACTCAATCTAAGCAGCAACTTGAGATACTATATTCAACTAGTGAGAAGATTGATGAACAAATGTCTTATCAAAAACCATTCTATGACAAAAATGGTCTTGGATTTAACTCATCTAAAGTAAATGAAGAAAGAAAGGAACCAGATCTGAAAGTGTCTAAAAGCATAGATGAAAATAAATTTGATGAAGTTGACAAATCTGAAGATACACCTAAACAAGAAGAACCACCTAAACAAGAAGAGTCACCTAAAGGTATGCAAAGAGAATTTGAAGGTAGATGCTTTGTTTGTAATACTTTTGGTCATATGAAGAAAGATTGTATGGGTAAGCAGTTTAAACCTCTTAATGGTTATTGTTATAATTGTCATGGTTTTGGACAGAGAGCTATTGAATGTAGAAAAATTAAATTTATTGAGAATAATAATAGTAGTATAATGTTTAGAAATACTAACCATGCAGATAAGAGACCTATTGAAGATATGAATAGGAAAAATGTAGTATGTTATAGATGCAACAAAGTTGGACACATTGCCAGAAATTTTAGATCACAAATCAACCAGTCAGGACCAAGATATGGAAACAATGGAATAGTTTGTTAGATATGTAACATGATTGGACATACAATAAGTTTTTATAGAATGAATAATAGGGTTTCTCATCCTAACCCTAACCCTAGAAGTCATGCAAGGCTAAATGAAAATGCAAGTAACAGTCAAAGAGGATGCTGTAGTAATTCAGAAGAAGTGAAGTTTGTTAAAGCCACGGATCAAGGAGATATATTCAACACTGAAGCTAATCAAAAAGGTGAAGTATCTAATGGTAAGAGTGAATCTCCACCTTACCCATCTCAAAGTACTTAATTCATGAAAAATACAGTAGAATAGGAACTTAGGATAGTATAGAAGTTAGTATAGGATGAATTGAGTCTTGCGTAGTTAATGCAAGGTAGTATATGATGTATTGATGCTATGGTTAAGAGCACATAGGATAATATTGTGTTATGCAAGATTGCAAGAAGTTTTAAGTTTTGCATGTAAGTAGAAACAACTTTTTGGAAAGAAGCAGAAAAGGAATTGAATGCGATGTCAGATTTTTGTGAGATTGAAAGGTTGAAAGGTTATGATCAACATTATTTGATCATTAAGGTGAATACAAGTGCTAAGGAGATAAAAGAGCAATGATTGAAAGAAGTTTGCAAGGATTTGGTGAAGGATTTTTGTGTCAAATCTATGCAAGCCCTAAGTCATAGAATCGAGGTATTTTACTAAGCAGATCTATAAATCAGTTAAAGAATTTGCAGAAGTCATGGATGTTTCATTGATTCATAATGTAAGAGATAAGAATAGACCTAAGATCAAAAGGGAACTAGTAGAACCCTTGGAGGAAGACCCTAAATTATCTTTATCATATGTACCAGATAGAGTTCTACACTTAGATAATGTTAGAAGTTATTTGGGATGCAAGCTTGAAACCCTTAGTGATAGTAACTTTACCAAAGAATATGAAAAGCTTTACAATCAAGATATGTCATTGAAAGTAGGGTTTGAACACTTGAAAGATAATGTAATCATAAAGTATTCCTTATAGTATGAGTTTGATGATGAAGAATGTACTAAGATAATACTAAGCAAAATTCAAAATGGAATGTTTTGGTTAGATGACAGAGTGATAGATATCACAACTGACCTAATTCATGAAGTAACTGGTTTATCTAAAACTGGATTCATACCAATGAATGAGAAGAACATGAGAAAAATAGTATTAGACAACACTAAATCATCTTACAATGGCAGAGGTGTAGTGATTAACAAGATACAATAGGATGATGTTAGGTATTTGTGCAAGATCCTTACAGCTAAGTTTTGTGCAAACTCAAGAGAAGATGACATGGAAGTAGGAATGGTGCATGTAGCCCACTTAATGTGTGTTGACAAAGTTCAAGTTGACATGTGTGAAATTTTGAGAATTCAGTTATTTGAGAACTTGGAAAAGATAAAAAAGACTAAGAACTCTCAATTTAGATTCTCATCATTGATCACTTATATGTTTTTCCATTTGTTAAGAAGATTCCCTTACACTATTGGTGATGATTGGAATGATGGTAAAACCAAAATGGAAAGGATAAACACAGTATTCAGGAGACATCTTATTGACAAGGTCAATGAGAGTGCAGTATTGGTAATTAAAACATTTCAGAATTTAATGAAAAATAGATCAAGGATTCCAAAGTCTTTAGTTGAGAAATATAAGAATGAGATATGTTTCATGGTTGATACTGACTTTACATTCATTGAAGTAGTAGAACCTAGAGTAGAATTCATAGACCCTTTTGGCTATGAAATTTCTGAAATTGAAGCAGAAGAGTATGTGAGTAGATTGCTTAAGAGTAAGTTGGATATTCACAGTAATAGATTTGGGACTTTTGAGGAGAACTTCAACTCCACAAAGTCTATCTTAGAAGAAAAATAGTCTAAGAAGAGAGTGGATAGTACAATAAAGATGATTCTGAAGGACATAGGGATGATAGAACAAGAATTTATAATTTCTAAGTAGACAGCAACATCCATTAGAGATATAGGACAAATGGAAATTTTGTTTGTTCCACCCCTATCATCAGTTGTAGAACAGCCAGCAAACATTTAGATTAAGGTAAAAGTGGAGGAAGTTGAGAAAGGTAAAGAAGTTAGAAAATCCACAAGATCATCCTCATCTACACCTTGTAAAAGAGTAAAATAAATTGCTACTAGACTAGGAAAAAGGCAGAAAACATTGGTACTATAATACCCCAAAATTGGCACCTATTTAATTTCATCAATTTTGGTGCATTATCTCAATTTTACATCTCCAAAGTCCTAGTTCCCTAGGCAATTTTCTCTCTCATATCTGACTTAATTTGACTTGATGTCAATTGCAAAGACCATAAATTGCAATAATCAAATGCTAAAATAATTCCTAAGTCCTAGACTTTATTTGGCTAAATAATCTCTATGATAAGTTAATTTAATTATGAAGTCCTAAGTACTTTTAATTAAATTAAACTCCACCCCCTTTAGCTAAATACCCATAAAAAGGAATTAATAATTGCTTGTTATTTGAATGGACACCTTTTCTTGAATTAATAATTTGAGATATTCAAAAGGTCCTCATGTGGCATTTTCCATTCTTTTAATAAAGTAATTCATGCTTATTTGTCCCAAAAGGGATATGAAGGGTCAGGAGTTTCGAATCAAGAAACTCTTCCTCCTCCTCTTGGCTCTTCTATTTATTTGGGCTCTTTTTCTTCATTAGAGAGGGCAATTTTTGAGAGCATCCTTACTATAGCATTTTTTAGTCTCATATCTCATTATTTTCAAAGCTCTTTTATTGCATTATCTAGTTTAATTTCTCATATTAGTGTAATTGCATTTCACATTTAGATTAAATTTTCTTACTTGTTCTTAGTCTAATATCATCTTTATTTCAAAATCAAATAAAAATTTGCATTTCATATTTCTTTCAAAGTTTTCTAGATTAATTGCACTTCATCTTAGCTTAATTGCATTCTTGCTCATCTTTATTGCTTCTTGGAAATCCTCCATTGTTGAATTGGTCTCCCGGCTGTTGGCTCTCGTTCTGAGAGTATTCAAACACCTCATTCACATAGGAGGCAACAGGTCGCCTCACCATGGAATTTGGATTGAGTTCTTAATACTCTCTCCCAAATTATATCAAGTGAATAATGACCATGTTGTGTTGTGCCTGATTTAGAGGTCACATTCAGTCACATACATTTTGGCGCCCACCGTGGGGCAGAAAAGATCAATTTCTGGCCTCATTCTTGATTGGTTTTTCAACTTTAGTGTTGGTTTCATGCCTTGTATGGCCATTTACAGCTTGAAAAACTTTTAATATAGTAATGGATGGATATAATGATGAATCCTCTTTCTCATGATTTTTGTTTGGTTGATTTTTATTGAGAAATGAATAAGTTATGATCATTTTGGTGAAATTGGGTATTTGCAGATTTGAGATTCTCTGAATACAGTCAGATTGAAATGTCTGGTGCGGACAAATTATGAACAATCAAGATCTATAATAATATTCATTGGAAAGATACGTGAATCAGATTTCATTTCCTTTTGGTTTGAGTCATTTTTATGCATATTTATGAAAGTTATGGTCATTTGAGTGAAAATTAATTTTTAACAATCTGCATTGGAGTTGCAGGCAATGATTTATTCATAAAAAATGATTTATGAATGGAAAAAATAAATGGCTTACATATTTGGAAACTAGATTCATTAATAGTTACTGTGAATTTAGTTTGGTTTCATTTTGATTCTTTTTGAGAAAGATATGTGATTCCCTAGGCAGGGTTTGGTGTTTTAAATCTGATTTATGACAGAAAAATTGCAGTCTGAAAAGGTTATTGGTTGAGGTACCAAATTGAATCATAAGACCTTACAATTTTGGGAAATGGTATTTTTTGATGTTGGCTAAAAACTTCATTCTTTCTAGAAATTTTAATATTGTGATTTTATGGGTCAAATAAATCAATCTTTAAAGACTATCTTGAAGACAGCAATGTTACATATCTTACAGTTTGCCATTGATTTGTCTTGATTCTATACTTTCGGATGTGTGCTAAATGATGGATTGCAGATCTTTGGACCTAAGGTGAGTTCTTAAAATCTCTATAACATTTAGACTTTGAGATTAAAATTGAACCTCTCATGTGTTTGGCTTGAGTGTTTACATACTTTCATAGAACACATTTTTATGCTCTTAATGGGAAATAAAGGAACATAGATTTGCTTTCATACAAGTTTATGTAAGTGAATGCATGTGTTTAAACCATAATTAATTCTTGGTTTCAAATATCAAAACATCTCATTGAGTAATCTAGGGCATGGATTCATTCCTTGTTTACATGAAGAGTTAAATGCACCACTTTGTGGACTCACTTCATGTTTACTTGGAAAGTTAAATATTCCATGATTCAAACCCTCTTGCACTTATGAGTAGTATTGATTAGCAGTCTTAGATTACTTGTGATTGATCTAGATTTCTATCTTGGGTTATTGGACTCGCTAATCCACCGACCCCTCATTTCCGCCCTGTGGTTGCAATCTCAGCGCCACATTAAAGGGGAGGGGTCTATAGGAAAGAAGCGTTAATTGTTCCACTTGGAAACCCTTTTGTGCTTTTTGGAACTCACTTGTTTTCTAGGGTGTGGACTCACTTTGAGTTTGTGCGAGGAGTTAAATGCACCACTTTGTGGACTCACCTCACATTTACTTGAAGGTTTAAATGCACCACCTTTAGTGCTTTTCAATACTTTTTGATAGAGAATTACTTACTTTTCATTTTTTTAGAAGGCCTGCTTGGGGATTTCATCACCTCAAGGGACGACCTTAACTCCCGTGTTCCGGCGAAGTATAAATATCAGGAGGTGAATCCAAAGACACCTCTCTTGGGAATGAGTTAGATTTCACTCTTGGCTAAGCCTCAAAGAACTTTATACCTTTGAGAAGTGAAGGAGGAGATTTGGGTTACCGTCTCCCCCCGGCTGTGTGATTTCTAATTCTTCTCATCTACGGATTTGTGCCTCACGTACCTTGCGTATATCGAGGACTCCCTTTAGAAAAGCCATGTATATCCTTGTAGACAACTTGCTAGGATGTTGTTGTGTTTTAAGTGTCTGCTAAAACATTCTCAAGAACATACACAAGTAGAGTCCTTAGGGAGTAGAAATACTAAGTCACTATTCTTGTTCGTGCGCAAGGTTGCTTTGTCCCTTGCCCATTGCTTGAAGACTGTTTGTTTGAACTCCTTGATTGCTATCTTATGTGCTTGATCAATGACATAAATCTGATCTGCCTTTTTGTCTTTGATATGTTTTTCTATTTTCCTGTCGTTCACCATCAGAAACTGGTTGTCTTGAGTTAGGAATCGATCGATCTTTTCTTTGACTCGTATTGTCTCTCATTAGTCTACCTTATCTCATTGTGCTCTTGTACCTTGCGTTGTGATTGTCTTATCTTGGCTTTTCTAGCCATCTCTTTTTGACAATTCGTACCAGGTTCATCTTGCATCTTGGCTGTTCTAGCCATTTATCTCCTTTTTGTTATCTTTGAGACAGAGTCTAGCTTTATCCCGAATCTTTGCTCGTTACATTTTCATTTATGACTGTCACGACTCGAAGTGGCAAGACTTATCCCATTCAGAATGCTGATCAAGATCAAAGTAAACCTTGTAATCAAGACATAGGTCATCCTGAATTTTTTATGAAATCTGAACTTCGTGAGGAATTCTCACATTCTTCGTCATTCCAAGAGTATTACAATCCATTGTTTCAGATACAGTCTGACTTATTATTTCAAGAATATTATAACCCATTGTTTGAAGACCAACAAGACTCTGAA
This sequence comes from Chamaecyparis obtusa, assembly GCA_027943335.1. Classification (NCBI taxonomy): domain Eukaryota; kingdom Viridiplantae; phylum Streptophyta; class Pinopsida; order Cupressales; family Cupressaceae; genus Chamaecyparis; species Chamaecyparis obtusa. Next base: position 2,919,302 of record BSBK01000032.1, read on the forward strand.
AGGTCACTTTCTAAAATTAAACCTATTGATCCTTTTCAACCTATCAACTCTTTCACGATCTCTCATAATACTACCAACAAGATGGGAGATCCAAAACCTTCAAAGTTGGTTTTCAATCTCAGCTCTAACATGCCAAAACCTTCAAAATTGGTTTTTAATCTCAGCTCTAACATGCCAAAACCCTCAAAGTCTGTCTTTAATCTTAGCTCTAGCATGCAAACAGTCAATGCCACTGAGAAGGCTACAACAGAAGCTCAACCGCCTTCTAGATTTGCTAGAAACAAACCTTAGATCCCTCATAGTGACATGATCATTGCTCCAGGGAGCAAGGATACTCCTAAACCCAAAACTCCCTTTATCTTGCGAGGCCCTGCGTCTCCCTCATATAACTCCACAAAATCTCTAGCTTGTGCGAATGCTATCCCTCGATCTCATGCAAAGATTGTTCTCAAAGGTCCCGAACCTTCGATATCCAGACCAAAACTATCTATGGATAAAGCCCTCACTAAGGCAAATGTCCCCAAAGATCTCAATCTTGACCAGTTTCAATCTATGGTGGGTCATTTGACCTCGCCTCATTATTTATCATTCTCTGAGGAAGACGATCACTTGTTGAGCCACCCGCATAATGCTCTCTTGCACACTGAAGTTATGGAAGGCCCCAAGAGTATCCCTCATGTCCTCATTGACAATAGTGCTAGCCAAAATACTTGCTCTGCTAAGATGCTTACCCAAATGACAGATAGTTTTGTTCCTGCCAATAGAGAATCCACTGAGTTCTATGAGGCCAAGCTAAAAGAAATAGAAAAGACCTTGAAGATCAAAAATATTGGCATGGGGGAATATCAGATTGAATCTATCTTGTCTTTGACATCTCTCCCTCCATCTCCACATTCCTATGAGGAACCCTCTGAAGATAGATTTGGTATTGGCTATCAGAGCTATGAGCTTGACCAAGCTAGCCACAGCTTTCACTCATGCAAGGATTCAGATAATGAAGAAACACAGATTCAGCATATGACATATGAAAGATCTTTGAATGTTCAAAATTCTGATTCAAACTACCAGAAAGAGTCTTATCTACCTTCTCAAGTGCTTCAGGAACATGATCTTGGTCCTCACCAGGAGGATTTTATACACTCTACTGAAAAGATTTCTACTACTGCAGCTACTACTGAATATGTCATTGCCTCTAATGGCACACATACTGATTGGGAGCAACTATTGGATGCTTCCCTTATCTTTGGTATGCCTCAAGGTATGCCTATTTTAGATTGTTCTACCACTTCTACTGTTGAACAAAATCCTACTACTGCCGATTCCAATGATACACATACTGATTGGGAGAAACTGTTGGATGCTTCCCTTATCTTGGGTATGCCCTGGGGTATGCCTACTCTAGATTGTTCCACCACTTCTGCTATTGAACAGACTCCTACTATTGCCAAGTCCAATGGCACACATACTGATTGGGAGAAACTATTGGATGCTTCTCTTCTCTTGGGTATGCCTCAAGATATGCCTATTCCAGATTACTCTGCTACTTCTACTACTGAACAAGATCCTACTGTTGAAGAAACACTTCCTATGTTAGATGACAACAATGAAGAAAGTCTACCTCTGACTATGTCTCTAGCTGAATGGGACTCTATATCAGATGCTACTACAAAAATACCAGTTGATGCTATGCACCTATATGCTAGTCTTAACAACTCAGAAAGAGGAGAAAGTTATGATCCTCCAGATCAAGCTATTGATGATGATCCTTTCCACCCTCCTATGGAGATCATTCCTATGGCTCCTACACCATTTGCTCCAAGCTTTACTCCTACTGCTCCAGCAAATCATGGGTATGTAAGACCCCATTCTATTATAGCTTCATGGAATATTGGAAGATCCAAAATTGAAATGGTTCCTATTCATGCACTCTTACCACCTGAAAGGGGACCTGACTCTTGGAATAGGTTATCTTGGTTAGGCTCACATAATATTCCTCCAAACTTATCTGACTCTTCTAAGATGACTCACAATCGACAATGCTCTATGGAAGATTACTTTTTTGATCTATCTGATGCATTCATGAATGATGAGGATGATACTAATATATTTGCACTTGAGCCCATCCCATTGACTTTTCTTCCCCCTTCATCTTCCAAAAAAGTGGCCCATCCACTTCCATCTCCATCTCTCCACCTAAACCAGTCATATAAGCCTCTTTCATCCATCATTCCTGAGTCTTTTGGAAGTAACTTGGATGTGCAACATAAAAATAAAAATAATAAGAATCCACTTATATCTCAAGGTCACCATGTCCCATCTAATCGACATGTGACTACGAAGAAAGGAAAGAAACAAAGGTGTTCAAAAAACCGCAAAGGTCCTCAAAAAGAAGAAGACAATCAAAAGCCAGAAAATAAAATAAAAAATGGATCTCGAAATCCATTCTATAGGCATTGTCATCAAAAGCACCTCAAAGTAAAGAAGAAAAAATTCAAAAGCTATGTGGATTCCAAAGAAAGAAAAAATCAAAGTTGTCATTTGAGCTTCCAAAATTCTCATACTTTCCTCCATTCCATCGCCCTTGCCTCTCATACTTTACCCTCTTCACTCCATCTTGCCTTGTCCCAAAGTGCATATCAGCATCTCCTCATTGCTAATGACATGACTAAGGAAAATCTAGAACGTACTCTTCCTAAGCATTTAGAGCGTGGGAAATCCAACAAAGAGTTAAGGTGTGTCTATGAGGATATTTGTGGGTCTCACTTAAGTGATCTTTCCTTGACTATGGATCTCTTGACTATTGGACACTACTGGTTGGCTCTCTTGTTACTGCTACAACATTTGGTTCTGATTCTGCAACTTCTCAGTTGGTTACTACTCCAAATGACTGTGTTCTCAGAGATTCCTACTAAAGGAGAGAAACTCAAAGAGCCCATCAATGCTCTTCATCTAAAAAAGTTCTACAGGTGACATTCTCAGTATGCTCATGTACATATTTATTGATCCTGAAAAAATCCTAAAAATTGATATATTGCAAAAAATCCTAAAAATTGCAAAATGTCCTGAAAAAATGATCATCTTAGTGAAAACCTGGCAAACAGGCACTTTGATGTATCTATTATCCTGGTGAAAACCTGGTAAACAGGCGCCTTGATAATACAAAAAAAAATAGAAAATGTGAAAAATACAAAAAAAATAAAAAGATCAAAAATACAAAAAAATGAGATATTCAAAAAAATACAAAAAAATGAAAAAAAGAGAAAAGTACAAAAAAATTAAAAAAGAGAAAAATGTGCCATTGATGAAAACCTCGTAAACAGGCATCATGGTAGCAAAAATAGAATCTTTGCCAAGATGGTGAAAACCTGGTAAACAGGCACCTCTTGTTTTCCTGAAGCTGCATCTCATCTCAGCGTCGCTTGGCTCTTAGTTTCCTGCTTTAGTTTCCTTCCTTTCCTGCTTTAGTTTGTTTTCCTGCTTTCCTGCTTTAGTTTGTTTCCTGCTTTGGTTTGCTAGCTCATGCGCTTATCTTTGAGTTTTCCTCGACTCTTCATGGATTGGAACTGGTTCACACTTGGGGGCACCTGCCTGGTCTAGGGGGCATTGTCCTATCACTTTCAGAAACTCTTTTGAACATTGGTCGCCAGTGGTTCTCACTATGCCTGCCTGCGGATACCTAGCTTTCGTTCGATCTCTCTTCTTCGGGATTTCTCCCTTTTATCAATCACCAGTGATTCTCATTACGTCTGCCTACTGTCATTATCTCATTGAGACTTTGAACGTTATCTTTCCGAATTGACTTCAATCCGCTTGAACATGAACTTGAACTGAAACTCAAACTAAATGTGTGTTCCTTTGAGGCATGTTGAGCTTTGTTTTCTTTGAGTGCTTGCTTGTTTGCTTTGCCTTTTTTTGCTTTCTGTTTGTTGGTTTAGTTCCAACGATCCAAAGAATTCATTTAAGAGGGGTGTCCATCTGTAAGAGCCTCTATCTTGTATTGGATGACCATGTGTACCTCGACTCCTTTTATATGGATGCTTTGGTGAGGTTGGTTCTTCTCCTTGTCTTTTGAGTGACTTCTTTATGCTACTGATGAAATTGTAAACGCTCGTCCTGCTAAGTGAACGTAAGGGTCACTGGGAGCAATCTTTGGCAAAAGAAGGAACTCCTACGTGTTTGGTGTGTTTGTTCGCAACAGACATTCAGGTCATTCTAGCAAATGTTCTTTGATGCTTATGTTAACTTGCTAAATTAAAAGGAATAGGTGTTTAGGTCATTCTGGCTTCTTGTGCCTTAATGCTTACACCTCATTCTGACAAATTTAAGACTTATGTCATATTCATATTCTCATGTTTGGGAGAATTGTATGGCATCTTGCGATTGTCCCGTGCTTAAATGAACTCAATGATGATAAATACGATGAGTCCAACAGCCAAGTCCAGAGGATTGCATTTGTTCATCCTAGGCCTGTATTTAGACTTGCATCTTTCATTTTAGGCTTGCATTTGGAGTGCTTTCTTGTTGCTCTCTTGATTGCTTTCTTTTGGATCTTCTCATCAAAGGTTCTCATCTTTTGTCCCAGTCTCATCTTGGATGCATCCATTTTCGGGATCGAAATCAAAATCTGACATCTCTAAGTGGCTCAAAATCACATTTTAAATATTGGACTCCTTCTGGATCAGACGCTTGTGCAGTCAGCCTTCTGGTGTCATCTTCCTGCCAGATCCTCATCTTTGCATCATGTTCTCAAATCTTTGCTTCTTTTCATCAAGTCAACCCTAGTCAAAATTTAGTCAACTATCATCAAACTTGGTCAACAGGACCTCTGCTTTGCTCCGTTTCACCTCTGTAGCTTCGCGAATCTAGTCTAATTGCTTTTGCTCTGCAATCTCTTGTTGTTTATCATCCTTCTGACATGTCATCTTTCAATTTCGCTCCCGAGGGGGCAGGATGATTACATCATTTGAATCTTGTCGGATCTATTCTTGAATCAGTCTGATTTGAATCATTAGTCCTCATTGCTAGGGGCATCTTCATGCCTCACATCTTGTCATCTGGAAATCTATCTCTTAGGTATCTGAGCAATCTAACTCAGATCCTCAAGGGCCAAACTTTGTTCTGGAGATGGTTCTTGAAATCTTTTGGGTATTGGGGCAATCTAACCCTAATTCCTGGGAGTCAAGCTTTGTTCTGGAGATGACTCTCGAAATCTCTTTTAGACCATTATCTGGGCAATCTAACCTGGGTCTCGAAGGACTAAGCTTCGTATTGGGGCAATCTAACCCTGATTCGGAGATAGTCCTAAATCTGCATCTTCATCAATTGGTATTGGGGCAATCTAACCCCGATTCCGGTTCTCTTTTAAGATCGTTGTCTTCGCAATCTAACTTAGACTTTGAAAAATTCATGCTTTGATCTGCTTTCATCTGTCACTTCAGACTATTCTTTGAATCAACGCGTTGTTCACACATCAATTCAAAGAGGGGCAAATGTAATACCCCAAAATTGGCACCTATTTAATTTCATCAATTTTGGTGCATTATCTCAATTTTACATCTCCAAAGTCCTAGTTCCCTAGGCAATTTTCTCTCTCATATCTGACTTAATTTGACTTGATGTCAATTGCAAAGACCATAAATTGCAATAATCAAATGCTAAAATAATTCCTAAGTCCTAGACTTTATTTGGCTAAATAATCTCTATGATAAGTTAATTTAATTATGAAGTCCTAAGTACTTTTAATTAAATTAAACTCCACCCCCTTTAGCTAAATACCCATAAAAAGGAATTAATAATTGCTTGTTATTTGAATGGACACCTTTTCTTGAATTAATAATTTGAGATATTCAAAAGGTCCTCATGTGGCATTTTCCATTCTTTTAATAAAGTAATTCATGCTTATTTGTCCCAAAAGGGATATGAAGGGTCAGGAGTTTCGAATCAAGAAACTCTTCCTCCTCCTCTTGGCTCTTCTATTTATTTGGGCTCTTTTTCTTCATTAGAGAGGGCAATTTTTGAGAGCATCCTTACTATAGCATTTTTTAGTCTCATATCTCATTATTTTCAAAGCTCTTTTATTGCATTATCTAGTTTAATTTCTCATATTAGTGTAATTGCATTTCACATTTAGATTAAATTTGCTTACTTGTTCTTAGTCTAATATCATCTTTATTTCAAAATCAAATAAAAATTTGCATTTCATATTTCTTTCAAAGTTTTCTAGATTAATTGCACTTCATCTTAGCTTAATTGCATTCTTGCTCATCTTTATTGCTTCTTGGAAATCCTCCATTGTTGAATTGGTCTCCCGGCTGTTGGCTCTCATTCTGAGAGTATTCAAACACCCCATTCACATAGGAGGCAACAGGTCGCCTCACCATGGAATTTGGATTGAGTTCTTCATATTCTCTCCCAAATTATATCAAGTGAATAATGACCATGTTGTGTTGTGCCTGATTTAGAGGTCACATTCAGTCACATACAGGTACCACCAGTACAGAGGAAGATAGTAGAAATAAAAGATGATGAAGAAACCCAAGAGAAAAAGAAAAATTGGAAACCTAAGATTTAAAAAGTTAATGAACAAATCATACAAGATGGAGACTTTTCTAGGATGAACAAGTATTATGACCGTTATGACTATTCAGATAGACTAAATCTTGAAAATGCATTTGTGAAACACATGATACTATCTAATAAGAAGTTTGACACAATTCAAGGTAAGATATCTAATGATTTATATGAGAAGATAGTGAACAGGAAGAAAAGAGAAACATAAGAAGACACTAAAATTAGAGAAAATATTGTAAGAAAATTATGTGATGTTAAAGATGAAGAACATTTCAAGGAGATCATGAAAGAACTAAACACCCATTTGAGAACAAAGAGAAGAACCATTCAGATTATGGGAGGAAATTATGAAGAGATCAATAGAGAAACAAAGCAAGCAATAGTCAAAGTAATAACATCTAGTGTTGAAAGACACTCTAGTGCAATAAGACAAACGGAGCAAGATAAGGAAGTTGAACATCAGAGCATTCCCTCTCCACCAGCTATAAACATTGAAGATGAGTCAATGCATGTGGAAGGAACTAAGATCACTTTAGATAGTGATGATAACCCTTTCAAGAATCTTGAAAACATTTTTGACAATTAGGCTTTTGAAGAGAAAGACAATGGTAGAGAAGAAGAGAAGAGAGATACAAGGATTGAAGATTAAAAGGAAACAGAGAAAAAATTAGAAGCCCCTAGTCAAGAATAAATTAGTCTTAAACCTGATTGTTAGATAACTCATAAATTAAATAACATGCATAGTGATAAATAAAATGAACTCATAACACATTATTTGTTTTTGAGGAAACCCTAGCCAAGGGAAAACCCCGGTGGGGATGGTACCCACAAAGATCCACTAATCAAAAGTATCTTGTTAAGGATGTTGACCCTGTTAGGAGCCTATTACAAGCATATAGTGTCTCATTCCTAATTAAGGGACTTTAGGCCTTGTTAGAAGCCTCAACACTACTAAGAGTTGATAGAAAAAAATATGATTACTAGATGACCCCACTGCCCAAACAAGTAATGTACAATGATTACTGATTACAAAATATGGCAAGGTACATAACCTTATACTTCTTGCTTTCTTTCACAACTTTGCATCAATATCTCTTCACTCATATGTTCGCTATACCATCTATATCATTAAAATTGTGTCTTCTTCACATTTACATATGTCTTATATTTATATAATTTATTAAGACTAATAACTCTCACAAACGGCTTGACAAAAGAATTATACAAAATACATATTTACCCATAATTTGTTGAAAAAAAGTATAATCTGTTGAAAAAAATTCTAATCAAGTTGGTGCAGGAGCACCTAGGCTAGCGTCTTAGTCCTTAGTAATTTTGTCTTATATCTGACCTTTGCCAAGTAATAAGTGTGTTTAATTTGGACCTTAGAAGGTCTTGCATGTGTGTGACTAGGTGGATTGATAGTTAGTATCTAATCCAACCGTTTAGTTAGGTTCCTTTATTGCAAAATTTTGGCTTGATTAGGGAAATGAGTCTAAATGTGTCTTACACCTTGGCATAGTAAAGGAGATGCCTTATTAGGCTTAAATGAGGTTAGTTCCTTGAACTAAGTGGGATAGAGGCCCAAGAATATAGGTTACCTCATTATTGCAAAGGATGCTAAAAGTTGACAACATTTGCAACTTTGTGCAAATGTTGCATGCAACTCAACCACATTGGATCCCCACCATTCTAGGACTGTAAATTGAATGCCAAGGCCTAAAAATGTGGATAAATTATCTGATGATACAAAATGGCTCATGTTTCAAGGTAGATGTGATTAAAAAAGAAGTTTTGAGTTGAATAGAAGCTCTGCAATACTGGTTTTAGAGGATACCCGAGCATTCTTGTGTGACAATGCATTCATATGGATTTAACTCTTTGATTTAGCTTTAGATCTATATTGATGGGATAGTTTTAAGACTTTTTCTTTCTTTGTGCAAGTAGTTTAGAGATAGTTGAGTGACTTCAATAAATTGTTTAGTGTTTAGAGAGTCTACTGGTCCAGTCCAAGCCTGTTTGTGGTTTTATGGCTCCCCCATGAAATCTAACCATGGGATCTTCCTAACATTGGATGAATTTTTTAGGGGAGCCAATTTACAATAGGAATATAGAGGTAGGAGCCTTGAAGATTCAAGCTTCTAATTTTCTAGTCATGCCCTAGGTGAGACTAGTGTGCCCGATTAGAGGTGTGACAGTGAGAAAATGAGTGTTTACATGTAGGGGAAAGGAAGACTGTACGAAAAAAGTATGGTTCTAGATGGTATATAAAGTTATCATTTCATGTTAATAAGATTGAGGATTGATCAATCCATTTGGTTGAGTTTCAAGCAATAAATCAGTATAGTCCTAGAAATTAGGCCTATTAGCCCTACTTTATAGGAAGCCTATGTACGGAGGCCCTGGAACTCTAAATACTCCTAAATATTTTATAATTCCAAAAAGGGTACTGGAATGTAAATTTTTTTTTGTAGGTTATTTGGGAAGATTTGTCAAGAAATATGAAAAAGACCCTGTCAAGGGCTACAAGGAAAGTAGGCCTAATTAGGTCTCCATAAGACTAGTTTTTGGACTTGATTGAAAAGAGATTTGAGATCCATCAAAATGGATTCAAAAGGGAACATAATGAATGTTTTAAAGGTATTTGGTACCCCTACAATCACTTTGGTAGTTTGTGAGAGAAAGACACTTAGAGCCTTCTAAGTGTTGGAAAGCATTGAAACAAAACTTAAAGGTGAATGTCCTTCAAGGCTGAGCATAAGGAGATTAACTCTTAGAGTAAGAGTTTGTTAGGGTTTTAGGTTGGTCACTTGAGACTATTAAGATCCTAGAGGAGATTAGGATCCTTTAAAGAAGACAACCAAGGTCTTCATAACACTTGTGTGAGCACACCAAGAAGTAGATACACCAGATTGGTATCAGAGCTTGTTTTGATCAGGCTTGTGGTCAGTGTTGCAACCTACTAAGTCAGTAAGAGATAATACATCATTTGAGTCAATAGGAGACAATACAATGGTGACTAATTTTGAGTTAGCAAAGAAAGTGGAAGACTAGGAAGAATAAAATAGATTGCTTAGAGAAATATTGGAACAATTGGAACTCAAGGTAGAAGAAGTAGATGAGAAGGCTGAGGAAGCCAAAGAAAAAGTAGATGGGAGGAAAAAGGAGATCCTTTTAGAGGATGAAGTCCCTGTACCAAATCAATTTTTGGCTGAAGAACCATTCTTGAAGGAATTGCAAGCCTTTAGTGGGAAAGCCTTAGAAGGCATTCCAATCTTCAATGGGAAGATGGAACTAGAGGTAGTCCTAGATTAGATAGAAGGACTAGAGAATCACTTTGAGTGTGATGGTATCACCGAGGCTCAAAAGGTGAAAGTGGCCAAAGGAAGATTGAGAGGCCTTACACTCACTTGGTGGAAGGCAATGGTAGCCAAAATCAAGGATGCATATGTGCCATAGGATTATGAAATCCAACTCCATAAGAAAAGACAAGGTCTTAGGCAAAAAGACTTGGATGTGAACTCGTATACCAAAGAATTCCAAAGACTTTGCATGAGGTCCTAAGTTATAGAGAATGAGAACGTAAAGGTAGAAAGATACATTAATGGGATAAAATGGAATATTCAGGATGAGATGAGTCTCTTGACTCTAGACACCATTCAAAAATGTCATCAGCTTGTTGTCGAGGCAGAGGAGAAGTTGAGAAAGAAGCAAGACTCTAGTACCTCAAGAGGCAGAGGTAGAGGAAGAGATAGTAGAGGGAAAATAAGTAGATATCATGGAAGGAGTTCAGATCCAAGGACTCAAGGAGAAGTTAAATACACTTAACAACAAGTAGGAAGCTCTAGTAGAGGTAGTAGAGGAAGGATCTCTAACTATAGAGGAAGAAGTGGACAAGGTAGAGGCAACTATTTTGCCAACATGAAGTGTTATCATTATAACCAAATGGGACACCCTACCTATAGGTGTCCAGAGAAGGGTAGTACTTCTCAAGGAGGTGTCAAGAGAATTAATTTTGTTGAAGAAGAGACAAATGTAGGAGTCAAACCCCCTAAGGTACCACTAGCATCAGAGGAAGGTGAGAATCTCATGATGAGGAGAACATTGATTAAAGAACCGGTTAAGGAAGAGCCAAGCCAGAGGAGATCTCTATTTAGGATCAAGTGTAAAATGATGGGTAAGGTATGTAGAGTCATCAGAGACTCAAGTTCTACTGACATCATTATGTCAAAGGAAGCAGTCAGCAAGTTAAAAATGGCAAGGATACCCCACAATAATCCTTACAAGGTCACATGGCTTAATAAAGGACAACATGTCTTAGTGAATGAGCAGGCTTGGGTTGAATTCTTAGTTGGGAGATATAAGGACAAGGTTATATGTGATGTGTTGCCTATGGATGCATTTCACTTGCTCCTAGGTAGACCATGGAAATTTGACCCCCAATCTATGCATGATGGAGTGAATAATTCATACACCTTCAAGAAGGATAATGTGACATTCGAGATTCAGTCACTGTTAGAAGATGTAGAGGCAAAGTCAGCATGCCCCAATGTACTCATGGTGAGTGAGAAAGATTTCTTAGAAGCCCTTGAAGAAGGGGAAGGAGTTGGCTTTTCCCTAGTGCTAAGGCCAAAGGAGGTAAGTAGTGATAAGGTAGAAAGAAGCTAGAGCTACCTAAAGAGACACAAGATATGTTATAGACCTATGAAGGCATTTTAAGTGATGGTCAACCATTAGTATTACCCCCTAAAAGAGATGTGAGCCATAGGATAGACTTCATAGCAGGACCTACCCTTCCCAATAAGGCAGCCTACAAGATGACCCCTCAACAAAATGAGGAAATTGCTAGACAAATCCAAGAAATCCTAAGCCAAGGTCTTATTAGAAAGAGCATTAGCCCATGTGTCATACCCACTATCCTAGAACCTAAAAAGGGAGGAACTTGGAGACTATACATGTACTAATTCAAGGGCCATAAATAGGATAACAATTAGGTACAAGCTCCCTATCCCTAGGATAGAAGACCTAATGGATTGTCTAGGAAAAACCAAGTACTTTACCAAGATGGACTTAAAGAGCGGTTATCACCAAATTAGGATTCATGAGGGAGATGAGTGGAAAACAACCTTCAAAACCAATGAGGGTTTTTATGAATGGCTTGTCATGCCATTTGGACTATCTAATGCCCCCTCCACATTCACGAGGCTCATGAATGAAGTTCTCAAGCACTAAATTGGCAAATTTGTAGTGGTATATCTTGATGATATACTAATTTATAGCAAGACAAAGGATGAACAACTCCAACACTTAGAGATTATTATCAAGAGGCTACATGATGAAAGGTTGATGATAAACTTGGAGAAATGTGAATTCATAAAGTAGGAGTTGGTATACCTTGGGTTTGTACTATCTCATGGTAATCTGAAAATGGACACTAGCAAAGTGGAAGCTAAATAGAAGGTAAAATGGAATAACCCCTATTTAATGTAATGTATGGGGGAAATATGAGATCCACTTTTAAATCCAAATTTCCAAGGGAAAGATCCAATTTGATCAACCAAAAGGTTAATGCACAATCAAATCAATCTATGGAGAATATGAAAAAGGAAGAAAACCTTATATTTTCCTATAAAGGAATTGTGCTTAAAATCTAAAATAATTGAAATACAAATACTAACCTCAAAATAGGGCAAATATGGAAAATGTCAATTTTTGATGTCTGTGTGTACTTTTGGGCAATTTTGCAATCTGTTTTGGATTGGAAATGTTGAGGCAAAGAAAACCCAAAAATATTTTATCTTTTTAACAACAGGTAGTCTTTGACCCTCACAAAAGGTCAAAGGCTACATTCTTATTTTGAAGGTCGATTTTGACTTTGTTCACAGATCTCAAAAGTTCATCGAAAAGGGTATCCAAATCTGATCTCAGATCTAAAATTCCACAACTACACCTGCAACAAAAAGGGGGTTTTGTTGTTTGTATGGGGAGTTTTCTTTGGTCAAACCCTAATTTAGGAATTAACCTTGAAATTGAATTGAAATATAATGTGCATAAACAAAGCAAATGAAACAATTCACCTTGATTATGTTGAAGTCCTTGTAGAGGATTTGAATCCTCAAATCCACAACTAGGGATGCTCCAATGGATGTAGAATGAAAGTAGGATGTCTCAAATCAATGGCATTTTCTCTTCAACACCAATCTTGAATAGATATTTGCATATGAGGAGGCTTGGATGAATGTAGAAGGATGGATCTTCAAGGGGGCTCCAAAGAGATTAAATCCTTCAATGGCTAACAATGGATCTCCTTGATGAATGCTTGAAGATGAATGAATGTTTTTTTTTCTTTCCTTCTCCTTCTTGCTTTCTTGATTTCACTTGAGAGCGGATGTGAATAATGGATGTGAAAATGAGAGAGGAAGGCCTCTATTTATAGTGAACTAGGGCACAAACCTCTAGAGAAGGCCGACATTGGAGAATTAAATCCCAATTAACCTTAACCCCTAGAAATGGACCCACATTAAATGAAATTTAAGGATTTACCATTCCAAAACTTGAAATGGCTGACCCGGAGGTGGGAAAAGAATCTTTCTGAAACCCGATGCCCAGAAATCAAAAAAACTTGAAATTTGAACTGGGGGTCAGGGACGAGGTTGACTCTACCCTAGGTTAGGGTCGAGGTCTACTTTGACCCTCAAGGTTGACTTTGACCTTGAGGTCAAAAACCTCAAGACCCCAGCCCAGAATGCTAGGAAATGCAGCTATGTAGTGAAAAATGGGTGCAGATGGAAGCAGAACATAGGGAAAAACTAGACACATGTAAAGACCTAATCAAGGTGCTTAACATGACCCCAGACCACTTACTCAGAGGGATAAACACTCTTATCATGTAAGTGCTTCCATTTTAAGATGATACATTAAGCCCCCACTTTAGCAAGAGTATGGACGCAATGCAAACTCTTGGTAAAGGAGATCAGAATGAAAAGATAATCTTATTGTAATCCAAGGGACAAAGAGAAACCTCAAGCCCCCAGGGACTCAAGTCTTCATCAAATCTCACATCACAATAAGAGAGACATCTCTAGAGAGAGAAAGAGGGTGTGATTACCTCACCCAATGAGAACTTATGTCCCATTGTGAACCACACAAGGAAACGGTGCTACTAGAAAGATGGAATTGAACTTCCTAGTGAATGTGACTACTCACTAGTCAACTCATCAAGGATTTAACCTTAGGAATATTCTATTCCATAAGAATAAAACCAAAAAATAAAAGAGATCCAGTCTTAAGGACACCTTCGACCTTAAGGAATCAAAATATATGTATATTTGAAACTGGAGGGATCAAGAGATCCTAAAATATAAATCCATGCTTTAAGGATTAGTCACTAATCCAAAAAGGGAAAAAAAAGGTATTTTGAAAAATATGTGCATATCAAAAAGTGTGTGTATGCAATAGGTGAGTAGAGCGTATGCCCCCACATTAAATTCATTGCTGACACTTTAACAGGAGCAATGGCTTTAACAGAAACATAAACAACTCCATTGATTACGTTTCCATGTTGAGATGCCCCCAGAAGAAGACAAATCAAGGGAAATATCACAGAAACATATGGAGAACACAAAAGGTATTTACCTACCATGGGGTCAGTATGATTATAAGATAATATATATGATATTATTGCAAATGAATTGACATCATTCCCCAAAGAAAGTAGAACTATGATCATAAAGGAGGAAAGATCACATAAGATATATGAAGGAGAATCTTTTTAGACCATGACATGGAAACCAAAAAGAATCAGTGCTACCACATCTCGAATCCAAGAAGATTACACAACGAAACATTTATAAACAATAGCCCAATTACAACATAACATTAAACAACACATAGAAGAATAGAGATACATATAAAGGAATTTGAACAACAGCTTTGATTCCTTTATCACCTTGTACCAATTGAGTAACAAGGATCATATAAAAGAATCTAACAACATTTAGCAAACACATTACGAGAGAAACACAGTACAACAGGAAAACACACAACACAGCTACCATGAAGGACAAGCTAATCAAGCATGCCACCTACTCTCCCCATCTTGTTGTATATCATTTAGGGAAGGTGGGTAACTTGCAAGAGGGACTATATCCAACACAGTAGGAATGATAGCCAATTCCAAACAAGGATCCTCTTGAGAATCACAATGTTCGACACTAGGTGTAAGAGTTAATTGTGATGAAAGCATATTAGGTAAATCAATGTCAATGTCAATAGTCTCATATTCATCATTAACATCATCAGTATCATCAATGGTATCTTCTTCATCCAAATTAATCAAAATAGGATCTAAGATATGAATAGAATAATCATGCATCTTAACATTAGGAACAACTTCTAACACATCATGCATAGATTTATCCAAAGAAGGTAGAGATCTTTGAAGAATAGAATTACGAGCTTTATCATGAGCATGACCCTTTTTACAATGTTCATTGGCAAATTGATTACATTTTGATTTATTTGAAATAGGTTGAGAATGAGGAGGAACAATCATAGGATCCTTCACAGGTTCTTTTGGAAGATCGATAGGATTATCAACAATAGGAGGAACAATCACAGGATCTATCATAGGTTCTTTAGGAAGAGCGAAAGAAGCAACTTGATTAACAGAACTAGAAGCCATAGTTAAAGGAGGTATCAAAGTGTGTGTGTCTGAATGTGGACCTCTAAATCAGGCACAAATGCGACATAGTCATTACTCACATGATTGAATTACAAGAGAGAGTATGAATTACTCAATCTGAAATTCATTGTGAAGTGACTTGTTGCCTCCTATGTAGATGGAGTGTTTAATTACTCTCAGATTGGAGAGCCAACAACCATAAGACCAATTCTACAATGGAGAATTTTCAAAGCTATAATGAAGATATGCAAAACTGAAATTAAACTAAAATGAGATGCAATTAATCTAGAAAATGCTTTGAAAGAGATATGAAATGTAGATTTTTATTTGTTTTTAAGAAATTGAAATAAAGATGATGTTATTCTAAGAAAAAATAAGCAAAATTAATCTAATATGAAATGCAATTATACTAAAATGAGATATGAGATTAACTATGCAATGAAAAGCTTGAATTAAATGAGACTAAAATTCACTATAATGTAGATGCTCTCAAAAAAAAATTGCCTCCCTTTGAATGAAGAAAATAGGTCCATTAAATAGAAAATCCCGAGAAGAGAATGAAGGGGTTCTTGATTTGAAACTCCTGACCCTTCATTTCCATTTGAGATAAAAAGGCATGATTTATTTAATTAAAAGAATAGAATTTGCCACATGTGGGAGGTGACCTTTCAAGTAATTCAAATTGTTAAATTCAAGTAAAGAGGTGTCCATTCAATTAACTAAATATTTATTAATTCCTTTTTATGGGTAATTAGCCAAAGGTGTAGATTTTAATTTAATTCAAAGTGCTTAGGACTTTAGAACTAAATTAAATTATCATAGGGGTAATTTAGCTAATTAAAGTTAAGGACTTTAGGAATAAATTTTGATATTTGATTATTGCAAACTAGGGTTTTTTGCAATTAACATCAAGTCAAATTAAGTCAGGTAGGAGAGAGAAAATTGCCTAGGAAACTAGGACTTTGGAGATGTAAAATTGAAGATAATGCACCAAAATCAATTAAATTTATTAGGTGCCAATTTTAGGGTATTACATTTGCCCCTCTTTGAATTGATGTGCGAACAACGTGTTGATTCAAAGAATAGTCTGAAGTGACAGATGACAAGAAATTCAAAAGTCTAGGTTAGGTTGCCAAGACACCGAGCAAAGCATGAATTTTCCAAAGTCTAAGTTAGATTGTGAATACAACGGTCTTGAGAGAAGATGAGAATCAAGGTTAGGTTTCCCCAATGTCCAGAATGAGATTCATATGTAAATTTAGGACTGTCTCCAGAATCAAGGTTAGATTGCCCCAATATGAAGCTTAGCCCTCCAAGACCCAGGTTAGATTGCCCAGATAACAGTACAAAAGAGATTTCGAGAGCCATCTCCAGAATGAAGCTTGACTCCCAAGAATTAGGGTTAGATTACCCCAATACCTAAAAGATAGATGACCAGATAGCAAGATGCAAGGCATCAAGATGCCCCTAGCAATGAGAATTAATGATTCAGATCAGACTGATTCAAGAATTGATTTGACAAGATTCAAATGATGAAATCATCTTGCCCCCTTGGGAGCGAAATTGAAAGATGACATGTCAAAAGGATGATTGACAACAAGAGGTTGTAGAGAAGAAGCAATTAGACTAGATTTGAGAAGTTGCAGAAGAAAATCAGAGCAAAGCAGAGGTCCTGTTGGCTAAGTTTGACCATGGTTGACCATGGTTGACTAGATTTGAATGGAGTTGACTTTTATGAAAAAAGAGAAAAGATCTTGAGAACATGATGCAAAGATGAGGGTCTGGCAGGAAGATGATGCCAGAGGGCTAACTACACAAGCATCCGATCCCAAAGGGTCCCAAAATTTAAAACACGATTTCGAGCTATCTAAACATTTCAAATTTTGATTTCAATCCTGAAAACTTGTGCAATCATGATGAAGCTCGAACAAAAAAATGAGAACCTTTGATGAATAGAAAGCAATCAAGAGAGCACCAAAACACAGTCTCAATGCAAGTCTAGAATGAAAATGCAAGCCTAAGATAAATGCAAGCCTAGAATGATAATGCAAGCCCTAGGACTTGGTTGTTGGACTCACTGTATTTATCATCATCAAGTTTGTTTAAGCACAGGATGATCACAAGATGTCATATAATACTCACTAATTATGAGAATATGAATATGACATAAGTCTTAGATTTGTCGGAATGAGATGTAAGCATTAAGGCACAAGAAGCCAAAATGACTTGAACACCTATTCCTTTTGATGTAGCAAGTTAACATGAGCATCAAAGCACAATTGCTAGAATTACCTGAATGTTTCTTGTGAACAAACACACCAGACATATGAGAGTTCCTTCTTTTACTAAATATTGCTCGCAGTGACCCTTATGTTCACTTAGCAGGATGAGCATTTACAATTATACTTGTAGCAGAAAGAAGTTACTCAAAACACACAAGGAGAAGAACCAACCTCACCAAAGCGTCCATATAAAAGGATTCAAGGTATGCATGGCCATCCAATATGAGATGAAGGCTCTTACAGACAGACACCCCTCTTAGATAGATTCTTTGGATCATTGGAACTAAAGCAACAAGTAGAAAGAAAAGGAAAAAAGCAAACAAACAAACAAGAAAAGGAAAAGCTCAGCATGCTTCAAAGGAACACAACATCAATTTTCAGTTTCAGTTTCAATTTGTGTTTAAGTGGATTGAAGTTGAATCAGAAGAAAAAACCATTCAAAGTCTCAACAAGATAGCGACATCAGGCAGATGTAGTGAGAACCACTGGTGATCGTCGCAAGAGATGAAGTCTCAAGAAGATATAAAAAAATACACAAAGTATTGACAGACAAATGCAACAAGAAATGCTGGTGACTGATACAAGAGAGATTCTCGAGGTGAGAAATCTCAAAAGATACTAGTGAAACATCAGTAGGTAGATGCAGTGAGAACCACTGGTGACTGATGTAAAGAAGAGATCCCAAAAGAGAGAGGTTGAATGAAAGCTAGGTATCAGTAGGCAGGCATAGTGAGAACCACTGGCGGTCGATACACGAGAGATCCTCAAGGAGAGAAATCTCAAAAGTAGCTAGGCATCAGTAGACAGATGCAGTGAGAACCACTGGTGAATAATGCATGAACAAAACTTTTGGAAGTGATAGGACAATGCCCCCTAGACCAGGAAGATGTCCCCAAGCATGAACTAGTTCCAATCCATGAAGAGTCAAGAAAATCTCGAAGACCACTAAAGGCAAGAGCATGAGCTAGCAAACTAAAGCAGGAAATGAACTCAAAGCAGGAAAGTGGGAAAGCAAACTAAAGCAAGAAAGCAAAGAGACTAAAGTGGGAAGCTAAGAGCCAAGGGATGTTGAGATGAGATGTAGCTTTAGGAAACAAGAGGTGCCTATTTACCAGGTTTTCACCATCTTGGAAGAGATTCTATTTTTGCTACCATGATGCCTGTTTACTAGGTTTTCATCAATGGCACATTTTCTTCTTTTTCAATTTTTTTGTACTTTTCTCTTTTTTTAAATTTTTTTGTGTTTTTGAATATTTCATTTTTTTTGTGTTGTTTATCTTTTCACTTTTTTTTGTTTGTATTTTTCAATTTTCAATTTTTTTGATTATTATCAAGGCACCTGTTTACTAGGTTTTCACCAAGATAATAAATACATCAAAGTGCTTGTTTGCCAAGTTTTCACTAAGATGATCATTTTTTTAGGACATTTTCCAATTTTTAGGATTTTTGCAATATATCAATTTTTAGGATTTTTTCAGGACCAATAAGTATATACATGATGAGCATGCTGAGAATGTCTCAACTATAGAACTTCTTCAGATGAAGAGCGTTGATAGGCTCTTTGAGTTGTTCTCCTTCAGTAGTGGAGAGTCAATAAGCGCCAAACCCAAATGCTACAATAATGGCATACGAACGAAGCCAATTTGGTTCAAATTTTCCTTTCTGAGCCCGCTGCTGCTGATTTTTGGGGTTCTCTCTCAGGACAAGATCACCCACTTGGAATTCTCTTTGTCTGACTTTTTTATTATAATTTTTTGACATTCTCTTTTGATATGCTCGGAGATGATCAAATGCCATTTTATGACATTCATCAAGTAACTCAAGCTCTTGAAGCTGGGATATTCTATTTTCTTCATTAGTGATGAGGCCCTTCAAAGAGATTCGCAATGTTGGAATCTCAACCTCAATAGAAAATACTACTTTTGCCCCATAAACCAAGGCAAAAGGCGTAGCCCCTATTGGTGTTCAGATACTTGTCCTGTAGGCCCACAATGTCGGATTAATCTAGAGATGCCAATCTCTACCAGATCTATGAACTGTTTGGTGCAAGATTTTCAGAATTGTCTTATTAGAAGCCTCTGCTTGTCCATTACCCTGAGGATAATAGATAGATGACCAATGCTGAATAATTTTGAATTTAGTACACAAGTATGTTAGGTCCTTATTTTTGAATTGTCCCCCATTGTCAATGATAATAGATGAGGGTATGCCATATCTGCAAATGATGTAGTTTAGTTTGAACATAGCAGTGGTCTTTCCGTCAGCTACAGCTAGAGGCACTTCCTCCACCCACTTGGTAAAGTAATTAGTAGTTGTAATGATAAACTTATGCCCTCTTGAAGATGAAGGATGTATCTAACCAACTAAATCGAAGGCCCATTGCTGAAATGGCCAGAAACTAATGAGAGGACTAAGTTCATGAGTAGGAGCATGAATCAAGTTTCCATGAAATTGGCATTGCTTGCAAGTCTTGGCATATTGAATAGCTTCTTTTCCATATCTGGCCAGTAATATCTAGCTCTAATAATTTTTTGAGCTAACGCCAAACCACTAGAATGAGACCCACAAATACCTTTGTGTACCTCAGCTAATGCACATTTAGACTCATCGGGTTCTAAGAACCTAAGAAGAGTACCATCTAAAGCTCATCTATACAAGTCATTTGCTATGAGAACATACCATGAAGCAGTATGAATGAGATGACATTTCTCATTCTAGGTATAGGTATCAGGAATGATCTAGTCACGAAGATAGGAAAAGATATGATGGTAGCGGGATGAATCATGTCCAATGACTGAATAGATCATCCTAGATTCAATATTATCATAAGCAGGGTACTGTAATGTCTCCACTAGGAACTCATGTCTGAAATCATTTTTTAGCATTTGTAACATTGAGGCTAGAGTGGCCATAGCATCAGCTGCTTTATTGTCTATCCTTGGAACCTGCTCAAAAGAAATATGTGCAAAGTATTGCTTGAGATCATCTACCATTCTTTTGTAAGGTATTAGCTTGTCATCTTTTGTTTGGTAGACAACATTGACTTGATTAATGATTAACTGAGAGTCACCAAAAACTTTGAGTTCATCAACATGCCATTCAAGGGCTATCTTCATTCCATTAATAAGAGCTTCATCTTCAGCTATGTTGTTTGTGCAAGGAAACAATATTTTATATGCCTTTGGCAATGAGTATCTTTGAGGTGTAACAAATAGAATGCCCGCACCAGACCCTTGTTGAGTGAAAGATCCATCAAAGAACACACTCCAAGATTGATGTGTGAGAAGCATGATGGATTCATTTGGAAACTCAATACTCAAAGGTTGGTAATCTGTCAAAGGAGCCTCTACCAGCTGGTCAGCAATCACTTGTCCCTTAATGGCTTTTCTCTCCACATATTCAATATCAAATTCACTAAGGATCATTACCCATTTTACTAATCTACCCGTGAGGGCAGCCTTGCTCAACAAGTACTTCAATGGATCAATTTTTGCAATAAGCCTACTGGTATGAGCAAGCATGTAATGCCACAATTTTTGAGAAGAAAATACCACTACTAAACAAGCCTTTTTGATGATGGAGTAATTCATTTCATAGGAAACCAATGTTTTGTTGATATAGTATATAGCTCTCTCTTTGTTGTTTTGATCTTCTTGAGCTAGGAGGGTGCCCAAAGATGTATTTGTTGCTGATATGTACAGTATAAGAGGCTTCCCATGAATAGGAGGCATTAGAATTAGGGGGTTAGAAAGATATTGTTTTATTTGCACAAGGCTTTTGTCACACTCCTCATTCCATTCATAGGTCACATTCTTATGCAAAGTTTTAGTAAATGGATGTGACTTGTCGGCCAACTATGAGATAAAGCACCAAATGGATTGTAGCCTTCCTTGTAATCCTCTCATTTGACTGATATTCTTGGGTGGAGGCATGTCCATAATAGCTTGTACCTTTTCAGGATCTACTTCTATACCTTTAGCTGAAATAATATAGCCCAAGAGTTTTCCAGAAGTAACACCAAAAGCACATTTCTTCGGATTAAGCCTAAGACTGAATTGTTCCACATGGTCAAGAATTGGACCTAAGTCTATGAGGTGAGTTTTTCTCTGCATAATTTTGGCTAAAGTATCATCCACATAATCCTCCATTATTTTATGCATCATATCATGGAAGATAGTAGTGACAGCTCTCTGGTATGTTGCTCCAATATTTTTAAGCCCAAAAGGCATGACATTCCAGCAAAAGGTGCCCCAAGCACATGTAAAAGCAATCTTTTCTTGATCCTCTAGCACAATTTTGATTTTATTATAGCCAGAAAAGCCATCCATTAAAGAATAAATCTCATATCCTGTTGTCATGTCAACTATCATATCAATATTAGGCAATGGAAAGTCATCTTTCGGACATGCCTTATTGAGATCTCTGAAATCTGTAACACTTGAATGGATTTGTCATGTTTAGTGACTGGAACAATGTTTGAAATCTATTCTACATAATCAATAGTTCTTATGAAGCCAGCCTTAAGGAGTTTTTCAAGTTCTACTTTGACCAAAAGCGCTACATGAGGATGCATTTTTTGCAGCTTTTGTTTAACAGGTTTGATACTTGGTGCAATGGACAAATGATGCATGATTAGATTGAGGTCTAATCTAGGCATGTCAGAGTAGGTCCATACAAAATTTATTTTCTTTCTCTAAAAGAAACTCATGAACTCTTCTTTTTTTCAGCAGACAAAGATTGTGTTAGGTGAATAATCTATGGAGAAACCTCTGTACCCAAATTGACCGACTGTGTCAGCTCAATCAATACTGATGACCTCTCTTGGAAGTGGCTTAGAAGAGCATCAAGTATCTCATCCTTGGGTGCCTTAGAGAGGTTTTTTCCTGTGGATACATCTTTTATTTTTACTATTTTTGGCTCTGATACTGCCACAAAGTGGTTTTCACCATCAGAGCATCTATTTTTTCTTCTTTTAATTTTTTGATTGAGATACCTAATATTTGCCTCTGTCATACTGACACTGCTCTCACTAGTGGAGGACATCATAGGCTCAATTGTGTGGAGGTAATAGGCTAGATCATAATCAGTTTGGAATGTTAGGACTTCATTGGATTCAAGAGGGGAGTTCCAATTTATCAGATTGGGACGATGGAGTGAAAGGGGACTAGTGACCAGTTCAACTATGTTCATGGTATAACCCTCAAAAGAATTAATGAGAAAGTCAAGGCCTAAAGAGATCTCATCCAAAGGAATGTTCAAATCCCTATAACACCTTACGTCAGAAGTAGAGGATGCATTAACATTAGTGGAGTCTAACTCGTGCAGCCTAGCGCTAGACCCTTCACCTACTTTGAGGAGTCTTTCATACACATGAACAACATCTATGTCTACATCATAAGTTGCATCAGACAAAGAGTCAAACTCATACTCATGTGAGTCCATACTTGATGTAGGATGTCATTAGTAGCATCATCAAACTCATTATTATCCCTTGTGGCATTAATAGCTTGTTGAAGTTGTTCCTGTTCAAAGTACTTTTGAAAATGAGGTGGCCTATATCGTTCACCTTGAAAGTTAGGATCATCATTTAGTGATACTTTCCATTCCTCATATGTAACTTGATGCACTGAAGAGGTTTTATCAGAATTAGCTTCAGAACAAGTATCAGTATCAGACTCTACCATATGAATAGGTATGATAGGCTCATCAGGTTCGACAAGGAGTGCTGCAATATCCAAAGGGATAGGAAATGGAAATGTATTCTCATCAGAGCTATTCTCTATATTCACTTTTGGAGTGGTATCTTCAATTTCTTCTTCAAGTTTAGGTTCAGGCTTAGGATCAGGTGCAGGAGCTGACACAAATTTCTTCATCCCCAAATGAAAGGGAGTCTTCTTAAAGCCTAAGCCACTGGTATCTTTTGTGCAACAGCCTATAGCTTTAATAGGTTTTAGCAAGCCATTATCATTTTTTCCTATGGGACCACTCCCCTTATAACCAAAGCATTTCATGATCTTGAAAGCTTCACTATATGGTTCTTGCTCTAAATCTAGAGTGGTTGTTTTAGCTATCTCTTTTCCTTTGTATATCCAATCTCTAATAGCTCTTTCTTCATCCTCATCTTCTAAAGGTATAGAGGCCCTTACAAAAGCACCATCATAAATTATTTGAGGAGGAGCATTAGGAACTTTGTTGTCTTTAGAAGGTCTCCCATAAGAATGTGGAGACAAAGGTAGAGTAGCAAGAGATAACACAGGTTCCATTTGGTATTCTCCCATACCTGTATCCTCAATTCTCAAAGTTTGTTCCATCTCTTTCAGCTTAGCCTCATAGAACTTAGTGGATTCCCTATTTTCTAGAACAAAACTATCTACAGTTTGCATAAGAGTATTGCAAGAGAAGTTGGTATTTGTAGGTACAATGACTTCCGCCCCATGAAATGGGAACTTAATACATTGATGATATGTGGATGGAACAACCTGCATCTCATGAATCCAAGGCCTACCCAACAAGATGTTGTAGGTGAGAGGAATATCAAGCACTTGGAAAGTAACATCTCTCTCAATAGGAACTACGTGGATAGGTAACATGACTAAGCCCTAGTACTTGCAGTCTTCCTCATCATAAGATTTTATGGTAATCTTTTTGTGAGGATCTATGTAGTTCTCATCATATCCTAGCTGAGTGAGAAATTTAGTGGAACAAATATTAAGGCCAGCACTGTTATCTATGAGCACATGGTGAACATGCTTAGAACCTATCATGACCTCTATGTGCAGGGGAGCATTATGCGGGTGACTTAAAGAGTGGTCATCTTCTTTAGAAAAGGATAGATAATGAGGCAAAGTCAAATGACCCACCATAGATTGGAACCCATTGAGATCAAGATCCTTGGGAACATTAGCTTCAGCAAGAGCCTTATCCAAAATCTACCTATGAGCAGGTGACATCTTCAGTAACTCAAAAATGGTAATATGAGCATTAGTTTGTTGAAGTTGGTCTAAAATACTATAACTAGCTGAGCCAGCTGTAGGAATAGTTTTCATATTCTTGTTGGTGGGGCCAACAATAGTTTTATCTATGCTTTGCTTAGGAGTGGCTATAGGAATATCAGGTCTCTTATCTGCTATTTGTTTAGGAGTGGATGTAGAAGTATTAGGACCCTTCAACACAACTCTTCCTCATGATTGAGTAACAACATTAGCACAACCTTGGGATTGTTCAGATGTGGATGAATGAGATGTAGAACTACACAACACAAAAGGTGTCTTAGATTTTGGAGTGTCACCACTCCCCTTAGAAGTGATCATATCATAATATTCCATCTCGACAGGTTCAATCATACCAATGACATTGTCATTATTAGTGTACGTGTAATTGACTTTAGCATTGGTATTTTTAGTGTTTGAAGATTCTCCCTTCTCATGAGAAGGAAAAGGATCCTTGAAAGCTTGATGATCTAAATTCTTATTATGATTCTCCACAATGATGTCACCATTATCAATGAGATCTTGCACTTTATGCCTCAGTTGGAGACAAGTAGAAGTTTTATGACCAATATTATGATGATAGTCACAATAATCATTATCATTCCACCAGTAAGGTTGTGGTTGTGGGTCATAAGTACACTTTTCCAGAGTAAGAGCTTGATTTTGTATAAGAGTCTTGTAGACCACATCAAGAGGTTCTCCCAAAGGATTGAAATCATGCTTGGGTTGTTTGGACCAAGCTTTGTTCTTAGAAAACTTTGAAGGTTGTTGATTATTAGTTGTGGTCTTTTCGGTAGCCTTAGCTACTTGTATACTGGAAGTAAGATTAAAAATAGGCTTTGAAGGCTTCACAGTAACATTATCCACCACTCCATCATTTACCACATCTCGGTTCTTAATGACAGTCTTTTCTTTATCCTTGTTTGTGGAGAATCCTTATTTATTGTCCTTATTCAAAGTTAGTTCCCCCTTCTTGATCATAAAGACCTCTATTCGCACTGCTTGTTTGATCATGCTATCAAAAGTAAGAGGACCTTGCAACTATACTTGGTATCCAAAATTGAGGACAAGATTGTCCAAGAAAATGTCGAGTCTCTCAAACTCTGGTAATTTATGAGGACACTTCGTACATAACTGTCTCCACCTTTGGAGAAAGGTTAGGAAAGCTTCTCCTTGTCACTGTTTTAAGTTGCAAAGATCCCAGATGTTGACTGGATGTTGAATGTTATGTGAGTAGTGTTGGAGAAAAAGATTGGCCATTTCATCAAAAGTTTTAATACCAATAGGCAATCTAGAGAACCATTCCATAGCAGGTCTGCCCAAACTTTGAGGAAATAGATGCATAAGATATGTCTGATCATGCATGAATTCCATAGACAATGCACCAAACTCCTTTAAGTGATCTTGGGGATCGGTTGTACCCAAGTATTTTTCATATTTGGGGAGTTCTACACCTCTAGGAAAAGGTGGTATATGAATGCTTCTGTCAAAAGGAAAAGGACAAATACTTTCCATTGTAAATTGTTGAGGGGGTTGACCTCTATTCCTCACAAGTTGACTAATCTAATCTTGCATTTCCCAGACCATTTTCTACAACTTTTCGGTTTGATCAGTTTCTTCTTCCTTAGCTACAAGTGTTTCAACGTGATAATCTAGGGGTAACTTGGCCCCTTGTTTAGCTAGCTCAAGGAAGTACTTTTCTTTCTCCTCTAAAAGAAGGATCTCCATCATCCTAATGAGACCTTTGTTAGCTTTCATAGCATCTATATCTTGTTGAGTTATCACTTTAGGTTCAGTCCCAAGGATCTCATAAATACTTGGACCTTGATCTTGTTGCTGATCGTCTTGATTTTGATCGAATGGAGGAGGACAATAGAAATGGGTGGGTTGCTGCCCACCTTGAGGTTTGTTTTGAGATTGATCATCATTTTAGAATGGATTTTGGTCAAGTTGAGATTGACCATGAGGTTTCTCATTCTGAGGTGGACCATGACATGGTTCATTAGAAGATTGACCATGATATTGATTGTTTTGAGATAGATCAGTGTTTTGACAATACTTGCCTGGTTGGAAGTCAACCAAATCTGCCATCGTATCGTAGACTTTCTTAGTATCTGGAGACTTGACAAAGTGATGTGAACAAGTTCAAAAAGGTCCAGCCATAGTAACCTTTGGTGAATGATTAAGATCAAAGGATTTAACAAATTCTGGTGTAAAAATATCTTCAATAGTACCAATAGGTTCAATGATAGGACTATTCTCAGTAGGATTAATCAGCACAATAATAGGACTAGTCTATTTAAGAGATCTTCCAAAGTTGTGGAACAATGATTGGTCTTGGAAGTACGAGTTATCTTGGTCTTGAAATGAAAAACCAGGTTGAGCTTCAAACAATGGGTTGAAGCACTCTTGAAACACTAGAGGATATGATTGAGACAGACTATTCTTCAAAGTACTCAATGAGGAAAACAAGGATGTCTCAAAAAGTTTAGATTTCACAATAGATTCAGGAGGATCTAACTCTTGATTAGGAAGTTCACTTCTACCTTGATCAAAATTTTGAATGGGATAAGTCTTTCCACTTCTAGTTGTGATAGTCATAGATGAAGCTAAAATGAGAGAAGATTTAGGACAAAGGTAGACTCAGTCTTTAAGAACAATGCAAAAGAGATAAAGGACAGCCAAGATGTGAGATGAATCTGGTACAAATCATCAAAAGAGGGGGCTAGAATAGCCAAGATAGACTATCACAACACAAGATACAAAAAGCATGAAGAGATAAGGTAAACCAATGAGAGATGACATGAGTCAAAGTGAAGATCAATCGATTCCTAACTCAAAACAACTTGTTTCGTGATAGTGAACAATAGGAAAGTAGAAAAATAGACCTCAGACAAAAAGCAGGTTAGATAAAAAAGTGAAATAGTCAATAGCAAATAGGTCTCTATTTTTTAAAACTGTGCTACAGTCTCATGTGAGAAAGTACTAGGTTGCATAAGAAAGTACCAGGCTGCATGAGAGAACACCAGTCTTCATACGAGAAAATAAGGTCTCGCGTGAGAAAGTGCTCTGAAGTGTGAAACCTCATGTGAGAAAGGTACAAAATTTGATAATCGGGCATAGTTTGTGAAATAAAAGTTGAATTTTGAAGTATAGTCTGAACTGGTGTCTAACAAAAAATCCAGTTTCCTGATAGGTTTGAAGAACAGTTTAATCAACAAGCTCATTTTAGGATTGCAAGCATTTGTTTAAAGACACAAAGGTTCAAATCAAGTAGTTGTGAAACATGAAGTAGTCGTTAACAGACCTATCAAGGACAAAGCAACTTGATAGCGTCAGGGGAGTCTTTGTTTGATAGTGATTGGACAATGTTTAAGACTCAATAATAGACACATAGCCTAGTCCTACAAAGAAAATGGTGAGAATCCAAAACCTTTGCCCCATTGCTTGAATGCATACATGCACCTCACATAGCCGTGTCACCCCCTAGAGGGTGCCCATGTTTTTGGTGTTTCCAAGGACTCAATAGTGTATGTTCAAAGGTTACCCTTGTAGCAAGGGCTAGTATTGCAACAACCTCCAAGCATCCAGGTGTATGCCTATGATGGGAATCTATGGGAGAGATTCTTCCCCCTCCCTGTGCAAAGATTATGACCCCTTTCAGAGGTGAACTGGGTAGGCCAATAGCTAAGGAAAATTTTTAATAGGCTTCTATTCGTGTTAACCTTCGGTGCCCCGGATACAATGTTGAGGCCTTGCAGCCACACCAACACTTGAGAATTGTACACCCTCGCAAGTAGGGCTGGGAGCGGTGCCACTCAGTACAATAAACAAGGCTTACTCAAGATGATAGTCAAAGTCTTGAATAAGAAGTTACCATGGCTTTGGAGTCTTTAGACTCAACAAAGCATTCTTTATTATAGTGAGGTGGAATCACTGGCACAAGGTGTGTACTCACTTGGGTTGTTCCCGGAGGTTCAATACCGGCAGGCCCTCTAAAGGTGACACTAGAATTGGTTTAGATTTGGGGGTTCTCCCAAAGGGAGAAAAGCATACTTCGCTATCCTGTTTCCTCACCCAAACACATCAAGAAGATTCATCATCAAGTTAGCTTCACTCCACCACAACTAAAAGCTTTTGGGTTTCTATTTCTCTCAAAAAGAGAAAAGCATAATCCCCTACCTAATAGAAGCATAAAGATTCACTACCTTTCTCCGCTTCCCCAAGAATTTGTCATATTAGTAAGATCATTAGGATTTTGGGTTCATTCATGGTCATCACCTCCATGTAATGAAGAGCCAAATTCCCTACTCACTATCAAAATCCTCAGGAAATTTTAACGAAGCCCTATGTAGACTATGTGAATAAAAATAGGAAACAAACACAACGTTTTAGCAATCTTTGACTATCGGCTTGCAATCAAACCATTAGTATGTTTAGTTCTTGGTCAAATGTCCTGTAGAAATTGTTAAGCTATAAAAAATGATAGAGAAATAAGAAGCAACAGTAAGCAGGAAACTGTTAAAAATCCGAAATAGAAAGATAGAAAGCAGGAAAATTTAGGTCACTGCCCTGGAATCTCGCTCGAGGAAGTACCCCATGGTGCACAAGGAAACACAGGTTACATGCGAGGAAACATAGGCTACGCATGAGGAAACATAGGCTGCCGCATGAGGCCACACAATCTCATACAAGGAAGTGCTACAGGGAGCAAAATCTCACGCGGGACGGTCTAGATTCTCGCATGAAGATGCATACATAGGCAGTACAAACACATGATAGAGTGTGAAATTTTATCAGAAAAAGATGAAAATGAGGCCAGAAATCATATTTTTTGCCCCACAGTGGGCACCAAAATGTGTGTGTCTGAATGTGGACCTCTAAATCAGGCACAAACGCAACATAGTCATTACTCACATGATCGAATTACAAGAGAGAGTATGAATTACTCAATCTGAAATTTATTGTGAAGTGACTTGTTGTCTCCTATGTATATGGGGTGTTTAATTACTCTCAGATTGGAGAGCCAACAACCATAAGACCGATTCTACAATGGAGGATTTTCAAAGCTATAATGAAGATATGCAAAACTGAAATTAAACTAAAATGAGATGCAATTAATCTAAAAAATGCTTTGAAAGAGATATGAAATGCAGATTTTTATTTGTTTTTAAGAACTTGAAATAAAGATGATGTTATTCTAAGAACAAATAAGCAAAATTAATGTAATATGAAATGCAATTATACTAAAATGAGATATGAGATTAACTATGCAATGAACAGCTTGAATTAAATGAGACTAAAATTCACTATAATGTAGATTCTCTCAAAAAAAAAAATTGCCTCCCTTTGAATGAAGAAAACAGGTCCATTAAATAGAAAATTCTGAGAAGAGAATGAAGGGGTTCTTGATTTGAAACTCCTGACCCTTCATTTCCATTTGAGACAAAAAGGCATGATTTATTTAATTAAAAGAATGAAATTTGCCACATGTGGGAGGTGACCTTTTGAGTAATTCAAATTGTTAAATTCAAATAAAGAGGTGTCCATTCAATTAACTAAATATTTATTAATTCCTTTTTATGGGTAATTATCCAAAGGGGTAGATTTTAATTTAATTCAAAGTGCTTAGGACTTTAGAACTAAATTAAATTATCATAGGGGTAATTTAGCTAATTAAAGTTAAGGACTTTAGGAATTAATTTTGATATTTGATTATTGCAAATTAGGGTTTTTTGCAATTGACATCAAGTCAAATTAAGTTAGGTAGGAGAGAGAAAATTGCCTAGGAAACTAGGACTTTGGAGATGTAAAATTGAAGATAATGCACCAAAATCAATTAAATTTATTAGGTGCCAATTTTAGGGTATTACACAAAGGTGTAGGAAAAAAACCATGATTATGATCCATAGGAGGTATGCTTAATTCAAGAATCTTGTGACATTTATAAGCTTGATATGAACAGAAAAGATTATCAGGTTGAGGAGGACATGAATTAGGTAATGAAGGCCAAAAGAAATCAAGAGTAGCACAATCTCTAGGCCTAGAAGGTTAATATAAACTATGATTAACCATCTTCACTTCTTCATCATGAATGAATTTAAGACACTTATGGATAGGTGAAGCAACAACATGCGTGACATTTAACCAAGGCAAACCTAGCTTAACTTGAAATTGATCAGAAGTAGGAACCACAACAAAGTTAGTGTTCACAATTTTTCCACACAGTTGAACCAGTAAAGTAATAGAACCAAATGATGGATAAAGAAAACCATTGCAAGTTTGAATCCACACATCCGATGTATCATAAGAATCATGTTGTAAGCTTTTCATAAAAATATTTTCTTCAATAATAACATTGACTAAGGATGTAGGATCAACAAGACAACCACGAGTAGGTTTCTAAGAAATCCTAGCAAAAATGTAAAGGGGACCATCAGGAGCTTTAATAGTCTTAGAGTCATAAAAAATAATCAAAAGTTCCCGAGGTCTCTTATTCTTAGGTTGTTGTTGAGGTTTAGGTTGAGTTTTCAATTAAGGCTTAGGTTTTGGTCAAGGTTGAGATTGAACTTGAGGTTGAATTTGAGGTTGAGGTTGAGGTTGAGGGGGAGATACAGATTGAACAACATGCTCCACTTGATTAACAACATGATTGAGATCATCCATCTTTGAATCATACACAATTTCCATAGCAGATGGCTGAGCAATGGTATTAGTATCATGAGTAGGTAAAGGATTCGTATAGATTTGAAGGTTTTGATTAGGAGGAGAGACATATTTGTTTCCACTACCATTAAGATTATCAATAGATAAGGCATTAGAGTCAATGAAGTCTTGAACCTTATGTTTAAAAGAATAACATTTCTTAGTATCATGACCATTCTGATGATGATATTGACAAAAAGCATTTTGATCAAAAGATTTAGATGCAATTGTAGTAGGTAAAAGAGGTTGAATAGGAGGTAAAGTAATCATATTAGTAGTTAACAACCTATTCATAATAGCATGTAAAGATTTAGAAAGAAGACTAAACATACGATTTAATCAAAAAGTAGTGGATGCAGAAGTGGCATTGTGAGATGCAACAACAACTTGATCAACAACTACATTCACTTGTTTGTTTATCTTGACATAGTTGTTAAATTTTTGAAATTTGTTTGAATTAGGAGCAACATCACTCTTATCAACTGGAATAGGAGCCATTGGAGTGTTGCTCTCAAATTGACTCACTTGTAATTGATAATGATGAAGTGTTGCAAAAAGTTGTTGAAAAGAGGTAAATTCAATAAGCAGAATCTTATCTCTAATATCCTTTTGCAAATTTTAAATAAACATACATTGAATATCAATATCAAGAACAGGATAGGAAATCTGAGCATGCAAATGCTTAAATCTACCAATAAATTCAATCAATTTTTCTTTAGCACTTTGTTTACAATGCATTAAATCAATCAAAGACACTTGTGGGCCAATGTTGTTTTGAAATTGTTGAATAAAGGCATTAGCAAGTTTTGGAAAGGAATCGATAGAATAAGGAGGCAAGGAACAATAACATTGTAAGGCCTTGTCATGGAAGGTTCTAGCAAATAGTTTGGCTAAAATCCTATGGTCATGAGCATAATCACTACAAAGGATTTGGAATGTTTTAACATGATGAACAGGATCTCCTTTTCCATTATAATTCTCAAGATGAGGCATATCAACTTGTTGAGGAATAGGAGTATGAATAATATCCAAAGACAAAGGACTTCCCATGTCACATGTAGGAATACTAAACTTTTTTTGAGTTAAGGAAGCAAGTTGTCATTGTAAGGATGACATAGTTTGAGCCAAACTGATGATTGTTGAATCATTAGATGAAATAGGAGGAATAGAAACATTAGACACACTAGGTAGAGTGTAAGAAGCTACAGGAATAAAAGACACAACTGGAGGAACACTAGGAACTACAGTTGGAAGTGGATTGGAATAAGTAAAAGGAACATTATGATATGAAGGTTGTGATGTAGGAAGGGACACAGGAGGAACACTCATAGGAACAAAGGGAACTGTCATAGTCACCAAAGAAGGAGTATAGGTAGGAATACTAGGTAAAGGATTAGAAGAGGGTTCAACACTAGTGATAGGAAGAATCAGCCCTAAATCTTGAGCTTCTTGAGCTAAAGGTTTAACATTTGAATGCACGAGGTGAGTAATGCCACGCAAGAGGTTAAAACCTTGATCACTATCATGAAGAACTTTCTTAAGAGCCTCTATAGCTTGAATAGAATCTTGATTATGCTTCTCTTGAATAAGCCAACTACCCATTTTATGAAGTTCAGTTGAAAGTTTTTGGACTTGTTCAGGAGGAACTCTTAAAGCATCATCCTCATCATGAGATGAGTGAGGAGAGTTTTTCTCCATAGTAGGATTAGAATCATGAAGAATCAAATTATCATTTGGGACCCTAAGGAAAGGAAGGGAAGATTCAAGATCAAAGGCACCCATGAGTCTACGACTTCTTCTAACTGAAATGTTATAAGTAGGACTAGTAGTAGTAAAGATCATAAACTAATGTAATGCAAATGAACTAAACTAAAACCACATAAAGCATGAATATTTTTATATTTTTGAAATCTAATTAGCATGCAAGATCTAACACAAAAGATAAATCTAATACTAAGAAGATAAAAGGAAATCTAACACCACAAAACACAATAGGGCATCCAATTCCACAAAAGAAAGGAAAGTAAGTATGTCAGGTTCACCAAAATGAATAGAAGGTAAAATGGAATAACCCCTATTTAATGTAATGTATTTGGGAAATATGAGATCCACTTCTAAATCCAAATTTCCAAGGGAAAAATCCAATTTGATCAACCAAAAGGTTAATGCACAATCAAATCAATCTATGGAGAATATGAAAAAGGAAGAAAACCTTATATTTCCCTATAAAGTAATTGTGCTTAAAATATGAAATAATTGAAATACAAATACTAACCTTAAAATAAGGCAAATCTAGAAAATGTCAATTTTTGATGTTTGTGTGTACTTTCAAGAAATTTTGCAACCTATTTTGGTTTGGAAGTGTCAAGGTGAAGAAAACCCAGAAATCTTTTATCTTTTTGACAACAGGTAGTCTTCGACCCTCATAAAAGGTCAAAGACAACATTGTTATTTTGAAGGTTGATTTTGACTTTGTTCGTAGATCTCGAAAGTTTGCAAAAAAGGGTATCCAAATCTGATCTTAGATCCAAAATTTTGCACCTGTACCTGCAAGAAAAAGGGGGTTTTCCTTGGTCAAACCCCAATTTAGGAATTAACATTGAAATTGAATTGAAATATAATGTGCATAAACAAAGCAAATGAAACAATTCACCTTGCTTATGTTGAAGTCCTTGTAGAGGATCCGAATCCTCAAATCCACAAGTAGGGATGCTCCAATGGATGCAGAATGAAAGTAGGATGTCTCAAATCAATAGAATTTGATCTTTAACACCAATCTTGAATAGATCTTTGCATATGAGGAGGCTTGGATGAATGTATAAGGATGGATCTTCAAAGGGGCTCCAAAGAGATTGAATCCTTCAATGGCTAACAATGGATCTCCTTAATGAATGCTTGAATGGATGCTAGGCTTGAAGATGGATGAATTATTTCTTGATGTGAATAATGGATGTGAAAATGAGAGAGGAAGGCCTCTTTTTATAGTGAACTAGGGCACAAACCTCTAGAGAAGGTCGACATTGGAGAATTAAATCCCAATTAACCTTAACCCCTAGAAATGGACCCACATTAAATGCTCTTATCATGGAAGTGCTTCCATTTTAATACAATACAAAAGCCATCCTAAATTGACCTACTCCAAGGACAGCAATAAAGGTAAGAAGTTTTCATGGCCTTGCCCAATACTATAGAAAATTTATTAGACAATTCAGTGCTATTTGCACTCCAATGTTGGACACCATAAAGGGAGGCATGAAAACTAAGTTTTTTGTGGAATGAACAAGCTAACAAAAGTTTTGAGTTGTTGAAGAAGAAGATTGCTACTCAACCTATTTTGTTTTTTCCAAGCTTTGAGAAACTATTCACCATAGAATATGATGCAAGCAATGTGGCTATTGGAGTTGTCCTAAGCCAAGAGGGGAGACCTGTGGCTTTCCATATAGAGAAGTTGATTGAAGCTAAGAGGAAATATTCTTCTTATGACCTTGAGATGTATGCTCTAGTTGAGGCCTTAAGGAAATGGAGGCATTATTTGCTTCCAAAAGAATTCATAGTCTATTCAGACAACCAAGCTCTAAGTTTCTTGAACTCTCAAGAGAAACTCAATCATAAGCACATGAAGTGGGTTGAATACCTACAAGCATACACATTCAACATCAAGCACAAAAAGGGAGTACAAAACAAGGTGGTAGATGTCTTGAGTAGAAGAGCTCTCACTAGCCAAGAGATACAATTGAAGAGCATGGGAATAGATCACTTAAAGGATCTATATGGTGATGATGAAGACTTTACAAACATTTATAAGGTATGTGTTGAACATAAAAATCACTTACATAGTAAATATGCTGAATATACTTTTCAAAGTAACCTCTTATTTAAGGGAAGTCAGTTATGTGTCCCTAGAGGGTCTATAAGGGAGAACTTGATTCAGGAAAAGCACAATGGTGCATTGAGTGGTCATTTTGGGATCACTAAGACACAAGAACTTGTTCAAAGGTTCTACTTTTAGGAAAGAATGAACATTAATGTTAGGAAGTATATTGAGAGTTGTATTGTGTGTCAAAAGGCCAAAGGAACTTCTTCTAATGTAGGCCTATATCAACCACTACCTATTCCCACTAGGCCATGGGAATGCTTGAGCATCGACTTTGTAGTTGGGTTACCCAAGACAAGGAAAGGAATGGATGGTTTCTATGTAATTGTGGACAAATTTAGTAATATGGCTCATTTTTTTCCATGCAAGAAAACTAATGATGCTAACCAAATAGCTTCTCTATTCTTCAAAGAGATAGTCAGGATACATGGGTTACCCTTGAGTATAGTATCAGATAGAGACCAAGTTTATGAGTCACTTTTGGAAGACTCTTTGGAAAATACTAGGCACCAATTTGTCCTTTGGATCTTCATACCATCCTTAGATAGATGGTCAAGATGAGGTGGTAAATAGGAGTCTTGGAAATCTCCTAAGATGCTTGACCAAATAATATGGTCAACAATGGGATCAATTGATTGGACAGGCTGAGTATGCATACAATGACATTGTGAACAGATCCACAGGTAAGATTCCGTTTGAAATTGTTTATGGCCTACATTCTAAAGGAGTCTATTAACTAAGAGACTTAAAAGATAGAGTTAAAGGGAGTAGCTGTGCTGAAGATTTTTCTTATGCTATGCAAGAGATTCATGATATAGTCAGGAAAACATTAGCTGACAATACTATGAAACACAAGAGTAAGGTTGATGAGGGTAGAAGGGAAATCCAATTCAATATTGGATATTTAGTAATGGTTCATCTTAATAAATCCAAGCTACAAAAAGGAGTCCCTCAAAAATTGCAAATGAGAAGGATTGGCCCCTATCCTATCTTAGTAAAGTATGGAGCCAATGCTTATAAGGTGGAGTTACTAGAAGATAGTGGATTGTCCCTTGACTTCAATATTGTAGACCTAGTTCCTTATAAGGGACTAACCCCTGATCCTGAACAAAGCTTAACTGAAGTCATTCAAGATGTAGATGAACTTCATTTACCATCTACACTAGTCAAGAAGGAAAACTGTATACTAGATTCCAGAGTTTATAAGAAGACTAGAACCAAGGAGTACAAGGAACATTTCATCAAATGGAAAGGGAAAACAAATGGAGATGTGACATGGATCAAAGAATCGAAGTTTAAAAATTTGGGCATTGACCTCAACTTACTCAATCCAAGGATGGATTGAAATCTTTCACTTGGCGAGGATGGTGCAGGAGCACCTAGGCTAGCCTCCTAGTCCTTAGTAATTTTGGCTTGTATTTGACCTTTTCCAAGTTAGAAGTGTGTTTAATTTGGACCTTAGAAGGTCTTGCATGTGTGTGACTAGGTGTATTAATAGTTAGTATATAATCCAACCTAGTTTAATTAGGTTTCTTTATTGCTAAATTTTGGCTTGATTAGGGAAATGAGTCTAAATGTATCTTACACCTTGGCATAGTAAAGGAGATGCCGTATTAGGCTTAAATGAGGTTATTTCTTTGAACTAAGTAGGATAGAGGTCCAAGAATATAGGTTACCTCATTATTGCAAAAGACGCTAAAAGTTGTCATGACAACATTTACAACTTTGTGCAAATGTTGCATGCAACTCGACCACATTGGATCCCCACCATTCTAGGAGTGGGAATTGAATGCCAAGGCCTAAAAAGGTGGAGAAAGTATCTTATGATACAAAATGGCTCATGTTTCATGGTAGATGTGATTAAAAAAGAAGTTTTCGAGTTGAATAGAAGCTCTACAATACTGGTTTTAGAGGATACCCGACCATTCTTGTGTGAGAGTGCATTCATATGGATTTAACTCTTTGATTTAGCTTTAGATCTATATTGATGGGATAGTTTTAAGACTTTTTCTTTCTTTGTGCAAGTAGTTTAGAGATATTTTAGTGACTTCAATAAATTGTTTAGTGTTTAGAGAGTCTACTAGTCCAATCCAGGCCTGTTTGTATTTTTATGGCTGCCCCATGAAATCTAACCATGGGATCTTCCTAAAGTTTGATGAATGTTTTAGGGGAGCCAATGTACAATAGGAATATAGAGGTAGGAGCCTTGAAGATTCAAGCTTCTAATTTTATAGTCATGCCCTAGGTGAGACTAGTGTGCCCAATTAGAGGTGTGACAGTGAGAAAATGAGTGTTTACATGCAGGGGAAAGGAAGAATATATAGAAAAAGTATGGTTTGAGATGGTATATGAAGTTATCATTTCATGTAACTAAGATTGAGGATTGATCAATCCATTTGGTTGAGTTTCAAGCAAGAAATCAGTATAGTCCTAGAAATTAGGCCTATTAGCCCTACTTTGTAGGAAGCCTATGTATGGAGGCCATGGAAATCTAAATCCTCCTAAATATGTTATAATTCCCAAAAGGGTACTCAAATGTAAAGTTTTTTTTGCAGGATATTTGGGAAGATTTGTCAAGAAATTGGAAAAAGACCCTATCAAGGGCTACAAGGAAACTAGGCCTAATTAGGTCTCTATAAGACTAGTTCTTGGACCCGATTGAAAAGATCTCTGAGATCCATCAAAATGGATTCAAAAGGGAACATAATGAATTTTTTCAAGGTATTTGGTACCCGAACAATCACTTTGGTAGTTTGTGTGAGAAAGGCACTTAGAGCCTTCTAAGTGTTGGAAAGCATTGAAATAAAACTTAAAGGTGAATGTCCTTCAAGGCTAAGCACAAGGAGATTAACTCTTAGGGTAAAAGTTTGGTAGGGTTTTAGGTTGGTCACCTAAGACTATTAAAAGCCTAGAGGAGAGTAGGATCCTTGGAAGAATACAAGCAAGGTCTTCGTAGCACTTGTGTGAGCACACCAAGAAGTACATACACCACAAGTGATGATTAAGTTGACAGTGATTAGAATTAACAAGGGATCAATTCATATTATTAATGATAAGGTGTGTTTCCATAGAGAATATATTTATTTATGCATGTAAATCATCACTACATATGGGCGACTACTAGAAGCTCTGGGTGGAAGTCCCTTGGGAGATGACATTCCATAGAAGACAACAGTTATACAAGTTAATATTATTCATTCAAAAGGTATGATTCCAATCAATGAATGATGGTCATTGATAAAAAAAATACACAATCCTCTATATCTGTGATTAATAATTTTTAAAGAGGTCAAACACTATGAGATTAGTATTAAGGAGATGATATGGCTGAGGAGGTGTGATTTGAGTAAACAGACCAATCTGCTCTGAAGAGGTGTATTTAAGAAAAGGTACGCCTCTTATATTTAAAGGATGTTGTGTGTGTGAGTTTGTGGCCTGCAACACAACACTTCAATAGGATAATAACATCACTTATTAGAGAAAATAAGCATTCAATTGAAGAAATTAACAAGAAAAAGCATCCTATTGCTCTCTAGTTAGTGTGAGTATGAAATAAGGGGTTAGTTTGCTCTCAGATTTAACCCTTAAATAGTGACAATTTACACTAAAATGAGAGATTCGGGAGTAAATTCATGAAACCAAAGTTATTTCCATTTTAACCAAATTGAAGGGTTCTTTAACTAAACATGAAACTAAGCATGAAAAACATGGAAACATCTATCAAATTAAGACATTAGTGAGAAAATTCTCCAAGCATGAGATTTCAATAATCATGGATTATGAATCCTCACAATTCAAGCATTAGAGTAAGTCTAAATATTAAAATGAGCTAGAGAGATAGAAGCCTTTGAAAATTCTATTTTATAGGAGTTTGAAGGAATTCAATAGTTGACATGCATCTATGAGGAGTGGTTGAGATGCATCTTGGCTTGATCCTTGATCCATGTGAAAGCCTCTTAATCATGAGAGTGTGTTTGTTGTGTTTGTTTCATTTAGGAGGTATTTATGCTTTTCTTTTAATTAATAACTCTAGTCATGCATTTGGTGGGATTGAATTAATTAAATAGGCCTAGAGTTTAATTGTCTTGATTTTGCTTGAAACCTTAGTAGTAAATGCTTGATTTAGGATTTGATGGGGTTTATTGAATTTTTGGGACTTATGCTAATGATTAGGAATCAAAGTAACATAATCAAGGTTATATGTAGAATTAAGGGAAAATATGGCCTGTTAGCTCTTTTTCATGTAGAATCGCCAATACAGTTTTCAAACTTGACTCTCGGGTTCTCAACTCAGGATTCTTACAAGGAAAAGGCTAATTGATAAGGACCAAGTCCTTCTTCTACTTCAGGCTCCACAGACCTAGGTGGGTGTACCTATCTTCAGACTCACTGCTTCACAATGATATTAAAAGAAGTAAACACTCATTGTAGAAAAATGGCAAGTGTGACAAGGATAAACTCCTTCTTTTTGAGCTTTGAACTCGGGCAGGTTAACCCATGTCAGATCTACTTCTTGAAAGGATCACAACACTAGTTTATATCCTTGATAAAAACTTTATCTTCTCAGTCGTTCAAACATACACGAAAGTAAATTATTATTTAAGTTTTTTTGAGGGGGAGATCTCTGCAAATCGAGGATAGACTAGTGCCTTATCTTCGGGTATAGAGTCAAACAGTGAAACATATACCTATAGAAATCTTCTAAATGAAACACAAACAAATCCTCGATGAAATGCCTTACAATTCATCCTCTCTTAAACACAATTGATCATCAAATTCTTGCCAAATTCCTAAGCTCTCAGAAATTAACCTAAAGACATTACCCTTTCCTTGAAAGGAGCTAGAGATTAAAATCACAGATACCTTGTAAATGGTATATCAAAACTACCTTATAGATTCAATGCAAAAAAGCCACATAATTCAAACAAGAAGACAATTGAAATCATGCAAGGGAATTCTATTGTATTCCAATAAAATTTCACTGTATCAATACATTTCAAAATCTGATAAAATATTCTAAGATTTCAACAATGGAGCCAAGCCTCTACAGTATATTTTTCAACCTCCTTTTGAAATGAACAAAGACTTACTACTTATACCAATCAGCTATCTTGGAATCCTCGAAAGGATGCAACAAGCTTCAGATGGCTGTTAAAAGATCTTGCACTAAAAACAAGATTACAAATAGAGAAAGTTGTTTGCAACAACAGATTACAAATCTCTATTTCCAACAATCCCACAAGTGGCATCTTTGTCTAAAGATATTTCAGAACAGTTGCTAAATTTATTTCATGAATGATGACCACCATTTGGCTAATTTACATCATCCTTTGTTTGAAACCGCTCTTCCTCCAATTCTATATCAGGTTCCATGTGTAATTCAAATTTGGCCAGGTGTCACATTCCTGTCTATGATAACTTGCTCGACATCTTTATCCCTTTTTACCTTGATCTTCAAAGGTTTGGAGTACTAACACTTGCTGCTTCTTCACCTGATTGCCCTTTCTTCTGAATCTTCTGATAGATATGTGGATTCCCAAGTCAT
This sequence comes from Chamaecyparis obtusa, assembly GCA_027943335.1. Lineage (NCBI taxonomy): Eukaryota > Viridiplantae > Streptophyta > Pinopsida > Cupressales > Cupressaceae > Chamaecyparis > Chamaecyparis obtusa. Next base: position 2,959,950 of record BSBK01000032.1, read on the forward strand.
GTAGGTTTCTTCACTTGGCCAATGAAAGGCAAGGACCTCATCTTTCTTTGGGGACAACTTTTCCCACTCAGCAACCAACTGGTGAACCTCTATTCTCACATTAGCAAAGTATATCCTAGCATCCTAAAGGAGTTCAATAAAGTGTACAAATGGGGTACTATCATCTGTACATAGAATGGCATTTACTTTAGTCAGTACTTGTCTATCTATTTGCTCCATCCATTGACCTTTATCCTTGATTACCCCATCTGCCTTAATAAGACCAGGGAAAATTTGGAAATCATCCTGGAAATATCTTGTCCTTAAGATTTTTGACCTTCTTCTTATACTCTCCCTATTTACCTCAAAGTCAAAAAGATCCTTGACAACCCTCTAACTACTGGCTAGCTCAATATTTACAACACATTTATCCTTATTTTGATCAAACCATGACCTCAAACTATCTTTTCTTGCAGACTATCTTTCCAAAATTTTGTCCACAGTAGCCACCTCTTTCTGAAAAATTGCTAAGACATCTGCCAATTGTTTTGCAGATTTGTATATTTCTTTAGGCCTCACCTTTGCAACAAAATGTGACACAACATCTTTTATCTTCTCACCTAACCTATCCTTTTCTTTTTGATCAATATCCTCTTCATCTATGGAAGGAGGAAAAAGGGAAGGGGGAAGTTCAATAATAGGGCTTGATGAGGAAGGCCCTGCAGAGGAGGAAGCTATCTGAACTTGCTCTGATAATTGTATTGGGCCCTGTTCTCCCAATTTCTTTCTTAAATCTGTAATCAGAATATCTCTCTCAAGAATCCCCTATTTCATCTCACCATAAACCTTCAAAACTGTTTCTAGTTTTGCAGTGAGCTCTTCCTTCTCTTTAGCTTCCTTTTCTACCACCTTTGCTATTAATTGTGCCATGGCCATTACCATACTTGATGCTTCCACCAAAGAAGTATCAGTAACTCTTCTTACAATTAAACTCCTTGAGAGGTCATCTTTGACAATTTGCTTTCCTTTATCACTTTCATTCTTCCTTAAAGACCACATTACCAATGCTTGATGATTATCACTAAAAGTGACTCCCTTAACAGCTTGTTCTGCTTCCTCTAGAGTTCTATGGAGAGGAGTGGTCTATTTTCTGACTGCATCAAACACTACTGCATCATCTATATCCCATTCTGGGAGGATCAGTACTCCTGACATCTTTACCATATCTCTTCCCTATTCTGGAGTTATTTGTTTAAACTTTGCAATCATCTCTATTTTCACTTCTTCCTCTATGACTTGTAAATCCTTCTCTGTATTCTCTTCATGTCTCTTCTCACAGATTTCTTGAAATTGTTTGATGTTTAATTTCCAAAGAAATTGCATAAAGGCCCTAGTTTTAACAAAAGTGTCATCAACCAAAAATTCTTCACAAGCTTGCTTGATTACAAGATCCAATTTAGTACCTGCTAACCCCCCTCCTATTAAATCCAACTTGGGTTCTTTTGGTAGCTCTGGAACTCCCTCATTTACTTCTTCATAAGTCATAAAGATTTGACCTAGAGCATCTACTTGCTGTACTTGTTCTGCAATCTCTTGGTCATCAAAAATTCTTATAGGAGACTGTGATGGGGAGTACTCCTTTTCCACATGAGTAGGTCTCTCTTCCAATCTTTTCCTTTTTGATGGGGGTGGAGAATCAATTATATCCTTAGAAGTTTGAGGATGAGGAGAATCGGGGATCTCCACAATCTCCTTTTTTTTTCCAACCTATTGTGAGGTTGATGGGATATCCCTTTTATCCATTTACTTTTGCTGGCTCTATTCTGGTATCACCACATTATAACCAGTCTTCTTTTGCACCATGTACCTCCCTGGGGGTAACCCTTTTGCAAACACAGGCTTGCTCAACAATTGTCTAGCCTTTTTTGGATCGTCCTTCATAACCTTTTCCTTCTTCTCATTTAAGGTCTGAAAAATATCCTGAAAACAATTCATAAGAGTGTCTATTTTCTTCCCCATTGGAGTTATGCTTTTCAAGGGATCCCATCCCGAATCAAATTGCCAGATAAAATCTAGTGTCTTCCTGTATATCAACCATTTTTGTTTCATAACCTCTTGTTCCTGTATCTTTTCTACATTCCTGATAATATCTTTAGGGAAATTAAAAATATGGTTGATCATGGCACACTTGGCTCTCTTTTTAAACATTTCATTATAGAAACCTTCTGGATCTGCTGTTCTGGCAATTACAGTAGCCATATGGTATGGAGCCAGAATTTTCTCCATGTAAACCCATCCACCCTTGGTAATTATGAATTGATGGGCAATGGTAACATTTGGGAATAAATTTCCCTTGCCTTTCCCAGTGAGGGCACACTCCTCAATATCTCCTAATTGCCTCAAGAATTACTTTGCAATTCCAATCCTAAGGGGTACCTGATAGGGAAATATAAAAGGGGTCCCCCTAAAACCATACAACCTAATAACAGTTGATACATTCTAGAAAATAACATCTCCCCAATTGTGTACAATGTTTAGGTTCTTAGCAAACTAGTTTGGCCTAACAAGCTGTGCCAACACTGTTGGGATTCTTGGGTTGTCTAAGACAAACAGCTTCCTGAGTCTAGCTGCAAAATGTTTATCAAAATTGATGAAACTATGATCCTTCTTATCATAGGTCATTGTGAGGCTCCATAGTTGGACTGGCATGTCTTCACCATCCTTCTTTCTCACCAATTCCATTTCTTGTTCAAAATAGCTTGCTCCTTTGAATAGAAACATATACATTATGAAAGAGTACCAGCAAAAGGGCCTATCACCTTCATTCTTTTGAATCTTTACTAATCCATTATGGATTAATTTAGTAATAAAAGGAGCAAAATCAAAAGTGATAGACATGTGTGCATGTAAAATTTGGATCATCATGCACATCAAGTGTATTGGCATCCTTTCACTAACATCCTCTCTAAAAACCTTACATAATGACCAATATGCACCCCTAGCTCTGAGATCAAAATATTCTATTTTAAAAGGCTCTAGAGTGTTCTGCCCCAAAACAAACATTTTTCCAATTTTGGTGCAGAAATCCTTTAACAACTTGCCTCTAAAATAGTTCCTTTGTGCATTATACACTTGCCTTAATTCTTCAAAGTTAATGCTCTCCAAAGTTTCTGAGGGTTCACTTAACCCGAACACCTTCCTGATTTCTTCAGCAGAAACTTTAATCAATAACACTCCCTTTGCATCCCTAATTTCTTTAGTGATTGCATCATAATTCTTTGCAACCTGGGTATTTTTACCCTAGGATCTTTGGGAATGAAACTCTTGGCTTTCACCAAGGTAGTGGAAGAGCCGGGAAGTAACTGCAATAAATCTTCATGGTAACCTCTTTCACTATACTCTATTTTACTCGAAAATTCTTTCCTTGGTGGCATTTTAAGGTTTATCTTTAAAAGAAACCTTTGCAAGATAGACAAAATATAGAACTGTGATTCTTTTAGTAAGGAAGAAAATCGCACAAGAATTTCACCAACCTTTTTTCTTAGAAACCACCTGGGAATAGCAGCCAAACCTCAAAATTCTTCACGCCTGAGTCTCTACAAATTTTTGATCTCTTTGTGCTTTTAAAAGTGCACGAAATTATGATATATGAGCCACTAAAGTAGTCATGTCAACAATTAATTTAGCACGATTGAAACAATTACTCCTCCAGAAGAGTGAACTGTCACTTCTTCAACAGGAAGCTTCAACTTTGCACCATTTTATCTTCAGTTTGAAAGAGAATTGTTGATTCTCATTACTAGATGATCTAACAACCTATCGCATGATCGCATGGCATGAAAAACACTCATGCAAACATGCGACTAACCGTCATGTTAGCTTTCTATTTTTGGTGGTCTCTTGTAACTTCCTCCGTTAACACAAAATGCTATTAGCATGATTGCATAGCTTAAAAGAAGCTTATGCGAACATGTCAAAACCCGTTAGCATTCACCGTCACTGTCTTCTTTTACATCACTGGTCCCACCTTGCCTTTGTCAATAAAGAAATTCCATGCTTGCAACACCTGGCAGAATGTTAGGTACTTTCTTTCTTTCTGAGCACCAGTGTCTGCTGATACTAACCAATGAGAAAACATTATTTAATCACATCTATGAAAGGTTTCACCAGAGAATCACACTTGATTCAACACAAGATCAATGGCCTATCACATGATTGTATAGGCTTAAAAGATCCCATGCAATTATACAACAGCTGTCTGATCTTCCCTTTACTGCTTTGAACCCTTGGAGATTCTTTTGTTACCGGCCCTACTGTTCTTGGAAAATAGAAGGCCGCCACTTGTGAGATACTTGTCAATGGTCCCACCTTGTTTCCGCATCAGGCTTTGTTATAAAATCAATGGTTATTTCACATGTTCGCATGGCTTGGAAATATTCCATGTGAACACGTGACTGTTGTTAGATCTTCTTTGAAGATTCACGGTTGGATGAAACTTGAAACATTAGAATACAAGGTAATTAGGTCATAAGAAATGTTATTTATATCACCGGGTTTCTAGACTTAGGAAGAAATATAACCCCCACGTAAAAATAAATGCATGTGCTCTTTAATGGACCTAAGTGACTTAAAAAGTAACGCTCGAAAAGAAATGAAGTAATTGACTTAGGGTTTATTTTGAAAATGGCAAACATTTTAGGGTTTTTGACATGAATTCAAATTTATTCAAGGACAAGACCTAAGGTAAGGATTTTTGAAATAGGGTTATGACAATTTTTTGAATAAATTTTAGCATTTGTACCTAGGACAACTTCACAGACCAGAGGACTAAACCAACGTTTGGACAAAAATCTCAGAAATTTAAGAATACTCCCAACAGTGGCTCTATCTGAGGATGCTTGATTGCAAAATCATAGCAAGAACTTATGAATCTCTGCGAGGCAGACCACAAGACCTTAACCTAAAATAGGAAACAAACACACCTATACATATATACAAGCCTACTGTGCATGGAAAAAGAATTAACTGAAGAAAATTTTCAGGAATTGTCCATGCACTGGCAATTCCTGCTCTTCACCATCCAAATTTTGCAAGAAATATGAGTCCTTACCATGGGTCTGATGAACAATATAAGGTCCCATCCACAAAGACTCAATTTTTTTGTGTTTCCCTTTATCTTCAGCCCTGGCATTCCATTGGAGAACCATATCACCAAGCTGGAATTTTCTCACAGTTACTCTCTTATCAAAAAGATATTTCATCTTCTATTGCAACTTCATATTTTCCTTTTGTCCCTCCCTCCTAATCTCATCTAATTCAATCAGCTGAACCATTCTCTCCTGCAGTGGATCACTGATTTCCATGTCCTCTTCTTGCATAAACTTATAGATCGGAAGGAGGTTATTTACTGGCAATCTTGATTTAGCACCATATACCATTTCAAAAGGGGACTTACCAGTAGCCCTCTTCTCAAAAATCCTATCAGCCCATAATGCTAACTTTAATTTTACATGCCAGCTTCTCTTATTCTTTTCCAAGATTTTCTTCAAAATTTGCATAATACTCTTGTTGCTGGATTCAGCCTGTCCATTGGCTTGTGGATGATAAGGGGATGAGTAAGACAATACTATGCCCATTTCTAAGAAAAAATCAGTGATCTCCTGTGACCTGAAGCTCATAGCATTGTCAACAACCAATTTAATAGGGACACCAAATCTAGTAATTATGTTGTTCATCAGAAACTCGATCACAATAGCACTGGTTGCCCTTTTGGTTGGGATGGCTTCAATCCATTTGGTGAAATAATCAGTAGCCACCAAAATGTGACTATGTCCCCCACTAGACTTCTCAAAGAATTCTCCAATAAAATCCATACCCCACATTGCAAAAGGAGCTTCTGCAACAACAGGGTTCAATAATAATGCACCTGAAAACTTCAATTTTTTAGAGAGCCTTTGACAAGGTTCACATTTCCTCACATAAGAATGAGTGTCTTTGAACAACACAGGCCAATAGTATCCTGCTCTTAAGATTTTATGAGCTATTGATCGAGTAGAATGATGTCCTCCACACATTCCAGAGTGCATTTCCTTTAACATTTTCTCTGATTGATGCTTATCCAGACAAAAGAGTAAAATACCATCATTATCCTTCTAGTACAAATCACCCTGGATCAACACATATCTCTGAGCTTGCAATCTCAAACTCCTTTGATTATCATTTAAATTAGGTGGACTTTTAGCATTTTTAATAAAATAAATAACATCCTTGTATCAGGGTTGCATTTCAATACTAGTAATCATATCAATGTTAGCAGCAACATTATTTACCTGAACAAGGTCCATGTTTTCCTTAGTCATTAACTTAGCAAGTCCCAATCCTCTCACCAATTTTGTAATATGAATTTCTAGGTCAAACTCTTGAATCCTGTTTATCCATTTGCACCTCTTTCCTGTGACTTCACTCTATGTTAAGATATCCTTTACTGCAGCATGAGGCACATAAGCACTAACCTTTGCACAGACCAGATATGGTCTGAAAGCTTTGACTACCTTCACAAGTGCATAGGCTTTCTTTTCCATTAGTTCATAAGTTAATTCAGCAGATTGTAATGACTTGCTAAAAAAGGCTATAGGATGCTCATACCCTTCTTGATCCTTTTGCAAAAGGATAGCTACAAAAGTATGAAAAGATGCAAAAGAAAATAGAGAAAATGGTTTCAAGTAATCAAGGGATACCAAAACCAGGGCCTCCTGAATTGCTTGTTTGATTTTTGCAAAATCTTGCTGAGCTTCAAGGTTCCAATCAAACTTCACATCCTTCTTTAGGAACTTCACTATGGGCTTGACCAATTCTGCAAAGTTAGCAATCAATCTTCTTACAAAATTAATCTGTCCCAAAAATGACTGCACACCTTTTATGTTCTTTGGTGGAGGGACCTTTTGAATCACTTCTACTCTTTCAGGATCAATCCTGACTCCTTCTTTTGACACTATGTGTCCAAGTAACTTCCCCTCTGTCATAGCAAATTGACACTTTTGGGGATTCAAGGACACCAAATTCTAAGGCCTTAAGAATGACTTTCTCCAAATGGGAACAATGATCATCAGCTTTCTTGGAATAAGCAGTGAGATCATCTTGATAAACAACCATTAAAACATTTATCAATTCCTCAAATGCAACATCCATGGCTCTCTAAAATGTTGCTCCAGCATTTTTCAGACCAAAAGGCATGCAAACATATACATATGTTCCCCATGGGGTTGTAAAGGCTGTCTTAAATTGTTCTGATTCTTTGACCAGTACTTGATTATACCTAGAGAAACCATCCATCATTGACAAGAGTTCACATCCAGTCACCCTATGTAGCATAGCCTCCATATTGGGCAATCCATAGTTATCCTTAAGTGAAGCTACATTCAGGTTCCTAAAATCAACACAGAGCCTAATATCACCATTCTTTTTCCTTACTGGCACAAGATTTGAGACCCAAGTTGAGTGCCTAATTGGTTCAATAATACCAGCATCTCTCAGTTTTGTCAACTCAACTTGCATCTTGGTAGCCAATAAAGGGTTAATGGGTCTCTGCTTCTGTCTAAAAGGCTTGGTTTCCTCTTTTAGAGGAATTTCATGCTGAAACAGGTCAGCCCTATAAGCTTTGAGGCCATCATAGGACCAAGAAAATACATGCTTGTACCTTTTTAGAAGTCTTATCAAATTTCCTCTGATCTCTTTGCTTAGTTTCTTGCTAATGTATACCATTTGTGGGGAGTTTTCTGAACCCAAGTTTATTTCCTCTAAGTCCTCCATTTTAGTGTTATACTTTTGAGACAAAAAACCATCATTTATTTTGAACATTCCTTCCAATTCTACTAACCCTTTAGGTATGTGGTTGGATGGAAACTGCACTATCTCATTTCCCATAATGCATTCTTTTCCCTCAACACACTGTTGTATCTCATTGAGATTGATTTGCTGACCATCATATTGATCAAGGCCTTGAAGGAACCGAAGGATATCTAAGTCATCCTCAAAAACTTGCCAATTGTCAGGCACTGCAGGCCTAGATTTGACCTCTAACATAGACACACCAGTGAGGGTTATATCTTCACTCTTAAGGGAAACATTTGCAAGAAAATCTACCATGATATTATTGGATCTTTCTACCCAAAGTAGATTTAAAGCATTAAAAAACTCTAGCCTATCCCAAATAACATGTTTGTACAGTTTCAACTTTTCATCTTTAGAAGCATACTGAGATCTCACTTGGGCTATAATCAGCTGGGAATCACCATGAACTTTTAAAGATTTAATACCATGTTTTATGGCCACATCTAACCCCAGTATCAGAGCCTCATACTCGGCAATGTTATTTGTACACTCAAAAGTTAACAAGAAAGAGTATTTAAATGTAATACGTGATGGGGAAATGAACACCACACCAGCTCCTGATCCTTCCTTGGAGCATCCACCATCAAAGAACATTTTCCAAAGCCCATCTTGCTGCAAAATCAACTCATCAACAATTGGGTCTATGTTTTTTAACTGAGGTACTATTTCTTCAATCACAAAATTGCTCATGTCAATATCTAAAAAATAATTTAGATCCTCCGGAGCAACCACTTCAATCATGACTGAAGAATGGGGCTCCTTGTAAAACTTTACCTCAGTTCCATTTATTGGGATGGTAGCATATGATAAATCTAGTTGCAACTTTCCACCCACTCCTGTAGCCCATTGTCTTGATAATAACATGCCATAGTGAGGTTTTGTATCAACAACAACCACATCCATTTTATATGTGGCTTTTGGGAATGTAGCAATTTTCACTTCAATTCCAATCAGGCTCCCTACAATAGGTACTGCCCTATTGTCCATGACATAACACCTTCTACTAGATGTATCAACTTGCAACCCTAACTCCTTCATCACTTGGTAAGGCATTATAGTTGTAGCAGCACCAGAGTCAATCATACAATTTTTCAAAAAAAAATTATTTACAAGCAAAGTAACATAGAAAAGATTGATAGAAGAGGGTTCCTGTGTCACAATTGTCCCAACACATACATCAAAGATGTCATTAATTGCAATTGTCTTGTCCAGGGATTTCCCTTCATCTTGTAAAATAGGAGTAGTTCTCTGCTCACTTATGAGAGCCAGGGCTACTGCTTTGTGCTCTTCTATTTTCAACATTTCAAGTAGAGGAATGGAAACCTTCATTTGGGACAAAGCATGGCTCATATCAAAAGTAGGGGAGTCAGTACAAAAATCAGGGTGATCCTTTGACCTACCAAATTTCTTTTTCACCTTGTCAGCAGTAACTTCTTATTTCCCTTTCTTTTCAGCTTCAAACCCTTCATCTTTACTATTTACAATATTGGGCATTGGGGAGTCCTTATTCTGAGGATTACTTTTGACAAACACTAATCTAGGGACTCCCTAATCATTACCTACCTTTCTATTCCTCAAATTGTATGAGGATTTTTCTTGTGTAATAGCAGCCATAGTTAAACTCTTAATTTCTTCTTCACTGGGCTTTCTCCATTGTATTTCATCTGATGCAGATTCTACCATGTGAGTCTTATAGTCATCATTATCAAACTCTTCCTGATCAGACTGAGTAAATATTTGTTGTTCATAATTAGAGAAAATCTTCCTCTTATGATCAACATCAGGGCAAATAAATTCATCATCTAAGGACTCAAGATCCTCCATTAGTTCAGTAGTAAACATGTTAATAGCAAGCTTTTCAGATCTTTCATAATCTCCTGCATATGAATCACTGGCCTCTTCTCCCAGAGCTTGAGCAACAACACACTGGAATGGTGAGTGGGGCATACTACAGGCCACACACCAAGGGGTACTTTCCACATTATGTGCTATATTTTTCTTCAAGGGATCTGGTGTATCTCTTCCCTTTTGGGGTTCATTATTATCAGGAACATGCCTCCCATCTTTCCAATTTGTTTTGTAAGGCATATCTCTCAAATTAGGGGCTTTGTCCTACCTTTGATAAGGAGGCCTCACATCTTGAAAGTTTCTACCACCTTTATCAAACCTTTCTGGGAAATCTTTACTGTTACCAGGCCCTTTTTCCATTATATCCTCCTCTTTGGATGGCCTTGCAGGTTGTGGCCTAGTTTCTTTCCACAATCTACCTTCATCCCTTTTGTACATTTGGCTAGATGCCTTTCGATTACTCTCAATATTTATAGCCAACTTAAAAGCATCTCTATGGGTACGGGGATTCTTGTCTCTCAAAAGGTAAGACATCTTACCATCCACATAATTAAAATATGTTGTCATGCAGACTGCATCATCTAGCCTCAATACTTGGAACAATTTATACATAGCCTTTTGGAATCGGCTATTAAACTCTGACATGCTCTCATTGTAATGTTTCTTGATATTATTGAACTCATTGAGCATGTAGCTAGAGTTCACATGTTCTACATATTGCTCTTTAAAGCATCTAACAAATTCTTCCCAAGATGCAATATTGTTCTCAGGTAACCCCCTATACCAATCCCTGGTATCCTCAATCAATGATTGAACAAAGAGCTTCATTATGACATCTTCATGTTCAATTTCATAATCATTGACCTTATCTATAAAAACTTCAGATGCTCTTCACAGGTAATAACATTATTCCCAGTAAATAATGGGATCTTCTTTTTGATTTCATTGGGGACAACATTAGGTTGGCCAAGAATACCATCAAAAAATAGAGGCCTATATCTATCCAAATGAACTGGTCTTCTTTGGATATTTGGTTGATTCAGAGGGGTAGTTGCATCATTTTGACAGGGTATAGTTCCCACTGTACCACTAGCTATAATGGGAACTTGATTGGGAACTAGTCCAGGTAAAATTTGTCCAGGGTGAAAGGCTTGAGCATTTGGAAGCGAAGTATTGGGCTGACTGAAAGGAGTTTTTCCTATGGTGATAGGGATAGAGGTACTAGCGGATGTGTTCATGTTAGCATGTAGGAAGGCAATCTTCCTCTTCATTTCATTAGCAGCAGCCTCCAACTCAAGTTTCTCCAATTGAATAGCCAATTCTTCCTTTTCTTTTCTAGCCTTCTCCAAGTCTATACTTGTTTGAGAATGTACATTAGGAGGAACCACAATTTTCTTGGGCTCATTAATATTTATACCCACCAATTTTTGTTTTCCCTTATCAGGGATTTCTTTGGGAGCAGTTATAATCTCCTTATTCCTCTGGATTTCAGAGGGATTCAATTGCCTTAAGACATGGCCTGTTCCCTCAAATTCACCTTGCTTAGGTTTATCATCCTGAGCCTGCTTTCTTAAATCTTCCATGTCACCAAATAAGTCCTTATTTAAACCTTGAACATCTTGGTTTAAATCACTAACTTGGGTCTCATTTTTCTTAGTTGTTTTGAGAAGTTCCTGCCTCTCTATGAGAAAATCATAGATTTTTTGTTCCCTTGCTTTCAATCTATTGGCAATCTCAGCCAGTTGTTCACTCTCCTTTTTTCTTAAAGAAATCACCTCTTCTCTCAACTTCTCAGAATCATAGGAGGTGGTCTCAGTAGTAGAGGTTTCTTCTGGTTGTTCCAGAGTTTCTCTTGCAAGGAAATAGCCTACTTTTGTGACCTCTGTGATTACTTCTTTCTGCATGTCCACACTTGGTGTAACCCTCTTGACATGTTCAAGATCATCAGAAGAGGATGAAGATTCATGAGGGAGTGGGACACAAGATCTTTCTCAAGAAGGGCCTTGGGAACTAGCAGTATGCTGACCTCTTCTAGATAATTGTTTCCTACTTGGTGTATGGAGCTCGTCACCCATATTATCTTTGGGGTGATCCTTGTAATAAGACCTAGTGTACCTTGGTCAACTCATGGTATAGCATGACAATATTAGCAAAGTTTACAACAATTAGCAACTGGTAGCACAGAGTTTAGAGTCACCACCCACTTTTACGCGGGAATGAAATTATTCTATACTGGTCTACAAATGCACAATAGATAGGATTTGCACTAACCTATTGCATGCTATTCAGAAGGTTATCCCCAGTAGAGACGCCAATTTGTTAGCTCTTTTTCATGTAGAATCACCAATACAGTTTTCAAACTTGACTCTCAGGTTCTCAACTCAGGATTCTTACAGGGAAAAGGCTAATTGATAAGGGCCAAGTCCTTCTACTTCAGGCTCCATCGACCCAGGTGGGTGTACCTATCTTCAAACTCACTGCTTCACAATGATATTAACGGAAGTAAACACTCATTGTAGAAAAATGGCAAGTGTGACAAGGATAAAATCCTTCTTCTTTTTGAGCTTTGAACTCAGGTAGGTTAACCCATGTCAGATCTACTTCTTGAAAGGATCACAACACTAGTTTATATCCTTGATACAAACTTTATCTTCTCAGTTATTCAAACATACATGAAAGTAAATTATTATTTAAGTTTTGTTGAGGGTGAGATCTCTGCAAATCGAGAATAGACCAGTGCCTTATCTTCGGGTATAGAGTCAAACAGTGAAACATATACTTACAAAAATCTTCTAAATGAAACACAAACAAATCCTAGATGAAATGTCTTACAATTTATCCTCTCTTAAACACATTTGATCATCAAATTCTTTCCAAATTCCTAAGCTCTCAGAAATTAACCTAAAGACATTACCCTTTCCTTGAAAGGAGCTAGAGATTAAAATCACAGATACCTTGTAAATGGTATATCAAAACTACCTTATAGATTCAATACACAAAAGACACATAATTCAAACAAGAAGACAATTGAAATCATGCAAGGGAATTCTATTTTATTCCAATAAAATTTCACTGTATCAATACATTTCAAAATCTGATAAAATATTCTAAGATTTCAACAATGGAGCCAAGCCTCTATAGTATATTTTTCAACCTCCTTTTGAAATTAACAAAGACTTACTACTTATACCAATCAGCTATCTTGGAATCCTCAAAAGGATGCAACAAGCTTCAGATGGCTGTTAAAAGATCTTGCACTAAAAACAAGATTACAAATAGAGAAAGTTGTTTGCAACAACAGATTACAAATATCTATTTCCAACAATCCCACAGGTGGCATCTTTGTCTAAAGATATTTCAGAATAGTTGCTAAATTTGTTGCATGAATGATGACCACCATCTGGCTAATTTACATCATCCTTTGTTTGAAACCGCTCTTCCTCCAATTTTGTATCAGGTTCCATGTGTAATTCAACTTCGGCCAGCTGTCACATTCATGTCTATGATAACTTGCTTGACATCTTTGTCCCTTTTTACCTTGATCTTCAAAGGTTTGGAGAACTAACACCTGCCGCTTCTTCACTTGATTGCCCTTTCTTCTGAATCTTCTGATAGATATGTGGATTCCCAAGTCATGTAGGTTTCTTCACTTGGCCAATGAAAGGCAAGGACCTCATCTTTCTTTGGGGACAACTTTTCCCACTCAGCAACCAACTGGTGAACCTCTATTCTCACATTAGCAAAGTATATCCTAGCATCCTGAAGGAGTTCAATAAAGTGTATGAATGGGGTACTATCATCTATACATAGAATGGAATTTACTTTAGTCAGTACTTGTCTATCTATTTGCTCCATCCATTGACCTTTATCCTTGATTACCCCATCTGCCTTAATAAGACCAAGGAAAATTTGGAGATCATCCTGGAAATATCTTGTCCTTAAGATTTTTGACCTTCTTCTTATACTCTCCCTATTTACCTCAAAGTCAAAAAGATCCTTGACAACCCTATAAGTACTGGCTAGCTCAATATTTCCAACACATTTATCCTTATTTTGATCAAACCATGACCTCAAACTATCTTTTCTTGCAGACCATCTTTCCAAAATTTTGTCCACAATAGCCACCTCTTTCTGAAAAATTGCTAAGACATCTGCCAATTGTTTTGCAGATTTGTATATTTCTTTAGGCCTCACCTTTGCAACAAAATGTGACACAACATCTTTTATCTTCTCACCTAATCTATCCTTTACTTTTTGATCAATATCCTCTTCATCTATGGAAGGAGGAAAAGTGGAAGGGGGAAGTTCAATAATAGGGCTTGATGAGTAGAGCCCTGTAGAGGAGGAAGCTATCTGAACTTGCTCTGATAATTGTATTGGGCCCTGTTCTCCTAATTTTTTTCTTAAATCTACAATCAGAATATCTCTCTCAAGAATCCCCTATTTCATCTCACCATAAACCTGCAAAATTGTTTCCATTTTTGCAGTGAGCTCTTCCTTCTCTTTAGCTTCCTTTTCTACCACCTTTGTTGTTAATTGTGTCATGGCCATTACCATACTTGATGCTTCCACCAAAGAAGTATCAGTAACTCTTCTTACAATTAAACTCCCTGAGAGGTCATCTTTGACAATTTGCTTTCCTTTATCACTTTCATTCTTCCTTAAAGACCACATTACCAACACTTGATGATTATCACTAAAAGTGACTCCCTTAATAGCTTGTTGTACTTCCTCTAGAGTTCTATGGAGAGGAGTGGTCTATTTTCTAACTGCATCAAACACTACTACATCAGTTATATCCCATTCTGGGAGGATTAGTACTCCTGACATCTTTACCATATCTCTTCCCTGTTCTTGAGTGATTTGTTTAAACTTTGTAGTCATCTCTATTTTCACTTCTTCCTCTATGACTTGTAAATCCTTCCCCAGATTCTCTTCATGTCTCTTCTCACAGATTTCTTGAAATTGTTTGATGTTTAATTTCCAAAGAAATTGCATAAAGGCCCTAGTTTTAACAAAAGTGTCATCAACCAAAAATTATTCACAAGCTTGCTTGATTATAGGGTCCAGTTCAGTACCTACTAATTCCCTTGCTATTAAATCCAACTTGGGTTCTTCTGGTAGCTCTGGCACTCCCTCATTTACTTCTTCATAAGTCATAAAGATTTGACCTAGAGCATCTACTTGCTGTACTTGTTCTGCAATCTCTTGGTCATCAAAAATTCTTATAGGAGATTGTGATGGGGAGTACTCCTTTTCCACATGAGCAGGTCTCTCTTCCAATCTTTGCCTTTTTGATGGGGGTGGAGAATCAATTATATCCTTAGAAGTTTGAGGATGAGGAGAATCAGGGATCTCCACAATCTCCTTTTGTTTTCCAACCTGTTGTGAGGTTGATGGGATATCCCTTTTATCCATTTGCTTTTGCTGGCTCTGTTCTGGTATCACCACATTGTAACTAGTCTTCTTTTGCACCATGTACCTCCCCGGGGATAACCCTTTTGCAAAAACAAGCTTGCTCAACAATTGTCTAGCCTTTTCTAGATCGTCCTTCATAACCTTTTCCTTCTTCTCATTTAAGGTCTGAAAAATATCCTGAAAACAATTCATAAGAGTGTCTATTTTCTTCCCCATTGGAGTTATGCTTTTCAGGGGATCCCATCCCAAATCAAATTGCCAGATAAAATCTAGTGTCTTCCTGTACACCAACCATTTTTCTTTCATAACCTCTTGTTCCTGTATCTTTGCTACATTCCTAATAATATCTTCAGCGAAATTAAAAATATGGTTGATCATGGCACACTTGGCTCTCTTTTTAAACATTTCATTATAGAAATCTTCTAGATCTGCTATTCTGGCAATTGCAGTAGCCATATGGTATGGAGCCAGAATTTTATCCATGTAAACCCATCCACCCTTGGTAATTATGAATTGATGGGAAATGGTAACATTTGGGAATAAAGTTCCCTTGCCTTTCCTAGTGAGGGCACACTCCTCAATATCTCCTAATTGCCTCAAGAACTCTGCAATTCCAATCCTAAGGGGTACCTGATAGGGAAATATAAAAGGGGTCCCCCTTAAACCATACAACCTAATAACAGTTGATACATTGTAGAAAATAACATCTCCCCAATTGTGTACGATGTTCAGGTTCTTAGCAAACTGGTTTGGTGTAACAAGTTGTGCCAACACTGTTGGGATTCTTGGGTTGTCTAAGACAAACAGCTTCCTGAGTCTAGCTACAAAACATTTATCAAAATTGATGAAACTATGATCCTTCTTATCCCAAGTCATTGGGAGGCTCCATAGTTGGACTGGCATGTCTCCACCATCCTTCTTTCTAATCAATTCCATTTCTTGTTCAAAATGGCTTGCTCCTTTGAATAGAAACATATACATTATGAAAGAGTACCAGCAAAAGGGTCTGTCACCTTCATTCTTTTGAATCTTTACTAATCCATTATGGATTAAGTCAGCAATAAAAGGAGCAAAATCAAAAGTGATAGAGACGTGTGCATGTAAAATTTGGATCATCATGCACATCAAGTGTATTGGCATCCTTTCACTAACATCCTTTCTAAAAACCTGACATAATGACCAATATGCACCCCTAGCTTTGAGATCAAAATATTCTATTTTAAAAGGCTCTGGAGTGTTCTGCCCCACAACAACCATTTTTCCAATTTTGGTGCAAAAATCCTTCAACAACTTGCCTCTAAAATAGTTCCTTTGTGCATTATACACTTGCCTTAGCTCTTCAAAGTTAATGCTCTCCAAACTTTCTGAGGGTTCACTTAACCCGAACACCTTCCTGATTTCTTCAGTAGAAACTTTAATCAATAACACTCCCTTTGCATCCATAATTTATTTAGTGATTGGATCATAATTCTTTGCAACCTGGGTTATCAAATCTACATCTAAAAAGACACCAGGCATGACAAGTTTTCCTAGGTCAGACTGCCATATATTGCTTGCAGGGTGAGGGGCATTTCTTTGACTAAAACCTACTTTGAATAATTCTAGTCCTATGGTATCAGAGTCACCTCTTGCATTGATAGTACCAATTTTGGCCTCTCTAATAAAACTTGCCACGTCATATAAACCTTCTACTATTTTTACCCTAGGATCTTTGGGAATCAAACTCTTGGTTTCCACCGGGGTAGTGGAAGAGCCGGGAAGTAACTGCAATAAATCTTTGTGCAAACCTCTTTCACTATACTCTATTTTACCCAAAAATTCTTTCCTTGGTGCCATTTTAAGGTTTATCTTTAAAAGAAACCTTTGCAAGATAGACAAAATACAGAACTGTGATTCTTTTAGTAAGGAAGCAAATCACACAAGAGTTTTACCAACCTTTTTTCTCAGAAACCACCCAGGAATAGTAGCTAAACCTCAGAATTCTTCACACCTGAGTCTACAAATTTTTGATCTCTTTGTGCTTCTGAAAGTGCGCAAAATTCTGATATATGAGCCACTAAAGTAGTCATGTCAACAATTAATTTAGCATGATTGAAACAATTACTCCTCCGGAAGAGCGAACTGTCACTTCTTCAATGGGAAGCTTCAACTTTGCACCATTTTATCTTCAGTTTGAAAGAGAACCATTGATCCTCATTAGTAGATGATCTAACGGCCTATTGCATGATCACATGGCGTGAAAAACACTCATGTGAACATGCGACTAACCGTCACATTACCTTTATGTTTTTGGCGGTCTCTTGTAACTTCCTCCGTTAACACAAAATGTTATTTGCATGATCAAGTAGCTTAAAAGAAGCTTATGCGAACATGCAAAAACCCATTAGCATTCACCATCACTATCTTGTTTTACATTGTCGGTCCCACCTTACCTTTGTCAATAAAGAAATTCCATGCTTGCAACACCTGGCAGAATGTCAGGTACTTTCTTTCTTTCTTTCTGAGCACCAGTGTCTGCTGATACTAACCAATGAGAAAACAATATTTATGCACATCTGTCAAAGGTTTTGCTAGAGAATCAGACTTGATTCAACACAAGATCAATGGCCTGTCACATGATCGCATAGGCTTAAAAGATCCCATGCGATTATACGACAGTCGTCTAATCTTCCCTTTACTACTTTAAACCCTTGGAGATTCTTATGTTACCGGCCCTACTGTTCTTGGCAACTAGAAGGCCACCACTTGTGAGATACTTATCAGTGGTCCCACCTTGTTTCCGCATCAGGCTTTGTTATAAAATCAACGGTTATTTTGCATGTTCGCATGGCTTGGAAATATTCCAAGCGAACACGCGACCGCCGTTAGATCTTCTTTGAAGATTCATAGTTGGATGAAACTTGAAACATTAGAATACAAGGTAATTAGGTCATAAGAAATGCTATTTATATCACCAGGTTTCTAGACTTAGGAAGAAATATAACCCCGGCGTAAAAATAAATGCATGTGCTCTTTAATGGACCTAAGTGACTTAAAAAGTAACACTAAAAAAGAAATGAAGTAATTGACTTAGGGTTTATTTTGAAAATGGAAAACATTTTGGGGTTTTTGACATGAATTCAAAATTCTTCAAGGACAAGACCTAAGGTAAGGATTTTTGAAATAGGGTTATGACAATTTTTTGAAGAAATTTTGGCACCTGTACCTAGGACAACTTCACAGACCAGAGGACTAAACCAATGTTTGGACAAAAATCTCAGAAATTTAAGAATACTCCCAACATGGCCTTAGGTTCTATTAGCCCAATTTTAGGTGATTACATTTTCCCCTCTTTGAATTGCTTTGCAAACAGCACAGGGATTCAAAGAAAATCTGATTGAAAGTGTGATTCAGGAGATTTATAGAGTAGCAAGAACTACTCTGAAAGGTTTATAGAGTAGTAACAAGAACTACTTTGAATTTGAGAATTCGAA
Organism: Chamaecyparis obtusa; assembly: GCA_027943335.1. NCBI lineage: Eukaryota > Viridiplantae > Streptophyta > Pinopsida > Cupressales > Cupressaceae > Chamaecyparis > Chamaecyparis obtusa. The sequence goes on from BSBK01000032.1 coordinate 2,978,558, forward strand.
GCTTGATCGAATGAAATCCTACTAGATTTAAAAAGCTGTCAATTCTAAACTTGATTGAACAAGAATTGACAATACCGATTCTGAGTTTAACTGGATGAAGATCGATAAAAGAATTATGAGCTTGATTGAACAAATTTTTTCTTGATTTAGAAACCATCAATTCTGAACTTTATTGGACAAGAATTGACATTATCGACTCTGAGGTTGATTGAACGAAGGTCGATATGAGATTTTGAAAATAATTTTCAGTTAAAATAACAGTCTTAGCTTGATTGAAGAGAATTGTCATGCCCCTAGTGTTAAAGAATTTGATTCAAAGTATTGGATCTTGGTATGATTATGCCCCCTCAAGACTGAAATTGGAACAAATTCAAATAAACTCATTAGTTTCAAGCATTTAGAAAGATTTACAGTGATTGAAATGATCTTGGATCAAGAATATATTGATTCGAAAGAGTTTTCAAGCCATTTAGATCAATTTTAGTGCCCCAGAAGCATTGTTTGACCAAGTTTAACCAAGAATTTGAGAGAGTTGACCAAGTTTGACTTGTGTTTAAGAAATATCCCAGCATAAAAACTTGATGTTGTATTGAGAAAATCACCTTCTGCTCAATTTTGCCCCCTATTTGACTGCAATTTGACCATGTTTGACTTTTGCACTCTTAATGTTAGCTTTGCATTGTAACTCTATTTTTACTGCATCTGGGTGATATAAATCACTTGTTTCAATTTTGGTCCCGATATTAAGCCTCTGTGATGTCTTATAGATGAATGTCCCTTAGGGTTTCGGGGCCCCCGAGAGGCTTAAATAGGTCAAAAAGTGACTTTTTATTATTCATTTTCACTTTTACCCCTTGAAAATTTACTGAGCTCTGAGCGACCATGGTGTTCCCAGTGGAGAAGTAGGGATTTGAGATTGCCAGGCGACATGACCGACCGAGGCAATATGGAGTACCTATGAGTATCCGATAACGAACCTTGTCAATTTAAAAAAAATTGAATTTCATGCATTTCTGTGCATTTTATAGGCAATTTAGTTTTGCATCACATCTCGTATGCAGGATCGCGTCTGGTAAAACCTGTGTCACTTCCCGCATTCTAGATCACTTTTGAGATTTCATGGATCACACCCCAGTGGGTCACATTCAGTTACTTTTAAATTTTTAGAAGCTTTTTTAGTTAATTTGAATAACAGGGTCGCATCCAAGATACCAGATTGCTTCTCATATTTTCTATGTCACATATAGGATTTCTAGAATCGCATTTAGATTTAGGATCACATCTTGTATTTCTTGAATCACATATGGGATTTCAAGTCGCATTTGGTTTTTTCTAATTTTTTAGTCAAGTACACTTATTTTTTGAATTTTGAGCAATTTTTCAACCAATTCCTTTTGATTAATGCTGACATAGTGCCCCTATTTTCTGTTCTGCAGACTTATTTCCCTGTCATGTCATTTAGGTCACTGAGACTGGTGTAGGTTTTAGCTCTTCATGACCAGCTGAGTCCGGAGGACCAGCAGGTAGTTCAACAATATGGTCTTTGGAGTCTAGTGGATTTACCGCACATTTCGATAAATTGTGGCCTTCTCACAGTGCTAGCAGAGTGGTGGCATTCAGAGCATAACACCTTCCATCTACCGACCAGTGAGATGACCATCACACCTAAGGATATGTGGCAGATTCTACATGTGTATGTTATGGGTACTCAGATAGAGTACAAGGCATCTGGGCGCGTGGTGATTTCTGATGTGAGGAGAGTCTTTTAGGATGACACTATCACTGGTCGTTACTTGAGTTGGGACCATATGGTCACCAACTACACCCCTTTGCCTATATATCTAGCTGGTCTAATAGGTGGCCTTATGATACCTAATAGGAGCTAGCACAGTTTCATGTGTGGTTGTTCCAGAGTTATAGGATAGATGATCTAGTCCCCTGGGAGGTATGCTTGGGGTAGTTGCATATTAGCTCATATGTATCATGAGCTTCATGAGATTATTTATCAGCACTCCAGATCTATGACTGTGGGGAGTGTGGTACTATAGATCTAGGCATGGGAGCACATCCTTGTGACCCATCCCATTATAGATAGGCACCATGATGCCAGGTTGCCTTATATTTATATGTATTCTAGTTTCATTCAGTAGCCCCACCTGGGAAAGTTAGAGTACTAGCGGCATCTTCTTGATGACGTGACTGATGTAGAGTGGCAACCATATCAAGACTATGAGGCTTGGCCCTTAGATGCCAGATAGATGTCATACTTCTTTCAGACTAGGTATCTTGTTGGGAGGATCCGCTACATCATTGAGTGGTTTCTGATTACTAGAGTATGTCGATAGTATGGGAGAGTACGGGGCATGTCCCAAGAGACATGTCTTTATGCATAGATTCAGAATGAGGAGGCTTAGTGGGGAGCCCGCCTGATATTTGAGACTGCTATGTATGAGATCTCACACATGGAGTGTGTTGACTGGGATTACTAGGTAGTTGTTCATGATCTAGGTGTCACTAATGAGTATCATGATCACTATCTGAGGCATCCATACCCTTGGTTCACTGCCCCTGATGATGTCATTCCACGTATTGAGGACGCACTTGATTATGACCTGGATGATGATGTTGGTGGCTAAGCCTAAGCTGTAGGAGGAGGTGATAGGGGGAGAGGGGGAGATGGAGCCCACAGAGGTGGAGGGAGAGATGGAGATGGGGCCTGGGGGGCAGAGGAGATGGAGGTGATGGAAGTGATGGTGGAGATGATAGGGGTGGTGGCAGTGTAGTAGTGGGTGGAAATAGATGATAGGCCTCTGGGGGAGATACCAGTCATAGGCAATAGAGAGTATGAGTCACTCCTCAGAGGGACACATGGTCATTATTACACCATGATGAGCATGCCCAGAGACATGTTAGAGGGGACTAGGATCCACAACAGCAGCAGGCATGACAGGATCCCCTTGCAAGTGGTGACAAAGAGAGACTATCATAGTGTGAGCAAGAGAGAGTGGCATTGAGATTATAGGTGGCCACCCTCATAGTATAGCTATTAGAGAGGGATTCATAGCTAGCATAGGTCAGAGTAGAGAGGGACACCTAGATTGCACAGCTAAGAGTGGACAGAGATGCTCAGTTAGCACAACTGAGGGTACGCAGGGATGCACAACTTGCATAGTTGAGAGCTGAGAGGGAAAGATATGTGCATACAGCCACCCATGAGGGATAGAGGGCCACCTACTATTTCACTTTATATTGTAGTGTTGTTCCTACTTCTCAGAGGGCTCCATTATATTATGTTATTTCTCAATAGTTCGAGGGTGCCATGCCACAACCACCACCACCTAGTAGAGTAGATGCACCCCCTCCCAATCCTCCAACAAAGGATGAGGGGGCCAGTGATGTGTAGACATGTGATGTTTATATTTTATATCCCTAGACTCATTGTATCTCATTGGATATCTTGTATTTGTACCATTTTTTATTGATGTACTTTCATGTCCTCCGGACTCTATACTTTGTTGATACATTATCTCATTGTTTCATCCATGCTTTGATATATTGATACTCTGACACTCTGATGATTTGATATGCTGATGGACATTCTTGATACTCTTGTTTATGGACATTACTGATGATATATTGATGCTCATGCTAATTTTGATTCATCTTATTTTCTATCTCTGACATCTGATCTCTGATGGTTTTTCTTTCTGCACATGTGATATCTGATGTTTGTTTTATGCTTTTGATATTGATGTGATTGTCATACTTGGTCAACATTAGATTAAGTGATGATAAAATGATGTCATAATATATTTCACTGATATATGCTCATGATTTTGTTATTTTCAAAGTTTTCATGAATGTATGGATGTATGAGATGTAATGTGATGTGATGTATGGACATCTCACTTTTATTTATGTATGAATGAATGTGGATGCAAAATGCAAATGGCTTTATGATATGAAATGGATTTTGAATGCAAGTGGATATCAGTGATTTATACTCAATCATTTTAGGTTCAATTTCTTTATGATTCTATGATGTACTTGGTCACACATGTCAAATTAATGTTTAATTCTTTAGAATTTTCAGCTTACATCAAGATGCTTTAGATAGCTTCTCAGTTCATATTAATGTCTTAGATAGTTGAATCCACATTTTCATGCTTATGCAAGACTAAAATGAATGCGACTATATTAAAATGAATGCAATTTAAAATAAATTTCAATGCAACTAAAGACAATGAAATGCATCTTAATGAACCTAATGCACATTAATATGATATGCAACTAAAATGAACCTTAATGAAATGCACCTAAGACATCTAGGATAGTCACTATTTATTCAAAGAAAGTTGTTTTTCATCATAGAGCCTCTCTTAGCAGGACCTCATTAGGATAGTACAATTTTCACGAATAGATTTAGCAATCCTGAAAATATGAATACATCCTTTTTATTCACCACGTTGGAAGACAACCTAAACATCAAAGCACTTAGCTAGAATGTTGTGCCAGTTACTTCTTGTTTGATATAAACCATTTCCTTTCTAATGCATAATGTGTAAATGTATATCCGCAATGACCTTTCATTTTGTATTCATATCCTAGGGTATAATCCGATTTACTATGCACCTTAGTAGGAAATAGTTTATCTTTGTTAGTTTTTTTTTTTAAACAGGCAAGGAAATAGATCCAACTTCACTAAGGTTTTCATTGGAAATAGGTCGAGGTATACATGGTGTTCCAATACATGATGGAGGCACTTATAGTAGACACTCATTCCCCATGATCACTTAAGATCATTGGATTTATTACCACAAATAGAAGACAAAAAAAAAAGCTATGCCCCCAATCCTTGTTCCTCTTAGTCTGTAGACATCATCGAGTTACTCAAGGAAACATAACAATCAAAATTTGATAATAAGAAAATTTCACTTTCCTTTAACATGATCATTGTATTTACATAATAGAAATAGACAATTGTGGTTATAGTGTTTAAAAACACTCTTGATTAATCTTGCAAACACACGCATAAGAATTATTATCAATCAAAGATTCATTCCTTCATCCATAAGTTGCTTTACCTGTTAGTGTTTAGAAACATTGTTTTCATCATGACGTTTTGTTGAGAAACACATTTTTAGATCCATCCAGTTGGTGTTTAAAAACACCATTTTTCATAGTTTACTGTCAATTGCGAATGAGGGTGGTATTGAAAAATACCGTTGTTCATAATTTATTTTCAATTGCAGATGAAACATCTTGTCAATGAATGTGATTTGATCAAATGCCCCCTAGGGAAAAATAGTTTACCTAGGACCCTAAAATGGATAGATTCCAGTCTTAGGAAGGCACAATTCTCTGATAGTTCTCTTAGGATTTGGCATGTCATGAAAGTGACTGAGGGATATATACAAACTTATATTTACATAGGCCAAAGGTACAAGCATTGTCTTCCTAGATAGAGTGTTAATTACAAGTAGCACCTGTTTACTAGGTTTTCACCACTTGGGCACAATTTTATTCTATATTTGCTATCATGGTGCCTATTTACCAAGTTTTCACCAAGACACTTTTTCTCTTTTCCAATTTTTTTATTCTTTTTGATTTTCTATTTTTTTTTGGACTCATCAAGGTGCCTATTTGCTAGGTTTTCACCAAGATAGTCATTTTTTAGGACTTTTTCCATTGTTTTTTTTTTTTTTTAAGGATCCATAGTTGTTGTTTTTGAACTTTTTTCAAGACTCTTTTCACTGTATAGGAGCTTCCTCAAGAATTTTAGGCATGAAACCTTTTTAGATGTAGAGTATTGATTGGATCTAGTAAAACATCTCCTTTAGGTGTAGCCAATTGATAGGCTCCTGATCCAAATGCTGCAGTAATGATGAAGGGACCCAACCAGTTGGGTTCAAATTTTCCCTTTTGTTCTCAATGTTGTTGGTTCTTAGGATTTTCTTTGAGAACTAAATCTCCTATCTGAAAACTTCTAGGTTTTACCTTCTTATTGTATCCTCTTGACATTCTCTTCTGGTAAGCTTCGAGATGATCAAACACCTATTGTCTATGTTCATCTAGCAATTCAAGTTCATGCAGTCTAGAGATTCCATAGTCCTCATCAGTGACTAGATGTTTTAGCGATACTCTTAGTGATGGAATGTCTACTTCAATTGGTAAGACTACTTCTAATCCATAGACTAGTGCAAAAGGAGTTGCACCAGTTGGTGTTCAAATGCTTGTTCTATAAGCCCACAATGTTGGATTGATTTGAAAATGCCAATCCATTCCTGATTTGTTTACTGTCCTATGCAGGATTTTTAGAATGTTTTTGTTTGATGCCTCATCCTATCTGTTACCTTGAGGGTAATAGATGGAGGAACAATGCTGAGTGATTTTAAATTGAAGACATGGCTCATCTATGTCTTTGTTCTTGAATTGGCTCCCATTGTTAGTCACAATCGATGAGGGTACGCCATAATGGAAAATAATATAATTCAAGATGAATATTGAAACTTGTTTTCCAGTTGCATTGGACAGTGGGAAAACCTCCACCCATTTAGTGAAATACTTCATTGCAGTGATGATATATTTTTGTTCACTTGATGAATTGGGGTAGATCTGACCAACCAAATCAAAGGCCCATTATTGAAATGGCCAATATGTTATGAAAGGAATCATCTCTCTAGCTAGTGCATGTATGAGGTTCCCATGGATCTGGCATTTCTTACAAGATTTTGCAAAGTTGATACCATCTTTCTCCATAGTGGGCCAATAGTATCCAACCCTTAAGAGTTTCTTGGCTAATGAAAAACCATTCGAGTGTGATCCACACACACCTTCATGAACTTCTTTTAATATGTGATTAGACTCTTCATGTTCTAAACACCTAAGAAGTGTGCCATCTAGAATATGTCTAAACAAGTCATTAGCGTTGATTACATAATGTGATGCTGCTCTTAGGAGGGATCTCTTTTCATTTCTAGAATAGCCTTCGGGAATTTTTTGGTCTTTAAGATAGGAGTAGATATGGGCATATATGGATAACACTTGAGTTTCAAGGACACAAACAATTTGGCATTTAGGAGAGTCATAAGATGGGAAAGGGAGTTCTTCCACTACGAAGTCATAGAAAAATTGTTGTTCTTCCAATTGTAGCATAGATGCTAAAGTAGCCATCGCATCAGCTACTCTATTTTTTGACTTGGGAATTTTTTGAAATGTGGTGAAGACAAAGTACTTTTTCAAGTCATCTACCATTGTCTTGTAGGGAATGAGCTTTACATCCCTAGTTTGATAATCACCATTCACTTGATTGATAATGAGTTGTGAATCCCCATAGATGTGTAATTCAATGATTTTCCACTCTATTGCAAGCTTGAGCCCATTCACAAGAGCCTCATATCCTGTTGTATTGTTGGTGCATGGAAAAATCATCTTGTATGCCTTGGGAATCTTATATCCTTGTGGTGTGATGAATAAGCATCCTGCTCCTAATCCTTGTGTGAAGGATCTATCAAAGTACATTTTCTAGGGATGTTCTATTAAGTGCATGATAGATTTGTCTAGAAACTCCACAAGTAATGGCTTGTTATCAGTCAATGGTGTCTCTGCAAGTTGATCAGTAATCACTTGTCCTTTAATGGCTTTTCTATCCACATATTCAATATCAAATTCACTTAGGATCAGGACCCACTTAGCAAGTCTTCCTGTCAGCATTGCTTTGTTCAATAAGTATTTAAGTGGATCAATTTTAGCCATTAGTTTCACCTTGTGTGCCAAAATATAGTGTCTAAGCTTTTGGGATGCAAACACCACTGTGAGGCATGCCTTCTCTATCATTGAATAGTTTATCTCATAAGTGACCAAAGTTCCACTGATATAGTATATGGCTCTTTCTTTCTTGGTCTCATCCTCTGGTGCAAGCAATACCCCTAGTGATGTATCTGTGGCTGATATGTAGAGCAACAGAGGTTTTCCATAGATTGGTGCCATCAAAATTGGAGGACTCATCAGATAATTCTTGACTTGGGTAAAATTTTCTTCGCATTTCTCATCCCAAGTGAATGTGGTTCCTTTCCTCATCAAATTTGTGAAGGGTTGTGCTTTGTCCACTAACTAAGATATGAACCTCCTTATGGATTGTAGCTTACCTTGTAAGGTTCTCATTTGACTGATGTTCTTTGGTGGTTTCATTTCTAAAATATATTTTACTTTTGTTGGATCCACTTCAATTCCCTTAGCTGAAACTATGAATCCCAAGAGTTTTCCATATGACACCCAAAATGCGCACTTCTTAGGATTAAGTCTTAATTGGAATTTCTCCATCCTATCAAATATTATCCTTAGATCCTCTATATGTGTAGCCCTCATCCTTGATTTTTCCAAAGTTTCGTCAACATAGTCTTCCATGTTCTTGTGCATCATGTCATGGAATATCATGTTCATTTCCCTTTGATAAGTGGCACCTACATTTTTTAGACCAAATGGCATCACATTCCAATAATATGTTCCCCATGTATAGGTGAATGTTGTTTTCTCTTGGTCTTCAGGAGCAATTTTGATCTGATTATATCCTAAAAATTTGTCCATTAGGGAGTACATCTCATACCCTGCTATTAAGTCCACAATCATGTCTATGTTTGGAAGTGGAAAATCATCTTTGGGACAAGCCTTGTTGAGATCCCTAAAGTCTATGCACACTCTTATGGATTTTTCTACCATAGAAATAGGAACTATGTTGGAGATCCACTCTGTGTAATCAATAGCTCTAATGAATCCAGCTTTCAATAGTTTTTCTAGTTCTTCTTTCACTAGCAATGCCACATGTGGATTCATTTTTCTAAGTTTTTTCTTGAGAAGTTTTACATCTGGTGAAATGGAAAAATGGTACATAATCAAATTTGTATCCAATCCGGGCATATCTGAGTAAGACCAAGCGAAGTTGATCTTCTTTGCTTTGAAGAAATCAGTGAATTGGATTTTCTCATCTTCTATCAATGATTGAGCTATGTGGACTAACTGAGGAGCTTCTGTTGTTCTCAAATTAATGGGTTGTGTAGGTTCAATCAAAACTAAGGACCTTTCTTGGAAGTGATCTAGGAGGATATCAAGCATCCCATCCTTTGGTGCCTTAAGGAGGTTTTCACCATTGGATACATCTTTTTCTTTTTCTCTTTTAGGATCTGATACTGCCACTAAGTGGTTTTCAACATCAAACCTCTTGTTCTTTTTGTTTTTATTTTTAAGACTAAGAAACTTGGTATCCTATTAAGTCATGATTTCTCTCTTTATGTTGGTGGAAGAATGGAAGGGTTCACAAGCATTAAGATAATAGGCTATGGAATAGTAATTGTCAAAGGATAGCAAGCTTGTGTTTGTAGGTTCATCCCAATCTATCAAGTCAGGATATTTCAAGGACAAAGATTCAACAAGTTCAAGAGACAACACCACATTTTTATCACCATTTGTAACTTACAAGATATCATCTATTAAGTTTTCTTCTAGACAGGTGTTAGGATTATTAGAGTCAAGTTCATTATTATTAGAGTTCATGTTAATGTTATGCGGATCTAACTCTAGCGATCTAATATTAGAACTTTCTCCCTCTTCAATCAAGATTCTAGGAGAAAAAATGTGTATCACATCTATTTCTATGTCCATGGTGGCATTAGAAAGGACATCCCATTCATACTCATGTGAGTCTACCTAACTATAACCTGAAACCCCCAAAAAGTGGGCAATAGTCATGGGTACCTCATTTTCTTCATTAGCATGGTTCTCTTCTTCTTGCAATGGTTCTTGTGGATTCATTGTTTCTGGTTCTTCATCAAAGTTTGGTGCATCAAATATGAGAGGTTCTTGTTCTTGTTCTTCATCAGGTTCCTATATTTGTTCTCTTTCTGGTTCTTGCTCAAGACTTGTACCAAGAAATGTAACATCTGGGTCCCCTTGTAAGAGTAGCAACATTTCATAAGGAATGGGTTGTCCTTCCACTTCTTCTTCATCATCAAAATCTTCTGATCTATCAAATATAGGACCACTTTTTGCTGTAGGATGAAATCTAGCTTCTCTGAAGCCTAGTCCACTCTTGTCCTTAGGATTTATGAAATCCATGTGTAGGGATTCCACTAGTCCTTTGTTGTTTTGTCCCAATGGTCCTTTTCCTTTGTACCCCATTTGTTTCATAAGTTCATATCCTTTCCCATATTTTCTTGGAGATATTTCAACATGTTTAACATTCCCATCTTCTTCATGTTCTTTGTAAAGCCATTGCAAAATAGCCTTTTCTTCATTCTCTTCTTCTAGGGATACTTTTGTTTTCACCATTTCAATTCCTTCATGTATAGTCAAAGTGTTTCCATTGGAAGGTGTAAATGTAGATGAAGGTCTCCCTTGTGTCCTGGGAGAAATGGGAAGATCTATTAAAGACATTGCAGGATCCATCTTGTATTCACCCATGCTTGTTTCCTGGCTATTGATCTTCTTAGCAAAGCTCCTTAAGACCATTTCTTTGGATAACTCTACCTTGGTGGATCCTTCTTTGTCATGGGAAACCATGCTTTCCATTTTTTTGAGGTTATTATAGGTGTACATGGTATCCACTAGAATAGTCACCTCCACCCCATTATGAGGGAACTTTAGGCATTGATGATACGTGGAAGGAACTTCTTGCATTGAATGTATCCATGGTATTCTAAGAAGAATGTTGTAAGTGAGGGGTAGATCAAGAACTTGACAAAGGACATCTTGTTCCACTAGTCCTACTCTGATGGGTAAGACAACCAATCCCTTAGAGGATCTTTCTTCCTCATCATAGGCCTTGATTGTTATCTTTCTTCTGGGATCAATTACGTCATTTGAGAAACCCAGTTGTTTTATCAAGTTGTAATTACAAATGATCAAACCAACACCTCCATCTATCAAGACATGCTTGACCCGGTGTTTATTAATAAGAAATTATAAATGAAGAGGTTGATTATGTGGTTGGTTCATTTATTTTTCATCCTCTTCAGAAAAATATAGGTAATGTGGGGAACCCATGTGACCAACCATGGCCTGGAATCTATCCACATCTAAGTCTTTTGGTACATTAGTGCTTAGTAGGGCTTGATCAAGAACCTCCCTATGACTGGGGGAGATTTTCAAAAACTCTAGGATAGATATATGAGCTGGTGTCTTTTGCAATTGTTCCACAAGATTGAACTTTGGAGATGGCACCACTTTTTTAGACATTGTTGTTTTAGCTGGTGTGTTTTATGTTGAGACTCCTTTAAGAGTAAGCTTTTCTTGGCTTCGGGTTACAATATTTGAGGATTTAGATTTTTTTTTCACTCCTTTGAGATTGATCATGTTGATGGAATGTTCACATCATTCCATCATGTTGATTACATTGTCACCATTAGTGTACGTGTAATTAATCTTATTGCTTTTAGAAGTTTCTCCTTTTTCATAATTAGGTAGTGGAGTTTGAAATGCCTTGTGATCATTGTTTGTGTGATGACCATCTACCTTGACTTTACCTTGTTCAATAAGATCCTGAATAACATGTCTCAGTTTCAATAAATTATTAGTTTTGTGTCCTTTATTATGATGGTAATTGCAATAGTCATTATCATTCCACCATTTGGGTTTGTCTTCTGGATCCCAAGGTTTGTTGGGATCAGGAATTGTAATGATTTTGTTCTCCACAAGTGATTTTAAAACCACTTCCAAGGTGTCTCCCAATGGTGTAAATGTTCTCTTAGGCCTTGGTGCCCAAGGTTCTCTTCGAGGTTTGTTGAAAGTATTGTTTGTTGTTGGAGTCATGGTAGGATTCAGATTCTTGTTTGTTTGAAGACTTGTTGTTAGATTGAAAACATCTAGTTTGGGTTTTGGATTAGGAGTATCAACCACTTCATCATTAACCACATGTTTGTTCTTGTTTGCATACTTGTACTTGTCCTCGGAGGGATAGTACTTGTCTTTATTTTCCTTGTTGATGGTAACGTCACCTTTCTTGATTAGGACTTCCTCAATCTTGAGAGCACTATCTATCATTTTGTCAAAGCTTGGTGGTCCTTGCAATTGAATTGGGAAATTCATTTCTGGGACCAAATTGTTAATGAAGATATCCATCTTTTTAGTTTCAGGTATCTGTCGAGTGTATCATGCAAATATTTTCCTCCATCTTTGTAGGAAGCTCAAGAATGATTCTCCCATTTTCTATTTAGTATTACATAGATCCAACATAGTGACTATGTGTTGGATGTTTTAGGAGTACTTTTGTATGAATTTTTGCACTATTTCATCAAATTTTTTGATTCCTATGGGTAGTTTGGAAAACCAGTCCATAGCTTGTCCACCTAGGCTTCATGGAAATAGCCTCATGAGATATGTTTGTTCATGCATGAACTCCATACTAGTTGTGCAAAATTCTCTTATGTGATTTTGAGGATCTAAATCTCCCATGTATTTTTCATACTTTGGTATTGTAATATTCTTGGGAAATGGAATCATTTTGAGTCCCTTGTCAAAAGGGAAAGGACATATGTGCTCCAAAGAGTATTGTTGTTTTGGTTTTTCATTTGCTCCCTTGAGCTCTTGAATTTATGTTTTCAATGCAAGTAGTTGTCTAGTTAGAATTGACATAGGACTAAGGTCTTGTTTTTTCTTAAGTTGACTCACATCATAGTCCTTTGGTAACTTCACACCTCTAGAAGCAAGTTCTAGGAAATATTTTTCTTGGTTTTCATCCAAAGCTCTTTCAAGGATTTTATTGAATCATTTTCTATTTATAGCTCTGTGGTATTCTTTCTCAGTGGGACCTACATCATCATCATCATCATCATCATTATGATATGTTTCATAGTATTGTATATCTTCCTTTTGTCTGTTACATTCGGTTTGTTCATTTTTTTCATGAAATCTTTCATCCCATCGGTATTCATCTTGGTTATTCATGTTTGTTGGTTTGGGTGTCGTTGTATAAGTAGTGCTAGGTGTAGTACCGTATAAATGATTGATTCTTAAACTCTCTCTTGTTTCCAATGTGAATATGGGTACTTCTTTTGAGAACGAGTTTGTTTCCAAATTGTAAGTTTTGTGCCTTGTAACAACCATGAAATCCAAATCGAGGAACCAATGAGTGTCTTGTATTTAAAAGAGGGTCTAATTATTTGCAATGTCTGATTGTGAATCCAAGGATGCAAGAGTGGGTTTGAAATGTCATTTTATGGATACAACATCAAATGGGGTTAGAATGCCCTATTTAGGAGTTGGGAACCAATGTGCAAATGGGTCTGATAGTGTGAAAGTTTCAGCATCAAAAGGTGTCAAAGTGCCATGTTTATGAGCTGAGAACTTGGTTGTATCTGATTGGATAAACTGACTTCACAATTGGACAATGTGGATTTGGACCATGCAAGGTGATAAGACGTTCTCAAAGATGACTCTTTGTGGGTATCAGATGATTGTGTTTTGACAATAGGAACTTACTAATGAGCCAAATGGGTATCTGAATAATGACTATGTTTTGATTTAGGATTTGATGGGGTTTATTGAATTTTTGGGATTTATGCTAATGATCGGGAATCAAACTAACATAATCAAGGTTATATGTTGAATTAAGGGAAAATAGGGCCTTAGGTGATTATAGATGCAACTCATCAGAGTCATGTCTCCTCATCGCATATAAAAGAGTCTTCAAATTCACTCCACTATCATCTAATATTCCTCACGGAAATATAGTACCAAAAAGTATGGATCATGGAATACCAAATTATTAAAGAATGAAAAATAATTATTATTTATAAGTATTCATTTAATAAGATTGAATTGTATATTGGTAAGTATCTACAAATTAAGTAATGACCACATTATATATATATGATGGGTAAGAACTTTTATGTAGTCTATTATCTATATACAATGTATATATCTAAATATTTTAGAGTGTATCTATGAATTATCTAATATATATATATATATATATATATATATATATATATCTCCATTACTAATTACTACTTAGTACTTGAAGAGGAACTGAAGTGTTTCCAAAGAGGGACAATCTAAATCCAACCAATAGGATTATTTCCAAGATAGGGTAGGGATCAACATCCCTTAAACGCCAAGGGTATGGTCCCAAGATACGATAATGGCTTGGATCTGTAAACTTTGAGTGAACCTATTGTGTTTTATCTCTAAGCACTTTGGTAACATTCATATCTTCTTCCTTCTCAAATTGAAGTAGTAATAAGATTAGCATTGACATTAAGAATTATAAATAGTAAAACAAAAATATTATCTAATATTTTTTAGCATGATAAATGAACAATTTTTCTTACTTTGAACTATGGAATAACATAGATTCAATTCAATGCAACTTAATCCATTTAGTTTACGCCATAAGAATATTAAAATTGGTTAATTCTGGTTATAACAAGCCTAAACCTAGTAGGGTACATTAAAATTGGTATCAAAGCTTTGATCCCATCAACATGTAGGGTAAAGATAAATCAATGAATCATTCTAGTCAAATTACAAAATATAACAATGTATGTATGCTCTGTGTCTTCATAGATTCATGTGTATACTTTGTATTTTTAAGTGTATAATCCATGAGTGGTTCTATTTTAGGTTTATCTAGAATAAGAGAATAACATAAACCCAAAATATATGAATTTATTGGAAAACATTAGCCAATCCAATGTTCTTACTCTAAGTATATTTTTATGCATTCTACGTGTTTTCTTCCCAATTGATCAACTTCATACATGATTAATCCATGACAACATTCCCCGTGTATGATTTGTGTATTGCTTGCAGACTTCATTTCCTACATGTCCAACATGTACTTATGAATTGCTTCATGTCTGATGTGTATTTATGCCTTTCATATATGATGAGTATTTATTTCTTTATGCCTTACATGTCTGACAACTATTTGTGTAATGCTTCATGTATCACATGCTTGGAATGTAATTAAGTGTTTGGTGTGTATTTATTGTCTTTTGTACATTTATATGACTTCATGTGTACATCAAACCTAATGTGTATGCTCCATGTCTTATGTGTACTCTCTTGTGCCACTTCATCCCTTGCAATGCTTATGGCTTACATATATGTATGCTTTTCATGTACCTATACATATTGTTGCTTCAGGCTTCATATTGTATGTTTACCTTATGTGGCTTCATGCCCTATGAATATTTATACTTCATGCCTTATGTGTGTGCTTCATGTCTTATGTTTATTCTCGTGCATGACTTCATACCTTATGCATATTCTTTATGCCTTGCAAATTTCTCATGCTTTACATATATTTATGTTTTGCATGTATATTGTTGTGTCATGCTTGTGTTATGTGCATTCACATATATGTTTCTTGAGTGAATTTATATGCTTCATGCTTTATGTGTTGTGTATTCACATAGATGCTTCCTTACTTGAGTGAATTCATATGTATGCTTTATTCCTTATGTGGTACGTGTATTCACGTGTATGTTTCATGATTTAAGTGAGTTATTGTGTATGCTTCATGTGCTATGTGTATGATTCATGACTTAAATAAATTTAGGTGTACAATTCATACTTTAAAGGTATATTTCAAATTTGTTATTCATGGCTTGAGCACATGATCTTTGTCTTACGTATATATGGAGTACATGCCTTGTGTATAATCATGTGTTTGTATTTGTTAGCCATGTCTTATATGTATTCATGGGTACACTTCATGCCTTAAAGGTTTGCTTCATACATATATCTCATGTCTTATGTCATATATATCAAATTTCCAATCATGGAGTTTCTAGGAAATATTGTAAAGTTTTGAACAATGAAATTGTTTACTATAATAGTGATTGAATAGAAGTTCAACTACTACACATAATTACATTTGTCTTGTGTACATAATTGTGTTCCATAATTTGTAATCACTACTAATAGTTTTGCATGACCCTTGAAAATTTTCAAAACTACATTGCCTAGGAACAAAACCTAAATGGTCACAATTTGAAGGAATTGAATTTGTAACCAATGTCTTTAGGAGTATTACAAATTTCTATGTGATGCAATCAAAAAATCAAGCTACTAAATGTTATAACCAAGGAGACAACATAACCCAATATAATAGTATAAGTTGGGTGCAGTTAATGGAGTAAATCTAGATGGAACCTATGTCACATGGTTTATCAACAAAGAAAATATTCAGAAAAATACCTCAACTTATAAAATTAAAAATAAATGATTAAATTCAAAGAAATATATCTACATTTTTTTAATTTATATATATTATATTAAATTAAAAATTGAAATGTAATGAGTATTATAGTTCTACTCTACTTTCAGAATATTCAAATAATTAAAAAAATTTACAGAAGGATTGAGGCCTCTCGGTGGTCTCCTCCTCTGACATTAATGACTCACAAACTGTTCTAGGAAGGAAAGCTAGACACCAAAAAAGAATGCTAGGAATCAAGCTACCTTTTGCAGAAGTAGCTACTAGCACCAAAAAAATTCCTTTAGTCCTAATAAGGGACCACAAAAAAATGATATGTCAGGTTCCCCAATATGCCAATATCCCTGCAAAAAGGCAAAATCTGCAAATGTTCCAAAAAAATAAATAAAGGGCGGGGAACTCCACCCGCGAATCCCTTTCTTTGGAAATCATTCTCAAGAACTCTGACCTGCATTGTAGGAGTGAACAACATCCCTCTGGTTAGTAATTTGCAAGAAAAACAAATGGAAAATACATGGAAAAAAACTAGGGAAAACAAGAATTCATTAAACAACAAAGAAAGGATGAGAATAAAGGCAAAAGATTTCATGATTCCAACCAAGACAATGAAAACCAAATAGGATCACTACAAAAAAACATGGGGTATATGCAAAGTGGAGTAGATTAGGGCATTCAATTAACAAGATTGTGAATTGGTGGAATTGGATCTTCTCGAGTCAGGTAAGTATCTCTATCTTGACAGAAAGTTTTCCATTTATAGACTGCAAAAATGAAATCTCGTATGGAGAAAAATTAATATATCAAGGAATTTAGATTCCATTATTTAGAGGTGCAACCAAATTTCAACCCTAGGAATTATAAACCTAAGAAGTTATCGAGATAGGTAAAAATAAAAAATTTAGTAGCAAAATATCTTCATTTTGAAACCCCTATAAGAAATAGGTAACGCTATAGGTTCTTTCATAGGGATAGAAGATAGATTCATGACTAATAAATCAGGAAAATTTAAAAGGCTAATAGATGTAGATACATATATTAGATATTTGGAACCTCTAGAAATAATTACAGAGCCACAAGGATTATTGATCAAACCATAATATTATAACAGAAACATTAATGGTCTCCAACCTTCATCAGCAAGAATTTTTTGTTCCCATGAACAATTTGTGGATGATACTATTATTATGGGATAGCTATGATAAAGGAAGCTAGAAATTTAAAAAATGTGTTATCCACTTATACTAATTCATCTAGTCAACTCATAAACTAGGATAAGAGTTCAATTTTCTTCATCAATACCCTTGGGGAGAGACAAAGAAGGATTGAAAAAATTTCGGGATGCAGTATTGGCACTTTGCCTTCTTCTTACCTTGGACTATCATTGAGTTCAAAACCTCCCAAAGCATTTTGGATCTCCATTGTTGAAAGATTCAACAAAAATCTTGTTGGTTGGAAGGGTGTTCTTTTAAGTCAAGCGAGGAAAATTCAACTTTTGAAGTCTACCTTGCAGAATCTGGTTGTTTATGCCCCGAGTCTATTCAAGATCCCTCACAAATATGCAGAGATAATTGAAAGATTTCAAAAAATATTTATGTGGTCAGGTGTGGAAGAGGAGAAAAGAATGAGCTTAGTGGCTTGGGAGAAGGTGTGCAAGCCTAAAATATTTGGGGAGCTTTGAATTAGAAGTATTAAACACTTTAATAAAGTTCTACTAGCCAAACAAATATGGAGAATCTTTGGGGAAAGAAAAGAATGGAACTCCATCTTGAGAAATAAATATTTATTCAATAATCCTACTTTGGAAGAATTTCTTCAGACCAGAGAGGACATTCAAGGATCATTTATTTGGAATAGTATATGTTATGCTAAGGATCTGGTGGCCAAAGGTGTTAGGTGGAGGCTAGGAAATGGTAGGAGAATCAATTTCTGGGGTGATTATTGGTTGCAAGAAGTGTCTCTTTCCAATAATCAAGATTGGAGTTAGGCTATTGAAAGATGTAACGAAACTATTGGTGAGATTGCCTTTGATTATTGGAGAGGGGGTAATTGGATCAATTTGGGGGAGATTGATAGAAAGCTTCAACCCATTAATAATTTTTTTCAAACTTGTTTTGTGAATGAAGGAAATCATGATCATCTTATTTGTGCTTCTAAACTATATGGTTTATTTTCTGTTGCCTCTTCCTATGATCTTTTGCATTCTGGAGATGGCAGACCTCTCTGCTCGAAGGTTTAGTATAAATTTCTTATTCCTAAGATCAATATCTTCTTTTGGTTGTTGCCTCAGAATAAACCTATCACTATTGATAATCTTTGTAAAAGAGGCTTCTATTTTCCTAATAGATGTTTTCTTTGTATGGAAGATATTGAATCTTGTAATCACATAATGTTGCATTGTTCCTATTCCTATAAAGTATGAGAAATTATCTTTATAAAATGGAATATGTGCTGGTTCTTTCCTCTATTATGGTAGGAATTTGATATCCAATGGAGATGTCCTTTTCTGAATAGATTGGCTAAAGAATTATGGAGTTTTCTCCTCCCTCACCTTAATTCTAGAATCTGTAGGGGCCTGGAGGAGAACTTTAATTCTATCATCCATAACAATCCTTATTTTATTACCTCTCTGGAGGATATTGTGAAGGTAAGAAATTGGTAGCTTGGAGTCCTATCTAACAAAGTTCATAACCCTAGAGAAGGTGTCCAGTGCCCCCCCCCCCTCCCATCCCCCCCCCTCCCCCAAGGTTGGTACAAAGTGAATTTTGATGGGGTTGTCAAAAGCAACCTGAGTATGGTGGGTGGTGGTAGTATTATTAGAGATTGGGTTGGTAACAGTCTTGGGGTGGTGGCTTTTCCTCTTGGGTTGCAAACCAACCATAGGGCTGAATTTATGGTTGCGCTTAACACCATGATGCTAGAAGAAGAATTGGGATGTAAGAAAATATGGCCAAAAGGAGATTCTTTGAATATTATCAATTGCATAAAGGATTTAAATAAACCCTCATGGACTATAGAGAAAATTATTGATAAAATCAAACTTATTTCTCTAAAGTTTGAAGAGTTTTATGTTACCCATTATTATCATGAAACCAATATAGTTGTGGATGGGTTAGCTAATGTTGGTTTTAGGCCATTTTCCTATTAGTGTTAAAAAACCAATGAAAATGGTCTACTTCCTTGGTAAACTCTAGTAATTGTCTTGCCCTAGCTACAAAAAATTTTATTTGTGAAGAAAATCTATGATGTTTCATGGCTTGTGCCCTTAGCTAGGGATATTTTTTCATGTGTCCAAGGTCCAATCAAAAGTGCATGTGCTCAAATTTAGAGAAGAGGGAGAAATTTATGTTTTAAGGTCTGAGAAATAGGTCATTTCCATGTCCTAGGGTTCCCAAAAAATGCATAAGTATAAAAACCCTAGCTCCGTTCTATTTCTTTATTACCCTTTCTAGACCACTTAAAGTCCCCTTTATGCACATGTCTTGTTTCTTTTCCCGAGCAGTTACGTCTCTATTCAGTGATTATGCGATTGAGGGTTCTCCTAATCTCCAAGTTCTCAGGTGGTTAGTCATTTCATCTAGCAATCTAGCGACTGCAATGGTCATGTATTCTCATGATCTTCATGGTCAATGGCTAAACATCTAGCGACCTGGTGGGTGGTCTCAGTTTCCTTCAGTCGTGCAATCTCCAGATATCATGGTCAAGGCATGTAACTTTCAGCTTTTAAACTTGGCCCGTTGATGTAGATTCGGATCAACGGCTAGCGTGTATTATTCAAATCAAACCTAAGGTCAAGCATTTATCCAGTGAATGTGAGATTGCTCAATTGCGTGATCTTTGAATATGACCACAGTTAAAGGCAAGTCAAGTTTTCCTGTTGTCGCTGAATTTCTTGATTAAAGGTGAGTTAAGTTCTAGGCTTAGTGATTTAGGGATAGCCATAGGATGAGGACAAGATCAACGGTCAGTGTGTAATCCTAAGATGTGATTGAGGTTAAGTGGGATATTCAACAACTTGGTGAATAAAGGCTTTCGCGTGGTCTTTGAATTTAACTAGAGTTAAGAGAAATGTTCCAAGACTTGGTGAATACTTCAATCATGTGGTCTCATGATCCAAGATGAGTTAGACATGGTTTAGAGTGGCAAATATGGGCCATTAATGAGATATGATCGGGTGGTGGTCATGTGATCTCCCAATCAAACCATGAGTCAAGAAAATATTTGGTGACCATGAGAAATGCCTTTGTGACCCAGTCTCTGGACCAAACCCAAGTTAAGGAAAATATTGAGCAACTAGGAGATGTCATTAGTCACGTGTTCGCCAAAAGGTGATGAGTTAAGGTAAAGGATTTCAAAGACTAAATATGGACCATTGATGCAAGTCAAGATTGACACTAGTCACATAATCTCTAGATAAACCTTAGGTTAACCAAAAGATTCAGCGAACACGTGATTTCTTTGATCACGTGATCTCCTAATAAAGTCATGGTTAAGTAAATTATCTCACAACTTAGAGATGGCCCTCAGTCGTGCAATCTCTAGATGACTTAGAGTTAAAATTTGAGTGAGGTTAGAGTGGGCGCACTGCCATGTGTTGCTGAGGTTCTCATTTCTAATTGGCTGAGAGATAGATGATATTGTCAGGTGAAATTAAGTTAACTTTTAAGATCAAATAAGAACCACCCGATCTACCGAGAAAGAAAGAGATCAACAGTCGCATTTTAAACTTTCCTGACTGACCATTGCCACTAGAAATTTGAAGTGTTTATGAGTTTACAGTGAGAAAAGGACTGATTATTTAATGTTTGGGTAGCTCATCTTCCTAATTTGATCTTTTTCACTGTCACAGTATGGTCCAGAGGTGATGATTGACTGTGAAAGATGTCTATACCATGGAAAATGGGTGAAATAGTCACTCAAATTATATTGTAGGAGAAATAAACAGAGGGTTAACATGGTGAATTTCCATTTTTTGGTGTACCAATCAGAGTTATGGCCATAAATGAAGAACAATCTTGGACCTTGATGCAATTAGGTGATAGGAGGGGCCAGAACTGGCACACCCTAACCTGATCTACCTTGCTCAACAACATGGGAAAGCAACAACAACATAGTGGGAGAGAGAAAATGCAAGGTCATTCATATATTTCTTCAAATAGATTCATACATGCTGGGCTGTAAGGCCTTCCCAATTTTGGCAAGATATTACAATGAATTATAGAAGTCCTCAAACATGCAAGGATCTATCAAATATATCTAAACTTCTATCTTCTATCTTCTATCCAAAACTGACTGTAACTGCCCTCCCTAAACTACAACCAAACAACTACATTTATACAAGAGTCTACCAAACTAGATGAAGGAATGACTAGTTGGCCTTCAGATCCACAATTAATGGAAGGAATGACTAGATCTAGGTCCATATGCTTCCCAATGATGGATACCAACATTAAATCCATGACCCAAAATAAATGCACAAGTCAGCCTCAACAAAAACTCAAAAGAAACCCATCGGTAAGCAAAGCTAAGCGAGCACCAGACAAGCATCACTGGGCACCGGGGAAATAACCAAGCCTCAAAGAGATAAACAACCAACACCAGCAAATAAAGGAAACTAAGCAACATGGAAGAAACTCGGTCAAAGCAGGAACCAAGCAACACAAACAAACTCAAATATGTTTTTGGTGACACAGGATTGCCAAGGACCCGAGATGCTCCTGCATCAAACACCTGGGGTTATTTGAAATGATTCTCTGAGTCATTGAATAGGTATGGTCCAAGCTACATCCAATTCAGACTATGAAATCCATGAACTATCTTCAATTGTTATATTCTTCCACTTTACCAAATATTCCATATACTGTTTGCCTCTTGTACTTTTGCTAATTCTCTATACCAAAATATGTTCAACTTCTTCTGTCTATTTCTTAGGATAATCCATTGGCACTATCATGTCTTCATTAGGTTCATGATACTCATACAAATCAGCAATATTGAATATGGGTGATATGTCCATGTCATCAGGTAACTCAATCTCATATGCATTTCCACTGTCAAATTTCCTCAAAATCGTGCAAGGTCCAAACTTCTTCATTTTCAATTTCTCATATGTTCCAACAAGAAATCTACCTTTCTTCAAATGAACCATTACTTCATCACCAACATCAAAAGTCTTATGTCTCCTTGATCTATCAACTCTGTCTTTGTATTTATGATTACTCTTTTTCAGCTTGTATTCCACATCTTCATGCAATGTCTTCATGTACTCCGCAAATTTTACTCCTTTAGCACTTCTCTTTCTTTCATCAACAATGTCTCTCAAATCTGATATACCTATCGGTTGTATCCCATTTACAATCTCAAAAGGTCTTTTTCCAGTACTCCTATTCACTAAATTATTATATGCAAACTCTGCTTGTGCCAACACAGAATCCCAATTACTTGGTGTGTCTCCAACTAAACATCTCAAAAGATTACCCAAACTTTTGTTCACAACTTCAGTCTGTCCATCGGTTTGTGAGTGAAATGTAGAACTATATTTCAACTCAATTTCAAACTTCTTCCAAAGGGTCTTTCAAAAGTATCCAGTAAATTTATTGTCTCGGTCAGAGATAATACTCCTCGGTAATCCATGAAATCTCACAATTTCCTTAAAGAAAAGATTTGGTACATGCACTACATCTGATATCTTTCTACAAGGTATAAAATGTGTCATTTTAGAAAATCTATCCACAACCACAAATATAGAATCATTACCTCTTATTGTCTTTGGTAAGCCAAGAACAAAATTCATACTGATGTTAGTCTAAGGTTTCTCAGGAACAACAATCGGTGTATACGATCTAGTATTCTGACTAACTCAATTTTGGCCAAGATGATCATGTTGCCCCTGTTTCGCATACATCTACTGTTGATTGATATACTTTTAGATGAGTGGGTTGCAGAGAATGCTTTTGAGACTAATTATAGTTCAGTTCTAGATGCTGGAATGGGTAATTACATGTTCTAAGAAGCTATTTTGGTAATGCCAAATTTAGTTAAAAAGGCAGAAACTGATTTTGAACAGAAAAACAAGGTCTGGAATATGTTTTTTGATAGATCCAGAAATAAAAATGGTGTTGGTGGAGGTGCAATGTTAGTATCTCCCGATGGAGCAAAGTATTATGTAGCCTTTAGATTTGGTTTCTCCTGCACTAACAATACCGCAGAGTATGAAGGTTTGATTAACAGATTAGAATGGGCAAGAAAGAGGGATATTAAAGTTCTGAAGGTTCATGGTGATAGTGAATTAGTAGTAAATCAAGTAAGAGGATTATTTTTTCTATGAAAAATGATACTTTGAAAGCATATAAACTTAGAGTATGGGATGTCATTGAAGATTTCTCCGCTTTCAATATTGTTGCAATTCCTAGGAAATTGAATCATCATGCTAATAGGTTGTTAGCTACAGGGGCACAGTTTGATATTCCTAACAATGTTAAAAGGGGGTCTGATCAACAACATATAAAGATTATTGTTAGGCCTTCAATTCCTGATAATAATGTAAATTGGCAAGTTATTGAAAGTGATGAGAAGATTTTGTAATTTCTATTAGAAGAAGATGTTTTTAAAACCTCTAATCAAGACAGGATGAAGAAAAATTATGAAGACCAAGTGGTGCAACTTAAGTCCAACAAGTTTCCTAAAAGTTTGGTTTCCTTGGAATCTATATTCAATTCAGATGATCAAGCTAAAAAGGACAAAATTAGTTTGCTGGTTTCTCAAGAACATTATGAAAGTTTGGAGGTTGCACTGGGGAAAAGCTTAAAGTTTGGTAAGGTAAGTACTCATTTGGAAAAAGAGTCTTATGTTCAACTTTTTCAGGAGTTTGTAGATGTGTTTGCATGGGAATATGTTGATTTAAGAGGTTTTAATCCTGAGTTAGCACAACACACTATAGAGCTCAAGCCTAATTCCAAGCCCATAAGAGAAAGACAAAGCCCTTTCAATCTCCAATTAGATCTATTAATGTAGAACAAAGTTTTTAGGCTGATTGAGAGTGGCATTATTTTCCCAATCAAAGACAATAGTTGGGTGTGCAATCTTGTCCTTGTTAGAAAGAAGAATGGAGAGATGAGATTATGTGTAGACTTCAGGGATTTGAATAGAGCATCACTGAAGGATAGGCATCCCCTTCCTTCTATGGAACAAATACATTAGTATGTTGCTAGTTTAGAACACTTCTCTTTCTTAGATGGTTATTCAGGGTATAACCAAATTCTAGTTAAAAGAGAAGATCAGCATAAGACTGCTTTTACCACTAAATGGGGTACCATGGCATACAAAAGAATGTCTTTTGATTTGTCAAATGTAGGGGCAACGTTCCAAAAATCCATGGATATGGCATTTAGTAATCTGATGTACCAGTTTGTATTGGTATATCTTGATGATATCACAATCTACTCTAAAAAGGCAGCAAATCATCTTGGTTAGTTGAGGCATATTTTTGAGTGTTGTAGATAGTTTGGTATCTCATTAAACCCCAAAAAATGTGCTTTTGTTGTGCATGAAGGTAAAATTTTGGGTTATTTAGTTTCTAAGCAAGGGGTTACAGTGGAGCCTAAGAGAGCAGAAGTCATTTTAGAGTTACCATTGCCACACCATAAGAAGGGGTTGTAGTCTTTCATTGGAAGGATTAATTTTGTAAGGTGGTTCTTGCGTAACATTGTAGATTTATTAAAGCCATTGTTAACTTTACTTAAAAAAAATATTGCTTTCAGTTGGACAAAAGAAGAAAAGGATAGTTTTCAAGTTATTAAAGAGTCCTTAGCAGCAGCTCCTGCTTAAGTAAATCCTAATTTCAGCAAAGATTTCATTTTGTACACATATGGCAGTTATGAGACTATTTATGTAATGTTGGTACAACAAAATGTAGAAGGACTAGAGCAGCCAATAGCCTTTTTTAGCAAAGGCTTAGAAGATTATGAACAAACATATAGTTTTGTGGAAAAACATGTCCTTGCTCTTCTTAATGTGTGTGTGAATTTTGTACCTATTCTGTAGACACAACACTTCAGTAAAACATTAGAGGTTAGTAAAATCAAAATCATGCAATAATTGAAAGCTAAACTAACCAGATGATTTACTGCCTTTTAGTAGGTGCAAGTATGATGTTCTCAGATTGTATCGAGATCAGTGACCTTGACGACACCTAAATGAAGGATTTAAATGCAAAACTGATATGAAAACTGTATGAATGCAACTAATCTATTTTTTGATTTTCTATGCAATGATATGATGAAAACTTGATATGAATCTAATCTAGAATGAACTGATATGAAATTGATCCAAAAATGATATGAAAATGAATCTAAATGAATGTAAAAACCAAATTGATCTCACAATAGCCTTGATTTGCAATAAGCTTTGATTCTCCAAATTCCAATTCTTCAAAATAGTTGTGCAATTCGTAGATGATTTTGGCAGAGTAAGCTCGCAAAATTATGAGATGATTTGTGAAGAGCTGAGCTTTGATTTTATAGAAATCTAGGGCTTTGGGAGGTGCATGAAAGAAAGCCATAAATCACCCAAATAAACTCAACTTGATTTTTGAGTTATCTGAAAATAAAGAATAATTAACTCACAAAAACATACAAAAGTAGAGTTTAACTCAAAATAGAGTTTAGCTTTAATTGATAATTGATAGTTGTCTGCTCTTCTGATTGTGCATGTTTTATTTATGAATTAATTTAATAATAAAGTGATTTATTTCCAACTTAACTAATTTTGAAAAATAAAACAATTGATTTATGGGTTAATCAATTATTTTTCAAACTTTTATTTAAAAATAATATTATTAAAAATTGACAACTTGCTTTAATTAATTAAATAAGAATTTAATCAATTATTCATAGGATTTTGGATTTATTGTCAAAATTAAATAATACAATTTAGGAATAAATAGAATTAACTTTAATTAAACAATTAAGTGGCAGAATTAAATCTAATTAATTAAATATTGAGAATATTCAATTAATCAAACTTTAGGATAAATTGGATTTATCGCCAAATAATCATTAAATTAAAGACAATTAAGATAATTAGGAATATTGCTAGGAATATTCCCTAATGCAGAATTTATGATGATCAATTAGGATTCGATGATGTTCAGATGTGCCTTAGGTTAGGACTTCGATGTTGATTTCATTCGATGTGTCGATATAGGAGGTTAATGAACTTATAGCCCATTTTTGGGGTATTACATTTTGCCCCTCTTTGAATTATTGTGCGAAGCACAGTGGTTCAAAGATAGTCTGTGTATGATGAAGATATGAAACTAATGTTTGAAATTCATATTGATATGAAGCAGAAGATGATTGAAGTTTGATATGAAGATAATAGGTCTTGAATCACCAAAGATAATGTTCACTATAGCAATGATGAACCAATGAAACAAAATCATCAAAACGCTTGATATCGAACCTTATGATTGTGATGAAGTGAGTGACTAATTCCAGACTTGATTGTCCTTAGAAGAATCACATAGGTATCACATCTGAACCCTTCAGTTACCGAAGAACCAAGGAAATAACACTAATGAACCGATGGTTACAAAAAACTAATACAGTTTACAAGATTAGGAGAATATCATATTGATATGGATCTTGATGAATCCGATATGCCCCAAGAAATGATAGATTTGCCCCAAGCGATGAGGACTTTTTGATGAATCAGTAACTAGACGTGGTTGTTGTCTTGATTACTGAGGAAAGATATGATTTCAGCAAAGATATAATTTCAAATTAGATTACAGACTTTGAATGATATGCAATACCATGCCCCCTTTGGGATTAAAATTGAAATCTGACAAGAAAAGTCAGCGTTAAATGGTTTAGAAGCATGTTAATTGATTTGAGAAGTGGTTAAACATGTTTGAGAATGCATTCTGCATCGTTTGAGAGTCCAATAGACCAAGTTTGACTAGGTTTAAACCATGAGTTGACCATAGTTGACCAAGTTGAAATTTCAATAGTTTGATGTAAGATAATCAGTTATTGAATACTAGATTTCTTTGATGATGGAAGGTCGAATATGCCAACAGTAGACCATCCTAGGCCCAAAATTTTAAATCATGATTTTGACATAATAAATGATCTCAAATTTTAATTTTGATTCCGAAAATGGATTCAGAACATTGAAATTAGCCAGGGGTACAATTTTTGTGGAAAATGGAGCACTTTTGAAAATTAGGTCAAAAGCTATATAAAGGTCGGAAGGGTCATTTTCAAATCATTTCAACCATTTGACTTTTGAGATCTTGTGGAGCCCTCTGAGTGAGAAAATGGTAGAACAGAGAGAATCGAAGGTACCTATGAGTTCACATCGATTTGAGCGCAGTCCGAGACATGATAGACCTCGACAGTATGGACATCCAGTATGTGGACCTTTGTGCCCCTCTGAAAATTCAAATTTTTCATGTTTTATAGCCTTTTAGAATTTTTTCATATGCATTTTGCTTTTCAATTGTTGCATGTATGAAAACTCGTATGACATTTGAATTTCATTTCCTTTGTCATTTCATGACCTGCCCAGTGTCGTATAAGAGGGACCCATGAGTCGTATGACATTTCATCGGGTCCCTTGAAACTCATATGATGAAGTGCACAGTGTTGTATGACTATGGTTTGTCATTTGGTCTATTGTGGAAAGTCGTACGACTTTTCACACTAGTCTGGACTATCGTATGAAAAATAATGAGTGCAAAACTCCATCTTAGGTCAAATATTTTTCTTTTCTGATTGCTCTGCCTGATTGTTGACTTCTTGACCTACCTTCTGAAATACCAAACCGTTCAATTTCTACACTATTAGCTTGTTGTTGAACCCAATTTTTGATAGAATTTCTTATTTCTATATAATATAGGTCACATATCCAGATGTACATATCCATCATTCATATCCCACAACACAAAGACTATGTGTTTCGCTCCCTAACCCTATGAGGGTACATCTTGCTACCTGAGGGTTTGAGCATCTGATCCATTTACTCGATATTAGGGTAAATCATGGTCTGCTGACTACGTTGATCAAGAGGTTCCACTCAAAGACACAAACTTTTCATTTACCAATTGGAGAGATCACTGTGACTCCAAAGGATGTATATAGGATATTATGTATTCCATTCCATAGTAGTCGGCATCCTGAGTATGTGAGTACCAGCCAGAAAGGTCTTCATGCTTTTAGGCATCTGTTTGGTGATGATACATAGTTGACTGGGTCCATTTCATGGGAGACCCTTGTACAGAGATATGGTCAGACACACTGCCTAAAGTGTATTATTGCTGGAATGATTGGTGAGCTCATCATGTCGGACCATCAGTAGAATGGTTTCTTGATGGGATGGGCCCTGATGGTAGCACTTCTTATGGTGACTCCCACTGAGCCTGCTTGGGGTCAGTGTCTTTTGGCACATATGTTTTCAGAGATGCATGAGGTTGTGTATCAGGATTGCAAGAGTTTCACTTCTGGAGCTCTTGTGTTACAGATATGGGCTTGGGAGCATATCCCAATTTTGAGACTGGTTTTTCAGACACAGCATCAGCCATAGGAGCTAGTGATATACACATATGCTGGTTATGTCACATAGGTCTACATGGGCCATATTGAGTGTTTTAGATGATGCTTGGATGATATGACTTTTGTGCATTGGAGACCATACTTGCAGATAGAGGCCTGGCCCACTGCAAGAGAGTAGTATAGCTTCCTTTTTCAGAGTCGGGTACTCATTGGTCGGTCCTCCACTATTTTGGAGATATTTCTCATTACTATAGTGTGGCATCAGTATGGATGGAGACAAGATGCCCCATAAGAGTATACTGCATATGCCCGTATAGTTCATGAGATCGGGCTCAGATGGACACAGAGGCTCACATATTCTTTATGTTCAGACAAGTATAATGCTATCATAGGTAGAGACTGGGACTACCATCCATAAGTTGTTGATGCAGGGGTCACAAATAGATACATCTCTTGGCTTGTAGATCACCCTATCCATAGATTCTCAAATCCCACTGAGTTGATACCCTCCAGGGAGGAGGTGATGGATGTGACAGGAGCTCCTATGAGACTAGGTCCCAGACCTTAGGCAGTACACCCTAAACCACCCAGGTCGAGAGTGATGGCTCCACTATAGAGACTAGTAGAACATATGAGGCCCCCTCATCCTTCTACTTCTACAGTAGGTACATCCACAAGTTCACAGAGATAGACCAGGGGTGAGAGTGGCACTTTGGGCGGTGTTGGTTCTATAGATGATGTATTAGCAACTAAGTAGGTTGTAGGTGCTGGTATAGATATGGGTACAGATGATCCCTTTGATCTAGGGGCTGAGATTAGACACTGTAAGGCATGTAGAGTAGGTACCATAGAGCAAGCAGAGCAGCCAGCACAGCCGGCGTAGGACACATATATGCTAGTAGCAGAGGATGAGCCTAGTGTACCTCCTACTTCATCAAAGATTATTAGACATCTCAGAGCTCAAGTTCGAGACCTGAAGGTACAGAGTGCTAGGTGGGAGGAGAGGTATCTAAAGGTAGATAGGCAACATACAAAGCTTTATGCAGAGTTTTGTGTAGAGGTTTAGAGATTAC
This sequence comes from Chamaecyparis obtusa, assembly GCA_027943335.1. Lineage (NCBI taxonomy): Eukaryota > Viridiplantae > Streptophyta > Pinopsida > Cupressales > Cupressaceae > Chamaecyparis > Chamaecyparis obtusa. The sequence goes on from BSBK01000032.1 coordinate 3,008,395, forward strand.
AGACAGAGGTGACCCATCAGACCTCACAGGCTTCGTATTATGTGTCTGCATATTACATTGTTGTCCCTGCTACGCAGAGAGTACCCACCTATTTAGATTATATGGCAGCCTCAGAGGGAGCTAGGGAAATAAGAGTAGAGGCTATACAAGATGCACCACCCCCTCCTCCACCAGATGCCAAGGATCATGCTGATAGTTGATTCTTGTTCTTATGTTTTGATATACTCTATTTTTTTTTATCATTGATATACCATTTTGACTCTGATAGCTTTCTGGAGCTCATTCTTTTGTATATTGTGCCAGTAGTGCACCCGTGACACATTTTGAGTTGATGATATATATGAGATTGATATTTTGGGTCGTGACTTGATTTGTACTTGTCACCTTTTGATTTATGATGATATCATGTGATGTTTATGCTATGAGTAGTGTAGAATGTATGTATGGATTAATTCAATGCAATGATTTCTTCCATATGTATGGATGTTATGCAAATGTAATAGATTATGAAAAGATGTATGTATGATTTATGCTTATGCACTAGATGTAATGCAATGCAACAAATGGTAATGATATGGGATGTAAATGCAGTGATACACATGATATGTTTTTGCAAGTTGATGAAGACAAGTACTCAGTCTTATGTCAAAAGGATGTTTAACCCAGGAGGGTTACTGCTTGCGGCTCGGTGAAGAGACCTTCGAGTGAGACTCAGCTCTCATTAGATGTGAAGAATTGATATGAAGAATTTTTTAAGCTTTGAAGTGTTTCCAAACATTTGTGAGATCATGCAGACATGCAAAATGAAAAGAAACATGCAAAATGAAATGCAACCTAGGACCTAGGACCTACTCACTGATCATATGTCAATTTGTTATCATCATTGAACTTTCAAGTAACTGGATAAATCAATACAATGCCCACTAGTTATGAAGCCATAGACATATGAATATCAATTTGTATGTGTAGGAATCAATACAACATCCACTAGTCAATCAACCATAGATATATGAATATTGATTTTATTTTCAGAATGTCGGATTAGATATAAGCACCAAGGCACAAACACCAAGATGACCTGAATATCATGTCCATTTTGATATAGCAATTTGTATAAGCATCAAAACATGAATGTCATGATGACTAGAATACACCTTGCATTGCAAACACATCAAACAGTCAGGAGATCATTCTAAATCCAGTGTAAATTACCAGTAGTGACCCTTTATCATTCACATCCTTTAGGCAAGATAATATTTCACAATAGGAGAAAGAACTCACTCAAAAAATAATAGTTAGATCAAACTTCCTTGAATTTTTTGGGTATCAATGGTCGAGGTACGCATGGCCATCCATTTCAATCCAAAATTTCTAAAGTTGTTAGATTTTCACATGCAAGAAGAAAACAAAGAAAAGATTATGCCCCCAATCATCACTCTCTAAATCCTATAAAGGACATCATCTAAGAGCTCAAAGGGACACAATATGCAAAAATCTCAATGTGAATCAGTAAGCATACAAGGAGATAAAAGCATGTAAAAGCATAGATTGTTTTCATTTTGATGTTTGATGTTTGATTGCATTGTTGTAGATGCAAAATCCTTTTTGGAGACGAGACTGACTGACTGACTCAAATGAAGCTTCAAAGGACTCAGACTAGATATGACACATCTAAATTACATTGGAGGCCATAGGATATGGCATTGATTGCCCCCAAGTTTGAACACTGATAGGATATAGACACTTGAGCAGATTGGTGTACAGACCGACTTATTGAAAATAGGAATGCGGGGACAAACTAGGAGATATGTACATACTAAAGCAAGACTGAAAGTTGGGAAAGACTAAGATTGTGCTAATAGATGGAGCATTTTGAAACAAGTGGTGCTTGTTTGCCAAGTTTTCACCATCTTGGCAGAAATTCTATTTTTGCTACCAGGGCGCCTGTTTCCACGTTTTCACCAAGGCACTTTTTCTTCTTTTTTTTTCATTTTTTTGTATTTTTTAATTTTTTCAATTTTTTTGATATTTTTTATTTTTTATTTTTTTGTGAATCATCAAGGTGCCTATTGCTAGGTTTTCACCAAGATGTTCATTTTTTCAGGACTTTTTCCAATTTTAAAGATTTTTTCAGGACATTTTACAATAGACTGAATGCTTTAGGCATAGAATTTCTTCAGATGGAGAACGTTGATTGGTTCTCAGAGCTGTTCTCCTTTAGTCATTGAGAGTTGATAGGCACCAAAGCCAAAAGTAGCAGTGATTACAAAGGGACCCAGCCAGTTGGGTTCAAACTTTCCCTTGCATTCTTGATGTGATTGATTTTTAGGATTCTCTCTCAAGACTAGATCACCAACCTGAAATTCTCTGTGTCTGACTTTCTTGTTGTAACCTCTAGACATTCTCTTCTGATATACTCTGAGATGATCATATGCTACTTGTCTTCACTCATCTAGTGGTTCAAGTTCTTGCAACCTAGATTCTCTGTAGTCATCATTAGTTACTAGACCATGCATTCTGATTCTTAGTGATGGGATTTCAACCTCAATAGGCAGTACTGCTTCAGACCCATAAACTAAAGTGAAAGGCATAGCCCCAATAGGTGTTCTAATACTAGTTCTGTAGGCCCAGAGAGCTGGATTAATCATGAGATGCCAGTCTCTTCCTATTTTGTTGACTATACGATGCAATATTTTTAATAGATTCTTGTTAGAAGCCTCTACTTGTCCATTTCCTTGAGGATAGTAGATAGAAGACCAATGTTGTGTGATCTTGAATTTTCCACCATTATCTATGATTATAGAATGATGTATCCCATATCTGCATATGATATAGTTCAATATGAACATAGATATTTGCTTTCTAGTTGCTTGTGTCAAAGGGACTACTTCTACCTATTTTGTAAAATAATTTGTAGCTATGATTATATGGGTATGTCCATTAGAAGAATGAGGATGTATAGCTCCTATAAGATCAAATGCCCATTGGTGAAAAGGCCATTGTGTAGTAAAGGGAATTAAATCTCTCCCTGGAGCATGAATTAAGTTTCCATGCACTTGGCATTTTTGACAGTTCTTAGAAAACTTGATAGACTCTTTTTCTATATCAGGCCAATAGTACCCAACCCTAATAAGTTTTCAAGCTAGTGTTAAACCATTTGAGTGTGACCCACAAATACCATCATGGACTTCCTCTAATGCATGTTGAGACTCTTCCTATTCTAAACATCTAAGTAGCATACCATCTAGACCTTTTTTGTAAGATCATGACCAATGATGACATATCGAGATGTAGTGCGGATAAGGTTTCATTTCTCAAATCGGTTAAAGGAATCGGGAATGATTTGGTCTTGGAGATAGGAGAATAGGTTTTTGTATCTAGATGAATCATGACCAACAACAGTGCAGATCATGTGGGTTTCAAGGGAATCATATGCAGGATAAGATAGTGCTTCCACCAGGAACTTGTAGCGTAGCTCATGTTCAGGCTGTTGTAATAAAGTAGATAGTGTTGCCATTGCATCAGCAGCCTTGTTCTCCGTTCTGGGAATTTGTTCAAATGTGATAGATATGAAATATTTCTTAAGATCATCTACCATTCTCTTGTAAGGAATGAGATTTTCATCTTTATTTTGGTACACATCATTGACTTAATGAATAACAAGTTGAGAGTCTCCATGAATGTGTAGCTCTATTACTCTCCATTCAATTACTATTTTCAAACCATTCAAAAGGGCTTCATATTCTACAATATTGTTTGTGCAAGGAAACTTTAATTTGAATGCTTTTGGAATTGAGTATCCTTGAGGAGTTATGAACAATATGCCTGCTCCAGATCCATTCTATGTATAGGAGCCATCAAAGAATAACTACCATTCTCTAGAAGAAAGAGTCATGATAGAGGAATCTGGAAATTCCATTTGCATGGGTGTATCATCAATCCTAGGTGCATCTGCTAATTGATCAGCAATAACCTATCCTTTGATAGCTTTTGGTTCCACATATTCAATGTCAAATTCACTTAAGAGCATGACCCATTTAGCTAATCTACCTGTGAGGGCAGCTTTGCTTGGTAGGTACTTGAGCAGATCAATTTTAGCTACCAATTGTGTGGTATGAGCTAACATGTAGTGTCTCAATTTCTATGATGCAAAGATCATAGCTAGAAAAGTTTTCTCAATCATTGAATAGTTCTTCTCATATGCAACCAATGTCCTACTGATATAGTATATAGCTCTTTCCTTTTTGTTCTCATCATGTTGTGCTAGCAATGCCCCTAGTGATGTATCTGTAGCGGAGACATATAACATCAAAGGCTTCCCATGAATAGGAGGCATCAAGATAGGCAGATTTGATAGATACTTCTTGATATGGTCAAAGTTCTTTTCACATTCTTCATTCCATGTAAAGGTCACACCTTTATGTAATGTTTTTGTAAAATTTTGTAATATATCAGCAAGCTGTGATATAAATCTTCTGATAGATTGTACTCTCCCTTGTAAGGTTCTCATTTGACTAATATTCTTGGGAGGTTGCATCTCTATTATAGCCTTGACTTTAGCTGGATCAACTTCAATGCCCTTCTTTGAAACTATGTATCCTAAGAGATTTCCAGAAGTGACACCAAAAACACACTTCTTAGGATTTAGTCGGAGACTAAACTTTTCCATTCTATCTAGGATCATGCTCAAGTCCTTTAGATGTTTAGTTCTAATCATAGATTTTGCTAAAGTATCATCAACATAATCTTCCATAGTTCGATGCATCATATCATGAAAAATAGAAATAATTGCTCTTTGATATGTAGCACCAACATTTTTAAGCCCAAATGGCATGACATTCCAACAGAAGGTGCCCCATGCACATGTGAAAGTAGTTTTCTCTTGATCTTCTAGAGCAATTTTTATTTGATTATATCCAGAAAAACCATCCATTAAAGAATACATCTCAAATCCTGCAGTCATGTCCACTATCATATCAATGTTAGGTAATGGAAAATCATCCTTAGGGCATGCTCTATCCACATCTCTAAAGTATGTGCACACTCTGATTGAACCATCTAGTTTAGAAATAGGTACAATATTAGAGATCCATTCAGCATAGTCTATAACACGGATGAATCCAACTTTTAGGAGCTTCTCTAATTCAGCTTTTACCAAGAGTGCAATGTGAGGATGCATCTTTCTCAACTTTTTCTTGATAGGTTTTATATTAGGAGCTATAGATAAATGGTGCATGATAAGATTAGGATCCAACCCTAGCATATCTGAGTATTTCCATGCAAAGTTGATCTTCTTCTCTATTAGGAATGTAGTAAATTTTTGTTTCTCTTCTTCTGATAATGATTGTGCTACATGTACCAATTGTGGTTCCTCTGTTGTACCCAAATTGATGGATTGAGTGGGCTCAATTAGAACTGGAGATCTATCCTACAAATGACTCAGAAGGACATCAAATATCTCATCCTTAGGCACCTTAGAGAGGTTTTCACCTTTGGATACATCTTTTATTTTTACTTTTGTAGGTTCTAAGACTGCCACAAAGTGGTTTTCACCCTCAGAACTCTTTTTCTTTTTATTTTTGTTCTTATTTTTTTGACTAAGATATTTGATGTTTGACTCCATCATGCTAACGCTCGATTCACTAATGGAAGTACTCATAGGCTCAACTACATTGAGGTAGCAAGCAAGGGCATAGTCATTGAAAAAGGTGTAAACACCATGGCTCAAATTTGTGGAGGTTTGATTAATAAGTTCTGGATATTGGATAGTCAAAGTGGGGAAAGATTGGGAGATAGTGTTTACAGATATGGATCTATCATCATTGGTCCTAACCCGACGCTCGAGTTCAAAGGTGATATTACAACTTAAGACATTCAATTCATGAATAGGCTCAATTTCATTGTGGGAGTCCAATCCAACCATAGGTGGATCAAACTTGATAGGTTCATCATTTTGCTCTAGCCTTACATTGGGTTCATGTGCATATTGGTGAATAACATCAACATGTTTCTCTATAATAAGCTCATCTAGTTCTGGAATGGCTCCCCATTCATAGTCATTTGATTCAGCTTCTGAGTCAAGATCTCTAGAAAATCTTAGAACATGAGTAAAGTCAGGGTGAATACCCCAAGAAGGGTTACCCTCAGATTCTGATTTGAACTCATACTCATGGGAATCCATCTCAGAATCACTACCACTTCCCTCTTCTTGATTGTTTTTGAGATTAGCTAGTTCTTATGTTGCAACCATCTCTTGATTAATAGTACATTCTTGTGTTTCTACTACATTAATTCTTTTGATTGGATCATCTTTATCATCAAGAAGGTCTTTGATCTCCTTAGGTAATTTTTCATAGGGGATGAGTTCTGAGCTATTTGAATCACTATCTGATGGTTCTATTTCTTCTTTCTTAAGAAGAGGTTCTCCTGGTGTGACTGCTCTATGACATGAGAACACTTACCCTTGAGGTGATAGGGTTTCTTCTTAAAGCCTAGGCCAACAGTGTTCTTATTTGCCCTACCCATATGTGAAATAGGTGCCACAAGACCTTTTCCTCTAACTCCTAGAGGTCCTCGACCTGGATATCCCATCTTAGTTATCAATTTATTGCCTAGACCATATGACTTAGAAGGGATCTGTGGTGTTTTAGAGTCACTAGTTTGAACATTATGGGATTCAGATTCATCTTTGTATAGCCATGATAGCACAGCTTCATCCTCTTCAAACTCTTGCTTGGATACCTGTTCTGCTACAAAATTCTTTTTATATGCTTCAAGAGGTTCCTTAGGTTTAGGCTTGGATTGTTTTAAAGATTTTCCATAAGACTTAGGTGAGATAGGGAGAGATGTCAAAGATAAGACTAGCTCCATAGTATGTTCTCCCATACTATTTTCTTTGATATTAACCTCTTTTGCAAGATCTTCCATTTTAGATGTGGATGCCTCTTTAGTTGATTCAATGGAAGATTCTTTGTTATTAGGCACAAGCTTATCTACACTTTCCTTCAATGTATTGCAAGTTGTATTTAGATCTGCGGGGATAGTAACCTCTACTCCTTCATAAGGAAACTTCAAACATTGATGGTATGTAGAAGGAATAGCTTGCATTTCATGTATCCATGGTCTCCCTAGAAGAATGTTGTAGGCCAAATGTAGATCAAGAACTTGACATATAGTATCTCTGATAATTGGACCTACTCTGATAGGTAAGACAATGGTGCTTTTAGCAGATCTTTCTTGTTCATCATAGGCTTTGATAGTTATTTTCTTTCTAGGATCAATAGCCAATTCTAAAAATCCCAATTGTGTGATCAAGCTATAAGAACAAATGTTTAGGCCCACGCCCCCATTTATAAACACATGTTTGACTCTACGGTTTTGGATCAAGACCTCTATATGCAAAGGTTGATTATGTGGGTGACTCAAGGAGTTGTCATCTTCCTTTGAAAAGGAGATATATTGCGGAGATGTAAGATGTCTAACCATAGTCTGGAACTTGTCTAAATCAAGGTCATCAGGAACATTGGAACTAAGCAAAGCTTTGTCTAGTATGGCTCTATGAGCTAGAGATATTCGAAGAAACTCAAACATAGATATTTTGGCATTAGTGTGCTAGAGTTGTTGAACAATGCTATAAGATTTAGGCCTTGTATCCTTTGGATTGGAAGATTTTGAAGTAGACTTTTGTTTGGAAGCAGATGAAAGATTGAAGGGTATCTTAGGGACATTAGATGAATCTGGGATTTGTCCTTTTAGATGTGTTTGAGCTTGTTATCTAGTAACTGCATTAGCTAAGGAATGATCTCTTTCTCTTCATACAATTGTGATAACATTACAACTTTCAGAGAGACATGGTTCAACCATATTGATGACAACATTATTTCCAGGGTAGGCATAATTGACTTTTGCCCCCATATTAGGCTGACAAGTTGAAACTCCTTGACCATGTTGTGAAAATGGTTCTATAAATGTCTTATGATCATTATTTCTTTTAGGATTGTCAACTATGATGTCTCCACTATCGATCAAATCTTGAATGGTGTGTTTCAACCGTAAGTAGTGATTAGTTTTGTGACCTTTACCTTGATGGAAATCATAGAATTCATTTTATTTCCACCAATGTGGCTTAGGGTCTGGATCAGATTGTCAGATTGCTGGCAAAGAGATGATGTTATCAACTAGTAGAGTTCTCATAGCTGATTCTAAAGATTCACCAAGAGGAGTGAACTTTCACTTTTTATCCCAAGATTTTTATTATGGCTTCTTTTGGAATGGTTCAGATGACTTTTGTTCTGAAGCTTTAATGGCTTGGGAACCAAGAGTTAGGTTGTAGGCTGGTGCCTTTGATGGGGCACAGATAGTGTCTACAATGCCATTTGTGATGATGCCTTTGTTCTTGTTCCAATTTTTGTTCTTATCTTTGGAACTAGATCCAAATTTGTATTTGTCCTTTTGAAGTGTGATATCTCCTTTCTTGACAAGTACTTTCTCAATCTTGATTGCATTATCTACCATTTTGTCAAAAGATGTATGATCTTGCATTTGTAAAGGGTAGTTGATCTCTGGGACAAGGTTATTGATAAAGATTTTGAGTTTCTCCATTTCAGGAATTGGTCTAGCATATAGAGAGAACTTCTTTCACCACCTCTTGAGGAATGTTAGGAATGGTTCTCCTGGATATTGCTTGAGGTTATAGATATCAATCATGGTGACCGGGTGTTGAATATTGTAGGAGTATTGTTGATAAAAACAATTTAATCAACTCCTCAAAAATTTTAATCGTAGGAGGCAATCTAGAAAACCAATGAGTGGATGCTCCGCCAAGAGATCTAGGAAAGAGGTGCATCAGATAGGTCAGTTCATGCATGAACTCCATGGATTATGTATAGAACTCTCTGACATGATCTTGAGGATCAGAGTGTCCATCATATTTATCATACTTCGGCATCTCCACTCTTTTTGGAAATGGCGGCATGTACAAGTCTTTGTTAAATGGAAAAGGACATAGAGCCTCCATGGAGAACTCCTTGGGTTCCTTCTCTTTTTTGAGTTTATTCAGCTTGACTTGCATGGCATGCATCTATTTCATCATAGCTGTGAGTGGAGTTTCTTCCTCATGTGTAATGATATCTTCAACATTAAAGTTGGGAGGAAGTTTAGCTCCTTGATGAGCCAATTTTAAAAATTATGCCTCTCTATCTTCTTTCAAGAAATGCTTCATCATTCGTTTGAAGTTATCATCATTTTGATATTGAGCAATTTCTTTAGGTGTGGGTTCCTGATTTGCACCATGTTGACATTGAGCTCTTTGAGAGCCAAATTTTGTCCTTGCTTGAGACATGGTGGGAGTTCTACCTGGGCTAGATTGAGGAGTTTGTTGATTACCTCCATGGGTTGATGGAGGAGGTATGTAACCAATTTTCAATCGAAAGTTGCCAAGACCATCGTCCTCATAAAGACTAGAATTGATGAGTTGCTCAAGAGTTGGACCCTAGATATTAGTCAAAGGTAAGGTCTCTCTTGATTTCTTGTGTGAGGAAGCTCTGGTTTCCACCATTAACCTTAGGTGAAGTGAAGATAATAGGATGAAGACAACTGAAGAATGATTTGATGCAAGAAAATTAGATGATGCAACCTTGTCAAGATTATGATTGGTTTGAAGATTTGATTAGACATGGGTGAAGGATACTATGCTCTAGATGTATGGGTAGATTGCCCAAATGATAGCGGACACAAGTTCACAACACTTAGTCTATTTTTGAAGATTTGATAGAAGATTGATAAATCTGACAAGGTTTTGACACAAGATGAAAAGGAATCAAATTGATTAAACAGAAGGCTGAATCAGATTCAAAAGGCCACTTTTGGAAAATGATAGGATTCTCAATAGCTACTACTCTGTTCTTGACATAGTGATTTGTTCGACAGATTCTAGAAATAGGCTAAAAAAGCTAAGTATCTAGCAATTCTGACAATTTTCTGACAACTTTTCAACATTTTCCCAAACAACACTCTGCAGACTCGTACGACAGTGGGTATGCTATGAAATGACAATTGAAAAGCTCGTACGATAGTTGCAAAACTCACACGATAGTTGCTAGCAGGATTTGACTGTTTTGAATTTGACTAGTAGAAAGACTCGTACGACACTGGGTTCTTTACCATATGATAGTTGGGCAGTAATGAAATGACATTTGATAAAACTTATATGACTTTCTGACTAACCGAGATGACAGTGGACTCTAGAAAAGAATTTTACTTTAGATTTTGCAAATTTTGAGTTTTCATATTTGGATTGTTTGTAAATTTTAATGTCTAGATTTGAGGATTGTAATAGATTTGTTCATTTTCAGTAACCAGATAGATAAGCAAGCACGCAAAATAGCAAGCAAGTGATTTCAAGCATGTCTAAAAATAATGAACAAGGGAAAAAGCAACCTTGCGCATGAACAATCAAGTGACTTATTTGTTCTAATCCTCAGAAGCGTTAATTGTGTATGTTCCAAAAATGTTTTGCAATAATGCACATATACCCTAGAAAATGAAAATTTGGCATCGCTAGGGTTTTTAGTAATGGTTTGACTCTGCAACTTTTATGATCCAAGAGTGTGAACTCCAATACAGGTGCACCAGGGTTTTGACACAGTTCAAGAACTTAATCCTCAGGATCTGCTAAGGAGATCTGACAGCCCAACAAGAGACCACACCTGTGGAGATTTCTTCCAACAGGACATTTATATAGTGGTTGTCACTACCATGGTGAAAATGGCTATTACCACTTGAGGTTCTATCAATGTGGTTGACCCAATTAAGGGAATGTCCACTATGGTTAACCCTCTCTAAAGGTGACTCACAAGATATACCACATGGAGACTAGTTCCAGATTCAAGGATTTGGGTTTCTGGTACTATCCAAAAAGGAAGTAGAGCATAATCCCCTAGCCTTTTCACTTTTAACCCAAACAAAGCAAACAAATTAATCTGACATGCTAAGACCAAGATTATCTCACAAAGATCTATGACGTCAACCCCTTATGATCTATCAACCTCTCCAGAGAGAGAATGCCTTGATCAAAAGTTGAAAACACATGGATCTAGTGGAACGTGAGACTCCCTCAGTATCCTCCCCACCTACGAGGGATCCTTCATTGAGAAGAGTTTCACTGGAAACCCACTCTCTCAAGATCCACAAATAGTGTTCATGGGGCCTAATTACTATGTGTAACAAAGATGCTGAAAGCAAACTATGTTCATTTTTATAGCCCAAATGAAGTTTGTGGTAGGAAAGCAATAAAAATCACTCAAGCTAGACACATGAGATGTTCATTTTAGATCCAAAATCAAAGTCTTATCAGCTGAGATGATTACCTGAATTCTTCACAACACGCTTAGTAGATTTTTACATATTTTTAGCAATTCTTGCACTTTTTCCAATCAAAACCAGTAGGAGTCAATCAAAAATAGAGAATTTCAATTGTTAAGATTAGTTTTTAGTCGAAATCTGAAAACCAAATATGACAAAATGCCCTAAAAAATTAAACAACAATGAAAACTTGGTGCCAAAACTTGTACGACAATGGGTCTGCTTCCAGACAACAGTCCAAAAACTCTCACGACACTGGGTGTATGATGATATGATAGTTGAACTTCCAAATGACAGTGTGTATAGTCTAGAGTGACTCTCGATTCGATAGAATATTGTACGATAATGGGTATAGTCTAAAATGACTTTTGTCAGAAACTCATACGAAAATTGTATGGATAGAATTTAAAAATCATAGTTTTTGGCTCAAAAATTGAGAAGAAAAGATAGAAATTGATAGAATTGAATTGGAAACCTATTTCAGGGCCCCACGGTGGGTGACAAAAATGTATGTGTGAATTTTGTACCTATTCTATAGACACAACACTTCATTAAAACATTAGAGGTTAGCAAAATCAAAATCATGCAATAATTGAAAGCTAAACTAACCAGGTGATTTATTGCCTTCTAGTAGGTGCGAGTATGATGTTCTTAGATTGTATCAAGATCAGTGACCTTGATGACACCTAAATGAAGGATTTAAATGCAAAACTGATATGAAAACTGTATGAATGCAACTAATCTATTTTTTTGATTTTCTATGCAATGATATGATGAAAACTTGATATGAATCTAATCTAGAATGAATTGATATGAAATTGATCCAACAATGATATGAAAATGAATCTAAATGAATGTAAAAACCAAATTGATCTCACAATAGCCTTGATTCACAATAAGCTTTGATTCTCCAAATTCCAATTCTTCAAAATAGTTGTGCAATTCGTAGATGATTTTGGCAGAGTAAGCTCACAAAATTATGAGATGATTTGTGAAGAGCTGAGCCTTGATTTTATAGAAATCCAGGGCTTTGGGAGGTGCATGAAAGAAAGCCATAAATCACCCAAATAAACTCAACTTGATTTTTGAGTTATCTGAAAATAAAGAATAATTTACTCACAAAAACATACAAAAGTAGAGTTTAACTCAAAATAGAGTTTAGCTTTAATTGATAATTGATAGTTGTCTGCTCTTTTGATTATGCATGTTTTATTTATGAATTAATTTAATAATAAAGTGATTTATTTCCAACTTAACTGATTTTGAAAAATAAAACAATTGATTTATGGGTTAATCAATTTTTTTCAAACTTTTATTCAAAAACAATATTATTAAAAATTGACAACTTGCTTTAGTTAATTAAATAAGAATTTAATCAATTATTCATAGGATTTTGGATTTATTGTCAAAATTAAATAATAAAATTTAGGAATAAATAGAATTAACTTTAATTAAACAATTAAGTGGCAGAATTAAATCTAATTAATTAAATATTGAGAATATTCAATTAATCAAACTTTAGGATAAATTGGATGTATCACCAAATAATCATTAAATTAAAGACAATTAAGATAATTAGGAATATTGCTAGGAATATTCCTTGATGCAAAATTTATGATAATCAATTAGGATTTGATGATGTTCAGATGTGCCTTAGGTTAGGACTTCGATGTCAATTTCATTCGATGTGTCGATATAGGAGGTTAATGAACTTATAGCCCATTTTTGCGGTATTACACTTAAGAGTCTCAAGAAATTTTGACAATTATTGTATCATAATAGGATTCATCTGAGGGTTGCACACCCTAGTGTCAAGTAATTCTTACTTAGGAAGGATTCGAATGAAAAGAGAGTTGGCTGGGTAACATGGGTCATGGAGTATGGCATGGATATTCAGGTGACCAAGCTAGTTAGAGGAAAAGGCCAATGTGAGTAGATTACTAATAATGAAGTTTTAGAGCTTGAAGGACAAGCAGATATTGTTTTGGTGCTTGGTATGGCAGCTAATGATGATAGGACAGTGAGCTGGTTGCAAGATATGGTTCATTTTTGAAGACCAGTGAGTGTCCAACTAATTTGGACAAGGCAAAAAGAAGGTATTATCGATTACAATCAATTCCTTTTGTCTTAAATAATGGTGTATTGTACATAAAGGATCACAATGGTGTCCTTCTTAGATGCATTGATTCAGACTAGATTGTAGAACTTTTGCATGAATTCTATGATGGTCATTCAGGGGGTCATTTTTCCCCTAGGAGTGCAGCATATAAGATCCTAAGAGGTGGTTATTATTGGCCTGGCATTTTTAAAGAAAGCCATGCATATGTGAGGAAGTGTGTGAAATGTGCCATGTTTACAGGAAAAGAAAGGCTGCCATCTTTTCCTTCGCAGCCAATTAAAATAGAACAACCTTTTCAAAAGTTGGGTGTTGACTTCATAGGGCCTATCAATCCTCCATCAAGTGTGGGGAATAAGTGGATAATTACTGCCACCGATTATTTCACATGCTGGATAGAGGTAGTAGCACTAAAGGAGGCAAATGAGATAGTTGTCCTAAATTTTTATGATGATATTGTGAATAGATTTGGAGTTCCTGACTCTATAATCTCTAATAATGTGCTTGCTTTCATTGGTTTGAGGGTAATTGAATGGGCACTCAAGCATGGAATTTTCTCAGTACTAGTTCCAACTATTATCCACAAGGTAATAGATTAGTAGAGTCTATAAACAAGAACTTAATGAGAATTATCAAAAGAAGTCTGCATGAGAATCAACATGATTGGCACTCCAAGTTGAAGGTTGCCTTATGGGTGGAAGGGATTACTCCAAAGCAAGTTATTTGGAACTCACCTTATCTATTAGTTTATGGAAAGGAAGCTTGATTGTCTATTAAAATGGATTTTCCAGGACTTGATCTTGCTACTCAATTGGTTCCTTTTGAGGAAGGAGATCCTATGTAGGTGCATTATGCAAAGTTGATGGAATTGGAGGAAAGTAGAAGGAAAGCAATGAAAACTATGGAATTCCAGTAGATCCAAGTTAAGAAAATCTTTTACAGAAAAGCAAGATCCAGAGATTTCAATGTGGGATACATTGTTCTCAAGTGGGATGAATTCAAGAGAAAACTGGGTAAGCATACTAAATTTGATTCATCTTGGGGAGGCCCGTTTGTGATTACAGAATGCAAGGAACATAACAATTTTTAGCTATCAACTCTTAAAGGGGAAAATTTGCCTATACCAGTCAATGGTATTCACCTCAAACCTTGTTTTGAGGTATGTCCTACTTTCTAAATCCTAGAGTTTCTGAATAAGGTGCATTTGTACCATTTTTTAAAAAGTTTTCTTTTCCTAGGTGTTAGTAGTTAGTCTTTAGTCGAAGATACTTTTAATAGCATTCATACATATTATGGTGCCTACATATCAAAAAACTATGCCATACATGTAGGAGATTCTTCTCAACTATCATATGCTATGCAACATTCATATATAGGCATCATATGATACATACCTACCTGCTGCTAAGAGTATTTTTGTCACTAGTTTCAGTTAGTTTTTTTTAGTTTTCCATAAGTGTTTTCAGAACACAAGCTGCCATGTTTTTTTCAGAAAAGAATAGATAGGTGGTGAATATCAATATTTTATAACATTCTAAGTGCACACCTATTCCTTGGGATAGGGGAGCCGTACTACCAAAAGCAGTAAATCTACACTTAAAATCCTATCCTACATTGATATTTATCAATCACCTATCCTCTAAGTTGAGTGTTGCATCTTTTTTACCCACTGCCCAATGGATATGTTAAGGCTACTGGTTTCATGTATAGCAGGCATAAATACAACAAAGGTCACCAAAAATATTATCAAAATTTCACTACCTTTGCATTTTTTCTATAAAAGACATATTTTGGAATCAATTGACCTCATTTATTGATATACCACCAGTTCCTATGCAACTAGAAAAATAAATACACTGTGAATTTATGAAAAGAATCATTTAATTTTTATTGACCAATGATATATGTTTTTTTTGAGTTCGTTCATTTAAAAATTTAAACACATGTATTTAAGATCAATTCAGAAAAGACTCACACAAGTTGTGAGCATAGCCTATTTTTTCTCCTACAGATTTAAAACAGCATTAAAAGATAGAATAGGGGAAGAGAGATAGGTCAAGAGTAACCAGTCATTGTCTATTTCTTTGATTGGTTAGTGCAGTTGTTGGTCTTGAATTTTTCCTTATTCTGCAAGTCTCCCGAGAAGCTCCTGAATCCTATAAAATTGAAAAAACAATTATGTTAGATCCTGATATGGATCTAAGCAATGACTACTTGTCTAAACTACTCTACATATGCTGCCTTTAAGGATGTCCTAAATCTGAAGAGAGAAAAAAAAATCAGAACACCCTCAATGCTTGTGAGAAAGAAATATTTATGCTACTGTGTTTGTTCCATGTGAAGGAACATAATTATTCCAATGTGTATGTGCCCTTAACTGAGGCTCCCCTTAGGTATGAGCCCGACATATGCATTGGAAGAATTACTTTAATAGGTGTTGAAAGCAAGAAGGAAATATATAATTTTAAAGGGACATATTACTTATGATATGAAACCTTTCATTATAATCAAATTTGACAAGAAGACATTAAAGGGACAAGTCAATCTTAGCTTGGAACCCTTTGTTCCAGATACAATAGCAATAGAATTCAAAGGATAAACATAAAGCAAGCACTAAGAAATGGATGAATGCGAGATGTTGTCAAATACTAGCAAGTGGCCTGAATTTACATAAGGAGGTCAAGAGTGCATTCTATTTCAATCAACAAATCTAATCTTTTAGTTTGCAAGGGGGGAAAGGAAATGGATTAATCATTTATGATGAACAATCAAGGTCTTCAACAAAAGTTCATAAATTTCAAAACATAATATAAGGCTAAAGGAAGGGGATATATTAGGAAAGCTGTGATGTTACACAAATACAAGAAGCAAAACTATCTACAAGGAAAAACAAGATCAGTATTAAAGATTATGCAAGTACACCAGAGGCATACAACAAAGGCAAACATATATATATATATATAATAGTGGCATGTTGTCTTTCTTTTTAAGATGTCAATCATGTTAAGAAATGTAAAATTCACAAAATTATCAGCATCAGAGGTTTTAAAGCATAACTGAAGAGACTATGTTCATAATTGTTTTGAGTATTTTTAGATCAAATAATGTGCATCTACAGCAAAAGGATAGCAACAAGTAGTAAATAATCATGATTCAAAAATTACAAAATGACAACAGTATGTAGTGCTCTAGAGCAAGGGATTGTGGGAAGAACGACAGCCAAGGGTTTATTCAAAAAGTTTCTCATGAAAATAATTTGGTTCATGCTGTGAAGTTGACAACTCTCAAGCTGCGAGGAAATTTGTTAATCCAAAAGTCTCAATACCAGCATATGGATCTGTCACTTTGGGTTATGAGTTTAAATTAAATCTTCATCTTAGAAGAGAGTATGTGGATTATGTTTTTGAATAAAATGGAGAACATGAAGATAACAGTGATAAATTCACGCATGAGAATAAACAAATGGTGGAAATGTCAAATTGTAACTTCTAAATAGGTCAAAGAATGAGCAGATTAAAAACAATTTTCTAAAGCCTCTATTTAGTTATTTCCATGGATTTAAGGGGCTGCTGGTTATGTTTCAAAGAAATCCACAGAAATAGTTACAGGAAGTGCCCAGCTCAAGCAAGGAGAATGTGAAGAAATTACAAGTCCATAATAGCCTACAGAGAAGAAAGGAAAGTAAACAGTAAGTAGTTCTTCATAGTTTAATACATTTTCTCCATACCCAGATGCATATTTCTAGGAAATGCAAGGAAGAGAACCATCTTTAAACTCTCAGATACCATTAGCAAATACCATGGAGATGAGAGCATGTTGTTTCTTACAAATCCACAATAGTCACAGTATATGATGAAGCAGTAAAAGTCATGAAAATTTTAATATTTATAGTGAAAATGGAGCTTTAAATAGTCATGACAGTCTGGAAGATGAGTGATTTTGGATTACATAGTTCCTAAGAGTGCAGCAAATTAACTTCAACAATGGTAGCCAAATAACAAACAAGACCCACCAGCAGCAGCTTTAATAGGATGGATTAGACTAAGGCTTGATAATAAGCACTGGTATTTCCAGCCACAAATGCAGAAATCCTGCAACACAAAAGCTTTAGCAATGATGGTGGCTTCACATTAACAGCAAAGAAAAAGAGAAAATGAAATACACCATGGTTTCCAGCAGGTAAAAACTCTCAACAATGGTGACTACATAAGGGTTTCGAAACCCTTCTCCATAGCTCATGTTTAAATCATGAAGTAAATAAAGTGATCCCTTTTTCTTTGTTTTAGGACTAAATGACAATATTCAATATTCTATATGTATTTTGAAATCTGGGGTCCTTTATTTTTGTCGGATTCCTTTCAAGCTTATAAGTAAATAAATTAATTCATGCACTTTTCTATTAATTAACATAGGGGATATAGTGATATATTACTTGCATCAAGTGATGTTTTATTATATTATTTACGTTAATTTATTAAATGAATTAATTTATTTTCATTTTAATATTTGCAAATGATTGTAATTAAATAAACAATTAATTGATATTGTTATAAATCAATTAATTATTATTTAAAAGATTGCAAAGATTAAAATATAAAAAATTAGAGGTTGATTTATTATTCCTTAAGTCAATTTTTGAATTTGGAGGGATAAGAGTGCTTTAATAGCTTGAAGACTTCTTCTTATGAGTTGGATGAGGTGTCCAGACATCTTGAGGGTATATAGGATTTGTTGAGTCCTTTTAGAGCTGGATGAGCAGATCTAGGAACTTCTTGAGTTCTTGTAGGACTTATGGATCGGATTTGACTTTGTCTTAACAATTGAGAGGTCATTATGGCCTTTTAGAGCCTTTTGAGGGTAGTTTCTGTGAGTCACCAAGATGGTTTATGACTTAGTGGAGATTTTTTAGAGGTGGGAGTTTATTTTATGAGTTAATAGTTCCTCTTTTCTAGGCTATATTTTGGCATCCGACCCAAGGATTGGGTATTGTACTTAGTGATTTTTTTGACTCACTTTTCATTAGTTCTGATTATGCAAAGGTAGGCTTTTGTGACATGTTTTTGTCCTTGGCAATTTTATGCAGAGATTCCTAACTCTTTTTGGAGACTGATATATATATTGACAGCATTTTGAAGCAGTGTTCTATCAAAGTGAAAGCCCTCTTTCTTTTTGTGATTATGTGTCAAGTGCATGATTGATGGGAATAGTAAGTGAGTTGATAACTCCTTGTTGTTTTTGTCTCAGCTATTACTTGGTTGCATGAATGTATGTTGCTTGCAGGTTATAATTTGTGTCCAAAAAATTCATAGGGTTTTCTTGTGAAGAGTTTTCTTCCTTTTTTATTCTATTAAGGACCTCTTTATGAAATATTTATGCAGATCTATATGCAACAGAAGTGTTTTATTCATTGAGGTAGAGTTTAAAGTTTCATGCTCTATCATTATCTATCAAGTTTTCTTACTCTTTGGTGTATCACCTAATTTTCCTAAGTTTAGTTTTAGTTTGCATGTTCATTTATGCAACTTCTATCTCTTTTCCCATAAGTTTAAGTTAGTTTTTAGGACTTATCAGTGATTATCCAATAGGAACCAGCCTAGAACCTAGAGGTTTCATTTCAAGCTATGCATTTCCCACATGCAGAAATGAATCTCATGGTAGGCAAAATTGTTGAACTTGTCTAGTTTAACAGGGTGCAAATTTTAGCCTTAACAATTTTGGCACGCTCGATGGGATAGTATAGATAGTAGTTCTATAATCTTTTATTTTCTGGTTTTACTAATTAACCTACAAATTTTTAGTCATTTCGAAGAAGTATTTAAAGCATAGTTGGTGACTCCATTGGTGAAGAATTAGTAGTATCACCATTGCTTAAAGTTTTTTATGAGAAAAATTGAGACAAGAAGCTCAAATACATTTGAATATCTGCAGTTGGATACAGCCAAAAGAAAGGGCAGAGCTCTCAAATGAACTCCACATACAAAGAGGTTTCAATCTTCACCTCCAAGAGTTTATATAAGAAGGGGAAGGCCAAAGGAAAGAGAAAATTCTTGAAGGCATTCAACATCACCAACTATAAGAATAGAATACTCTAATTCTTTTGAGATCTTTGTATCACAGACCAATCTTGGTACTACTTTTGTTTCAGTAGGAAGTACTTCTTCAGCATTTTCAAGTACTATATTAGCTAGTTTGAGCTCAGTTTTAGCAAGTGCTTCAACACAGTCTCACACTATGGTTGTTCCTAGAGCCTTTTCTTTTGTGTCATTTGATCAAGGCAGTCCCTTGAACCTTGTTGCACACAATGATATACCTTTAGCAGCTTTGAAAGTGCTACCAAGCTTCACAGGGGAGAGTCAAACAACCGCTTTGGAGCATATTAGAGATGTGGCTTCCCTCTGTAATGTACATCATGTGACACAAGATAATGTTGCAGTTAGATTATTAGCAGCTTCATTCAAAGGAAAAACATTGGAATGGTTTAAGAATTTACATGTGGCCTCCATTTCCACCTGGGATGAATTGGGTGATGTCTTCACCAATTTTTTTGAAGACAAGTCAGATCATTTATCACTTGTAGAATAGTTCACAACCATTAAACGAGCCCCACAAGAGCAGATGACTAATTTCAATTCCCATTTCAGAAAACATGGAATAGAATACCAATGGCAATAAGGGCAAGTGCAAATTATGCTTTTCAATACTACCTAAAGAGCTTGAATAGTGAAATTTTAGTGATGATTCAGTCTATTGGAGGTACCTCATTGCCACAAGCTTTTAATCTTGTTGTTAGAGCCAAAAATAGCCTTATACAGGTGGGTAAAATAGCCCCTAGGCCTCCTATACCTTACGTTCCTAATATCCAATCAAATATGCCTCTTAATATACCACCAATGGCTCCTTTACCTATTGTTCCAGCTAGTTCTACTATTGGGGATTATGAAAATACAGCAGCTGATCCATCAAATGAGCTATAGGAAATTAAGAGCAGCCAGAAAAACATAGAGAGTATACTGCAAGCCTTGGGAAATGAGTTAACTAGTATGAAGAAGTAGCAAAATCAAGGTCTGAGGCCAGAATTTCAACAGTATAATCAACAGCAAGTAGTTAATCATCCATATCAAACTCAAGGCCAGGGACATCAATACTAGTAGAATAGGCAGCCATATCAAGGGAATTATCAAGGATAGTGGCAAAATGTTAATCAACAGCCTTTTCAGCCATACAATCCAGCACCACTAAATGCTACAAATCTGGTTAGAGATATAGTACCTACTCAAAACAACTTGATATCAGAGGTAGATTGGTGTTATCCATGAAATTAGGCAGATAATCAATCTACATGTTCAAATGGGGTGATTAACCAAGCTCTCATGGTCCAAAATGTTGCAAGTTCACAGCCGGATGCATCTTCTAGTGGACCTGAACAATAGCAAGATATACACACCATTTAGATTGGATTCCTTAATTGGTAAGGAGAGGAGTTTTGTGGATAGAATGGTGAATCATCAATTGCAACCAATACCTGAGCAAAGAAAAGGGCTCTAGAAATGGATCAAACAACTAGTAAGGATAAGGAAGCTATGACTACAGGACCATCACTTACACCTAATCCAAGTATTTTACAAAATTCTGTAAGTCAATCAATTAGCAACTAGAAGGTACATTTAGCTATACCTTATAACAATGTTGACAACATGAAAATAATGAATGTGTCAATGACTATGTGGAATTCTCTCTCTATTTATGGGCAAGCTAAAATGTTGAAAAAAGCATTGAGTGGAGTAGATATGCAAGATCAAGATGCTTATGATCGTTTGAAGGTAGTTATGAAAAATGTTGAGCAAGCATCTATTGAGGAAAGCAAGTTAAAAAATACTGTTCAAGGTAAGGATGTGAGACCTCCTCCATTCTATGTTTCCGTAATAATTGGAAAAAATTTAGTACATAATTGTATGGTTGATAGTGGGGATACTTGTACTGTGATGCCTAGGAAGGTAGTTGATCAGTTAGAATTGAAATATGAACCTATTGGAAAGGGAGTATTCCAATTAGATGGCACATCTATGAATTCTATAGGTCTCATTAAAAATGCTAGTTTAACCTTACATGATTGCCCTACTTTCTCTATTCCACAAGACATATTTTTTATAGATTTACCTCCCTATTTTGGTCTTTTCTAATCAAGAGAATTTAAAGCCAAGATAGGAGGTTATTTTTCATCTAATTAGTCTCACATGATTTTTTGCACCCGATATGGAACAAAGGTTAATATAAAGTTTGAGTTACTTGCAAAGGATATAATAGAGCCTTACAGGCCTAGTACGGTAAATACAAATTATGTCAATTTTGGCCAAGATAATCATGATGTCCTTGTTTCATGTACATCTATTATTGAAATTCTTGATATACTTTTAGATGAGTTGGCTATAGAGAATTCTTTTGAAACTAATTCTACTTCTGTTCTAGATGCTGGAATGGGTAATTACATGTTCCAAGAAGCTGGTTTGGTAATGCCAAACTTAGTTAAAAAGGTAGAAACTAATTTTGAATAGAAAAACAAGGTTTGGAATATGTTTTTTGACAGATCTAGAAGTAAACATGGTGCTGGTGGAGGTGCAATGTTAGTATCTCTCGATGGAGAAAAGTATTATGCAACCTTTAGATTTGGTTCCTCCTGCACTAACAATACCACAAAGTATGAAGGTTTGATTAACAGATTGGAATGGGAATGAAAGAGGGGTATTAAAGTTCTGAAGGTTCATGGTGATAGTGAATTAGTAGTAAATCAACTAAGAGGACTAGTTTATGTGAAAAATGATACTTTGAAAGCATATAAACTTAGAGTATGGGATGTCATTGAAGATTTCTCTTCTTTCAATATTGTTGCAATTCCTAGGAAACTGAATCAACATGCTGATAGGTTGGCAGCTACAGGGGCACAATTTGATATTACTAACAATGCTAAAAGGGGGTCTAATCAACAACATATAAATATTATTATTAGGCCTTCAATTCCTAATAATAATGTAAACTGGCAAGTTTTTGAAAGTGATGAGCAGATCTTGCAATTTCTGCTAGAAGATGTTTTGCAGCTTCTAATCAGGATAGGCTGAAGCAAAATTATAAAGACCAACTGGTGCAACTTAAGTCCAACAAGTTGCCTAAAGGTTTGGTTTACTTGGAATCTATAGTCAATTTAGATGATCAGGCTAAAAAGGACACAACCAGTTTGTTGGTTTTTCAAGAACATTATGAAAGTTTGGAGGTTGCACAGGGGAAAAGCTTAAAGTTTGGTAAGGTGAGTACTCCTTTGGAAAAATAGTCTTATGTTTAAATTTTTTAGGAGTTTGTAGATGTGTTTGCATGGGAATATGGTGATTTAAGAGGTTTTAATCTTGAGTTAGCATAGCACACTATAGAGATCAAGCCTAATGCTAAGCCTATAAGACAAAGACAAAGACCTGTCAATCCCAAATTAGAGCCATTAATGAAAAAAAAAGTGTTTAGGCTGATTGAGAGTGGCATTATTTTCTCAATCAAACATGCTAGATGGATGTCCAATCTCATCCCTGTTAGAAAGAAGAATGGGGAGTTGAGATTATGTGTAGACTTCAAGGATTTGAATAGAGCATCATTGAAGGATAGGCATCCCCTTCCTTCTATGGAACAAATACTTTAGTATGTTGCTGGTTCAGAATGCTTCTCTTTCTTAGATGGTTATTCGGGGTATAACCAGATGCTAGTTAAAAGTGAAGATCATTATAAGACTACTTTTACCACAAAATGGGGTACCATGGCATACAAAAGAATGCCTTTTGATTTGTCAAATGCAGGGGCAACATTCCAAAAAGCCATGGATATGGCATTTAGTAATCTAATGTACCAGTTTGTATTTGTATATCTTGATGATATCATAGTCTACTCTAAAAAGGTTGCAGATCATCTTGGTCAGTTGAGGCATATTTTTTAGCATTGTAGAGAGTTTGGTATCTCATTAAACCCCAAAAAATGTGTTTTTGTTGTGCATGAAGGTAAAGTTTTGGGTTATGTAGTTTCCAAGCAAGGGGTTACAGTGGATCCTCAGAGAGTAGCATCCATTTTAGAGTAACCATTGCCACGCCATAAGGAGTTCCACTCTTTCATTGGAAGGATTAATTTTGTAAGGCAATTCTTACCTAACATTGTAGATTTATTAGAGCCACTGACAACTTTACTTAAAAATAATGTTGCTTTCAATTGGACAAAAGAAGAAAAGGATAGTTTTCAAGTTATTAAAGAGTCCTTAGCAGCAGCTCCTGCTTTAGTAAATCTTGATTTCAGAAAAGATTTCATTTTGTATGCATATGGCGATCATGAAACTATTTCTACAATGTTGGTACAACAAAATGCAGAAGGACTGGAGCAGCCAATAGCCTCTTTTAGCAAAGGATTAGAAGATTATGAACAAAGGTTTAGTTTTGTGGAAAAACATGTCCTTGCTATTGTTAAGAGTCTCAAGAAATTTTGACACTTTTTGTCTCATAACAAGATTCATTTGAGGGTTGCACACCCTAGTGTCAAGGAATTCTTACTCAGTAAGGATTTGAATGAAAAGAGAACTAGTTGGATAACACGAGTCACAGAGTATGACATGGATATTCAGGTGACCAAGCTAGTTAGAGGAAAAGGCCTATGTGATCAAATTGTTGATAATGAGGTTTCAGAGCTTCAAGGACAAGCAGATACTATTTTGGTGCTCAGTATGGTAGCTGATGATGATAGGACAATGAGCTGGTTGCAAGATATGGTTCATTTTTTGAAGACCATTGAGTGTCCAGATAATTTGGACAAGCCAAAAAGAAGGTATTATTGGTTACAATCAATTCCTTTTGTCTTAATTAATGATGTATTGTACAAAAAGGATTACAATGGTGTCCTTCTCAGATGCATTGATTCAGACCAAATTATAGACATTTTGCATGAATTCCATGATGGTCATATAGGGGGTCATTTTTCCCCTAGGACTACAACATATAAGATCCTAAGAGGTGGTTATTATTGGCCTGACATTTTTAAAGATAGCCATGCATATGTGAGGAAGTGTGTGAAATGTGCCATGTTTACATGGAAAGAAAGGATACCCGCTTTGCCTTTGCAGCCAATTAAAACGGAACAACCTTTTCAAAAGTGGGGTGTTGACTTCATAGGGCCTATAAATCCTTTGTCAACTGCGGGGCATAAGTGGATAATTACTGGCACTGATTATTTCACATGTTGGAGAAAGGCAGTAGCACTAAAGGAGGCAAATGAGACAACTATCCTAAATTTTTATGATGATATTGTGAATAGATTTGGAGTTCCTGACTCTATAATCTCTGATAATGTGCTTTCTTTCATTAGTCTAAGAGTAATTGAATGGGCACTCAAGCATGAAATTTTTTTCAGTACTAATTCCAACTATTATCCACAAGTTAATGGATTAGCAGAGTCTACAAACAAGAACTTAATCAGAATTATCAAAAGAACTATGCATGAGAATAAGCATGATTGGAACTCCAAGTCGAAGCTTGCCTTATTGGTGGATAGAATTACTCGAAAGCAATTTATTGGGAACTCACCTTATCGGTTAGTTTATGGAAAGGAAGCTTGGTTGTCTATTGAAATAGAGTTGTAAGCACTTGATCTTGCTACTCAGTTGGTTCTTTTTGAGGAAGGAGATCCTATGAAGGTGCATTATGCATAGTTGATGGAATTGGGTGAAAGTAGAAGGAAAGCAATACAAACTATGAAATTCCAGCAAATGCAAGTTAATAAAAGCTCTGATAGAAAAGTGAGATCCAGAGATTTCAATGTGTGAGACATTATTCTCAAGTGGGATGAATTCAAGAGCAAACTAGGTAAGCATACTAAATTTGATTCATTTTGGGGATGCTCATTTGTGATTACAGAATGCAAGGAACATAACACTTTTCAGCTATCATCTCTTGAAGAGGAAAATTTTCCTATACCAGTCAATGGTATTCACCTCTCAAACCTTGTTTTGAGGTATGTCCTACTTTTTAAATCCTAGAGTTTCTAAATAAGGTGCAGCTGCACCATTTGCTTTGAAGTTTTCTTTTCCTAGGTGTTAGTAGTTAGTCTTCGGGAGAAGATACTTTTAACAACATTCATACATATTATGGTTCCTACATATCAAAACACTATGCCATACATGTAGGAGATTCTTCTCAACTATCATGTGCTATTCAACATTCATATATAGCCATCATATGATACATACCTACCTATTGTTAAGAGTGTTTCTATCACTGGTTTCAGTTAGTTTTTTCTAGTTTTCCATAAGTGTTTTCAGAACACAACTTGCCATGTTTTTTTTAGAAAAGAATAGATGGTTGGTAAATATCAATATCTTATAACATTCTGAGTGCACACCTATTCCTTGACATAGGGGAACCGTACTACCACAAGCCATAAATCTGCACTCAAAAGCCTATCCTACATTGATATTTATCAGTCACCTATCCTCTAAGTTAAGTGTTGCATCTTTTTGACCCACTGCCCAATCGATATGTTAAGGCTACTGGTTTCATGTATAGTAGGCATACATCCAGCAAAGGTCACCAAAAATATTATCAAAATTTCACTACCTTAGCATTTTTTCTATAAAAGACATATTTTGGAATCAATTGACCTCATTTATTAATATACAACCAGTTAATATGCAACCAGCAAAATAAATACACTGTGAATTTTTGAAAAGAATCATTTCATTTGTATTGAACAATGATAAATGTTTTTTTTGAGTTTGTTCATTTGAAAATTTAAACACATGTATTTAAGATCAATTTAGAAAAGACTCACACAAGTCATGAGCATAGCCTATTTTTTCTCCTACAGATTTAAAAGAGCATTAAAAGACAGAATCGGAGAAGAGAGATAGGTCAAGAGTAACCAGTCATTGCTTGTTGCTTTGATTGGTTAGTGCTGCTGTTGGTCTTGTACTTTTCCTTAGTCTGCAAGTCTCTCGACAAGCTCCGAAATCCTATAAAATTGAAAAAACAATGATGTTAGATCCTGATATGGATCTAAGCAATGACTAGTTGTCTAAACCACTCTGCATATGCTACCTTTAAGGCTGTCCTAAATCTGAAGAGAGAAAAAAAAATTAGAACACCCTCAATGCTTGTGAGAAAGAAATATTTATGCTAATGTATTTGTTCCATGTGCAGGAACATAAGTATTCCAATGTGTATGTACCCTTAACCGAGGCTCCCCTTGGGTATGAGCCCGACATACACATTGGAAGAATTACTTTAACAGGTGTTGAAAGCAAGAAGGAAATATATAATTTTAAAGGGACATATTAATTCTAATATGAAACCTTTCATTATAATCAAATTTGACAAGAAGACATTAAAGGCACAAGTCAATCTTAGATTGGAAACTTTTGTTCTAGATACAATAGCAACAAAATTCAAATGATAAACATAAAGCAAGCACTAAGAAATCGATGAACGCAAGATGTTGTAGGATACTAGCAAGTGGCCTGAATTTACAGGAGGATGTCAAGAGTGCATTTTGTTTCAGCCAACAAATCTAAGCTATTTGTTTGCAAGGGGGAAAAGGAAATGGATTAATCATTTATGAGTAATAGTCAAGGTCTTCAACAAAATTTCATAACTTTCAGAACATAATATAAGACTGAAGGAAGCAGATATATGAGGAAAGTTGTGATGTTACAAAAATACAAGAAGTAAAACTATCTACAAGGAAAAATAGGATCAGCATTAAATATGATGCAAGTACACCAAAGGCATACAACAAAGGAAAAAATATATATATATAACAGTGGCATGTTGTTTTTCTTTTTAAGATGTCAATCATGTTAAGAAATGTAAAAGTCACAAAATTATCAGCATCAAAGGTTTTAAAGTGTAACTGAAGAGACTATGTTCATAATTGTTTTGAGTATTTTCAGATCAAATAATGTGCATCTACAACAAAAGGATCACAAAATGTAGTAAATAATCATGATTCAGAAATTACAAAATGACAACAGTATGTAGTTCTCTGGAGCGAGGGATTGTGGGAAGAATGACAGCCAAGGGTTTATTCAAAAAGTTTCCCATGAAAAGAATTTGGCTCATGCTGTGAAGTTGACACCTCTCAAGCTAGAAGGAAATTTTTTAATCCAAAATTCTCAATACCAACATATGGATCTGTCACTTTGGGTTATGAGTTTAAATTAAATCTTCATCTTAGAAGAGAGTATGCGAGTTATGTTTTTGAAGAAAATGGAGAACATGAAGATGAAGTGATAAATTCATGCATGAGAATAAACAAATGGTGGAAATGTCAAATTGTAACTTATATGCAGGTCAAAGAATGAGTAGATTAAAAACAATTTTCTAAAGCCTCTATTCAGTTATTGCCACAGATTTAAGGGGCTGCTAGATATGTTTCAAAGAAATCCACAAAAATAGTTGCAGGAAGTGCCTAGCTCGAGCAAGAAGAGTGTGAAGAAATTACAAGTCTAGAATAGCCTACATCAAAGAAAGGAAAGTAAAAAGTAAGTAGTTCTTTATAGTTTAATACATTTTCTCCATACCCAGATGCATATTTCTAGGAAAATGCAAGGCAAAGAACCAGCTTTAAACTCTCAAATACCATCAGCAAATACCATGGAGATGAGAGCATGTTGTTTCTTACAAATCCACAATATTCACGGTATATGAAGTAGTAAAAGTCATGAAAATTTATGTATTTACAGTGAAATGGAGCTTTAAATAGTCATGACAATCTGAAAGAGGAGTGATTTTGGCTTACCCAGTTCTTGAGAGTGCAGCAAATTAACTTCAACAATGGTAACAAAATGAAAAACAAGAACCACCGACGGTAGCTATAATAGGATGGATTAGAATAAGCCTTGATAGTAAGCATTGGTATTTCTAGCCACAAATGTAGAAATCCTCTAGAAAAAATCCTTTAGCAATGATGGCGGCTTCACATTAACAGCAAAGAAACAAAGAAAATGAAATACACCATGGTTTCCAGCAGGTAAAAACTCTCAATAATGGCGACTACATAAGGGTTTCAAAACCCTTCTCCATAGCTCACATTTTCTTCCAAGAAGAAATCATGAAGTGAATAAAGTGATCCCTTTTTTTTTCTTTTAGGTCTAAATGAGAATATTCAATATTCTATATGTATTTTGAAATCCGGGGTCCTTTAGCTTCATCGGATTCCTTTCAAGCTTATAAGTAAATAAATTAATTCATGTACTTTTATATTAATTAACATAGGTGATATAGTGATATATTACTTGCATCAAGTGATGTTTTATTATATTATTTATGTTAATTTATTAAATGAATTAATTTATTTTCATTTTAATATTTACAAATGATTGTAATTAAATAAAAATTAATTGATATTGTTATAAATCAATTAATTATTATTTAAAAGATTGCAAAGATTAAAATATAACAAATTAGAGATTGATTTATTATTTCTTAAGTCAATTTTTGAATTTGGAGGGATAAGAGTGCTTTAATAGCTTGAAGACTTCTTCTTATGTGTTGGATGAGGTGTCCAGACATCTTGAAGGTATATAGGATTTGTTGAGTCCCTTTAGGGTTGGTAGAGCCGATCTAGGAACTTCTTGAGTTCTTGTAAGACTTATTTGTCGGATTTGACTTTGTCTTGACAGTTGAGAGGTCATTATGGCCTTTTAGAGCCTTTTGAGGGCCATTTTCATGAGTCACTAGGGTGGTTTATGACTTAGTGGAGCTTTTTTAGAGGCGGGACTTTATTTCATGAGTTAATAGTTCCTCTTTTCTAGGTTATTTTCTGGCATCTGACCCAAAGATTGGGTATTGTACTTAATGAGTTTTTTGACTCACTTTTCATTAGTTTTGATTATGCAGAGGCAGGCTTTTGTGACATGTTTTTGTCCTTGGCAATTTTATGCAGAGATTTGTAACTCTTGTTGGAGACTGATATATGTATTGATAGCATTTTGAAGTAGTGTTCTATCAAAGTGAAAGCCCTCTTTCTTTCTATGATTATGTGTCAAGTCCATGATTGATGTGAATAGTAAGTGAGTTGATAACTCATTGTTTTTGTCTCAGGTATTACCTGGTTGCAGGAATGTATGTTGTTTGCATGTTATAATTTGTGTCCAAAAAACTCATAGGGTTTTCATGTGAAGATTTTTCTTCCTTGTTTATTCTATTAAGGACCTCTTTATGAAATATTTATGCAGACCTATATAGAACAGAAGTATTTTATCCATTGAGGTAGAGTTTAAAGTTTCATGATCTATCATTATCGATCATGTTTTCTTAATCTTTGGTGTATCACCTAATTTTCCTAAGTTTAGTTTTAGTTTGCATGTTCATTTCTGCAACTTCAATCTCTTTTCCCATAAGTTTAAGTTAATTTTGAGGACTTATCAGTGATTATCCAATTGTAACTGGCCTAGAACCTAGAGGTTTCATTTCAAGTTATGCATTTCCCACATGTAGAAATGAATCCCATGTTAGGCAAAATTGTTAAACTTGTCTAGTTTAATAGGGTGCAAATTTTTAGCCTTAACAGTTTTGGCATGCTCAGTGGGACAGTATAGATAGTAGTTCTATAATCTTTTACTTGTTCATTTTACTGTGCAACCTACAAATTTTTAGTCATTTCAAAGAAGTATTTAAAGCATAGCTGGAGACTCCATTGGTGAAGAATCAGTAGTATCAGTGCTAGTTAAAGTTTTTTATGAGAAAAATTGAGACAAGAAGCTAAAATACATTTGAATATCTATAGCTAGATACACCCAAAAGGAAGGGTAGAGTTATCAAATGAACTCCACATTAAAAGAAGGTTCAATCTTCACCTCCAAGAGTTTATATAAGAAGGGGAAGGCCAAAGGAAAGAGAAAATTCTTCAAGGCATTCAGCATCACCAACTATAAGAATAGAATACTCTAATTCTTTTGAGATATCTATATTAGAGAGCAATCTTGGTACTATTTTTATTTTAGTAGCAAGTACTTCTTCAGCATTTTCAAGTACTATAGCAGGTAGTTCAAGCTCAATTTCAGCAAGTGCCTCAACATAGTCTCACACTATGGATGTTCCTAGAGCCTTTTCTTTTGTTCCATTTGATTAAGGCAATCCCTTGAACCTTATTGCACATAATGATATACCTTTAGCAGCTTTGAAAGGGCTACCAAACTTCATAAGGGAGGGTCAAACAACTACTTTGGAGCATATTAGAGATGTGGCTTCCCTCTGTAATGTACATCATGTGACACAGATAATTTTGTAGTCAAATTATTGGCGGCTTCATTCAATGGAAAAGCATTAGAATGGTTTAGGAATTTACATGTGGCCTCCATTTCCACCTGGGTGAATTGGGTGATGCCTTCACCAAGTTTTTTGAAGACAAGTCAGATCATTTGTCACTTGTAGAATAGTTAACAACCATTAAAAGATCCCCACAAGAGCAGATGACTAATTTCAATTCCTATTTTCAGAAAACATGGAATAGAATACCAGTGGTAGTAAGGCCAAGTGTGGATTATGCTATTTTGTACTACCTAAAGAGCTTGAATAGTGACATTTCAATGATGATTCAGTCTATGGGAGGTACCTCATTACCATAAGCTTTTAAGCTTGTTGTGAGAGCCGAAAATAGCCTTATACAGGTGGGTAAAATAGCCCCTCGACCTCCTATGCCTTACTTTCCTAATATCCAATCAAATATGCCTCTTAATATACCACCAATGGATCCTTTACCTACTATTCTAGTTAGTTCTACTAATGGGGGTTATGAAAATACAGTAGTTGGTCCATCAAATGAGCTGCAAGAAATTAAGAGTAGCCAGCAAAAGATAGAGAATATACTGCAGACCTTGGGAAATGAGTTAACCAGTATGAAGAAGTAGCAAAATCTAAGTCTGAGGCCAGTGTTTCAATAGTATAATCAGCAAGAAGGAGTTAATCCTCCATATCAAACTCAAGGCTAGGGATATCAATACCACTAGAATACACATCCATATTAAGGGAAATATAAAGAATAGTGGCAAAATGTTAATCAATGACCTTTTTAGACATACAATCCAGCACCATTAAATGCTACTAATCTGGTTAGAGATATAGTACCTTCTCAAATAACTTGATATTAGAGGCAGATTGGTGTTATCCATGCAATCAGGCACATAATCAATCTACATGTTCAAATGGGTTGATTAACCAAGCTCTCATGGTCCAAAATTCTGGAAGTTCACAACCGGATGCATCTTCTAGTGGACCTGAACAACATCAATATATACAAACCATGGAGACTAGATTCCTTAACTGGCAAGAAGAGGAGTTTTGTGGATTAAATGGTGCATCATCAATTGCAGCTAATACCCGAGCAAAGAAAAGGGCTCTAGACATGGATAAAACAGCTAGTAAGATGCATTCAGAAGATGGACCAATTAGAAACCAGAAGATGCATTCAGTTGTACCTTATAACATTGTGGATAGCATGAAAAGAATAAATGTGTCAATGACTATGTGGGATTCTCTATCTATTCCTGGCCAAGCTGAAATGTTGAAAAAAGCATTGAGTTGGGTAGATATGCAAGATCAAGCTACTTATGACCATATAAAGGTAGTTATGACAAATGTTGAGCAAGCGACTATTGAGGACAGCAAGCTAAAAACTATTGTTCGAGGTAAGGATGTGAGACCTCCGCCATTCTATGTTTCCTTAATAATTGGGAAAAATTTAGTACATAATTGTATGGTTGATAGTGGGGCTACTTGTATTGTGATGCCTAGGAAGGTAACTGATCAGTTAGAATTAAAATATGAACCTATTGGGAGTAGTCCAATTAGATGGCACATCTATGAATTCCATAGGTCTCATAAAAAATGCTAGCTTAACCTTACATGCCTACCCTACTTTCTCTATTCCACAAGACATTTGTGATAGATTTACCTCCCTATTTTGGTCTTTGCTTATCAAGAGAATTTACAGCCAAGATAAGAGGTTATTTTTTATCTGATTGGTCTCACATGATTTTTCACACCCGATATGGAACAAAGGTTAATATAAAGTTTGAGTTACTTGCAAAGGATATAATAAAGCCTTACACGCCTAGTATGGTAAATGCAAATTATCTCAATTTTGGCCAAGATGATCATGCTGCCCCTGTTTCGTATACATCTACTGCTAAAATTTTGGATATACTTTTAGATGAGTGGGTTGTAGAGAATGCTTTTGAGACTAATTGTAGTTACGTTCTAGAAGTTGGAATAGGTAATTACATGTTCCAAGAAGTCAGTTTGGTAATACCAAACTTAGTTAAAAAGGTAGAAATAGTTTTTGAACAGAAAAACAATGTCTAGAATATTTTTTTTGATGGATCCAGAAGTAAACATGGTGCTGGTGGAGGTGCAATGTTGGTATCTCCTGATGGAGCAAAGTATTATGCAGCCTTTAGATTTGGTTTCTCCTGCACTAACAATACCGTAGAGTATGAAGATTTGGTTAACGGATTGGAATGGGCAAGAAAGAGGGGTATTAAAGTTCTGAAGGTTCATGGTGATAGTGAATTAGTAGTAAATCAAGTAAGAGGACTAGTTTCAATGAAAAATGATACTTTGAAAGCATATAAACTTAGAGTATGGGATGTCATTGAAGATGTATTTGCAGCTTCTAATCAAGACAGGCTGAAGAAAAATTATGAAGACCAAGTGGTGAAACTTAAGTCCAACAAGTTTCCTAAAGGTTTGGTTTCCTTGGAATCTATATTAAATTTAGATGATCAAGCTAAAAAGGAAAAAACTAGTTTGCTAGTTTCTCAACAACATTATGAAAGTTTGGAGGTTGCACCAGGGAAAAGCTTAAAGTTTGGTAAGGTGAGTACTCCTTTGGAAAAAGATTCTTATGTTCAAATTTTTTAGAAGTTTATAGATGTGTTTGCATGGGAATATGGTGATTTAAGAGGTTTTAAACATGAGTTAGCATAGCACTCTATAGAGCTCGAGCCTAATGCCAAGCCCGTAAGACAAAGAAAAAGACCTGTCAATCCCAAATTAGAGCCATTAATGTAGAAATAAGTTTTTAGGCTGATTTAGAGTGGCATTATTTTCCCAATCAAACACACTAGTTAGGTGTCCAATCTCATCCTTGTTAGAAAGAAGAATGGAGAGATGAGATTATGTGTAGACTTTAGGGATTTGAATAGAGCATCATTAAAGGATAGGCATCCCCTTCCTTCTATGGAACAAATACTTCATTATGTTGTTGGTTTAGAACACTTCTCTTTGTTAGATGGTTATTTGGGGTATAACCAGATTCTAGTTAAAAGTGAAGATCGGTATAAGACTATTTTTACCACAAAATGGGGTACCATGGCATACAAAAGAATGCCTTTCGATTTGTCAAATGTAGGGGTAACATTCCAAAAATCCATGGATATGGTGTTTAGTAATCTGATCTACCAATTTGTATTGGTATATCTTGATGATATCATAGTCTACTCTAAAAAGGCAACAGATCATCTTGGTCAGTTGAGGTAGATTTTAGAGTGTTGCAGAGAGTTTGGTATCTCATTAAACCCCAAAAATGTGTTTTTATTGTGCATGAAGGTAAACTTTTGGATTATGTAGTTTCCAAGCAAGGGGTTACAGTGGATCCTGAGAGAGTAGAAACCATTTTAGAGTTACCATTGCCACACCATAAGAAGTGGTTGCACTCTTTCATTGGAAGGATTAATTTTGTAAGGTGGTTCTTGCCTAACATTGCAGATTTATTAAAGCCATTGATAGCTTTACTTAAAAAGAATGTTGCTTTTAGTTGGACAAAAGAATAAAATGATATTTTTTGAGTTATTAAAGAGTCCTTAGTAGCAACTCCTACTTTATTAAATCCTGATTTCAACAAAGATTTCATTTTGTACCTGTATGGTGGTTATGAGACTATTTCTGCAATGTTGGTACAGAAAAATGCAGAGGGACTAGAGCAGCCAATAGCCTTTTTCAGCAAAGGCTTAGAAGATTATGAAGAAAGATATTGTTTTGTGTAAAAATATGTCCTTTCTCTTGTTAAGAGTCTCAAGAAATTTTGACAATTATTGTCTCATAATAGGATTTATCTGAGGGTTGCACACCGTAGTGTCAACGAATTCTTACTTAGTAAGGATTTGAATGAAAAGAGAGCTGGCTGGATAACATGGGTCATGGATTATGATGTGGATATTCAGGTGACCAAGTCAGTTAGAGGAAAAGGCCTATGTGAGCATATTGTTGATAATGAGGTTTCAGAGCTTCAAGGACAAGCAGATACTATTTTGGTGCTCAGTATGGAAACTGATGATGATAGGACAAGGAGTTGGTTGCAAGATATGCTTCATTTTTTGAAGATCAGTGAGTGTCCAACTAATTTGGACAAGGGAAAAATAATGTATTATCGATTACAATTAGTTCCTTTTGTCTTAATTAATGGTGTATTGTACATAAAGGATCACAATGGTGTCCTTCTCAGATGCATTGATTCAGACTAGATTGTAGACATTTTGCATGAATTCTATGATGGTCATTCAAGGGGTCATTTTTCCCCTAAGACTATAGCATATAAGATCCTAAGAGGTGGTTATTATTGGCCTGGCATTTTTAAAGACAGCCATGTATATGTGAGGAAGTGTGTGAAATTGACCATGTTTACAGGGAAAGAAAGGTTGCTAGCTTTGCCTTTATAGCCAATTAAAATGGAACAACCTTTTCAAAAGTCTTATAATGCACTTTCTTTCATTGGTCTGAGGGTAATTGAATGGGCACTCAAGCATGTAATTTGTCTCAGTACTAGTTCCAACTATTATCCACAAGGTAATGGATTAGTAGAGTCTACAAATAAGAACTTAATCAGAATTATCAAAAGAACTATGCATGAGAATCGGAGTGATTGGCACTCCAAGTTGAAGGCTGCCTTATGGGTGGACAAAATTACTCCAAATCAAGTTATTCAAAACTCACCTTATCAGTTAGTTGATGGGAAGGAAGCTCGATTGTCTATTGAAATAGAGTTGCCAGCACTTGATCTTTCTACTCAGTTGGTTCTTTTTGAGGAAGGAGATCCTATGTAGGTGTGTTATGCATAGTTGATGGAATTGGAGGAAAGTAGAAGGAAAGCAATGCAAACTATGGAATTCCAGAAGATGCAAGTTAAGAAAAGCTTTGACAGAAAAGTGAGATCCAGAGATTTCAATGTGGGAGACATTGTTCTCAAGTGGGATGAATTCAAGAGCAAACTGGGTAAGCATACTAAATTTGACTCATTTTGGGGAGGCCCGTTTGTGATTACAGAAAGCAAGGAACATAACACTTTTCAGCTATCAACTCTTGAAGGGGAAAATTTTCCTATATCAATGGTATTCACCTTAAACCTTGTTTTTAGGTATGTCCTACTTTGTAAATCCTAGAGTTTCTGAATAAGGTGCAACTGCACCATTTTCTTTGAAGTTTTCTTTTCCTAGGTGTTAGTAGCTAGTCTTCAGTAAAAGATACTTTTAACAGCATTCATACATATTATGGTGCCTACATATCAAGAAACTATGTGATACATGTAGGAGATTCTTTTGAACTATCATTGTGTGTGTGAATCTTGTACCTAGCTCTAGACACAACACTTCAATAAAACATTAGAGGTTAGCAAAAACTGAAATCTGCAAGTAATTAAAACTATGCTAACCAGGCAATTTACTGCCTTCTAGTAGGTGTGCGTATGATGTTCTCAGATTGAAATTGAGATCAGTGACAATGCAACACCTAAATCAAGGATTTGAATGCAAAAGAATGAAAGATTTTATGAATGCAGATTATTCTATATTTTTGTATTTTCTGTGCAATAATATGAAAAATGGTATGAATCTAAGCTATATGAATGAAATTAAATGCAGATTAATCTAAGAATGATATGAAACTATGCAAAAACTATGATCAACTATGAAAGATCTCACAAATCGCTTGTCGCAAGTGCTTAATCTTTCAATTGCCAATTTGC
Organism: Chamaecyparis obtusa; assembly: GCA_027943335.1. Lineage (NCBI taxonomy): Eukaryota > Viridiplantae > Streptophyta > Pinopsida > Cupressales > Cupressaceae > Chamaecyparis > Chamaecyparis obtusa. The sequence continues at coordinate 3,044,897 of BSBK01000032.1, forward strand.
CAGAGTAATTGTGCAAATTTGAGTGTTGATAATTGTGAAGAGCTAAGCCTTGATTTTATAGAAATCCAAGGCTTGAGGATGCAAGAGAAAAGCCATAAATCACTCTTGATAGACTCAGGTTGATTTTTGAGTTATCAAGAAATCAAAGATAATTAACTCATAAAAATCATCCAAAAGCAGTGTTTTACTCAAAATAGAGTTTAGATCAAATTTCAACTCATCATCAGATGTTGAGTTTCAATTTTAAAATTGATTGCTAATTTCTAGTTGCACATTTTTCTAATTGTGCATGATTTAATTATGAATTAATTTAAAAATAAAGTGATTTATTCTCAACTTAACTAATTTTTTAATTAAAAAATTGATTTATGGGCTAATCAATCATTAAATCAAACTTTATTATAAAACTATATTATTAAAAATTGACAACTGACCTTAATATATTAAATAAGAATTTAATCAATTAGTCATGAGATTTTAGATTTATTGTCAAAATTAAATAATACAATTTAGGAATAAATTTAATTAAATTTAATTAAACAAGTAAGTGGCAGTATTAAATCTGATTAATTAAATATTCAGAATATTCAATTAATCAAACTTTAGGATAAATAAGATTTATTGCCAAATAATTATTAAATTAAAAATAATTGGGATAAATAGGAAAATTCTCCGATGCAGAATTAGGATAAAATCAATTTTTGATAAAATGATGTGCAGAGGTGCCTTAGGTTAGCACTTTTGATATCAATTTCATTCGAATTGAAGATGTAGGAGGTTAATCAACCTATAGCCCATTTTTGGGGTATTACATTTTGGCCCTCTTTGAATCACTGTGCGAAGCGTAGTGGTTCAAAGAATAGTATGTGTTTGATAAAGATGTATGAAACTAATTTGAAAGATTAACCGATTTCGAGACAGAAACTGATTGAAAGATTTAAAGATATAAGATTTAGGTCCTAATTGACCAAAGATAGAGTTAACAATAGCAACAATGAACCAGTGATTATGAAAAAGTGTCAAAATGCCTGATTCTGAACCTTATGATTGTGAAGAAGTGAGTGACCGATTCCAGACATGGTTCTCTCAAGAGAATCATATTGGTATCACACCTTGAACCCACCAGTTACGAAGAAACAAGGAAATAACACTAATGAATCAATGATTATGAAAAGATGATACAGTTTACAAAATGTATTTAGGATACCAGATTGATATGGATCTCGATGAATTTGATATGCCCCTAGCAATGATAGATTTTCCCCAGGTGACAAGGACTTTAGATGAACCAGCAACTAGATGTGGTTGTTGTCTTGATTACTGTAAGAAAGATTCAATTTTCAGATTTAGATTTATAGACTTTGAATGATGTGCAATACTATGCCCCCTTCAAGATTAAAATTGAAATCTAACAAGAAAATTCAACGTTGGATGGTTTAGAAGCATGTTAATTGATTTGAGAATTGGTTATACACATTTGAGAATGAATTCTGCATCGTTTGAGAGGTCCTAAAGACCAAGTTTGACTAGGTTTGACCATGAGTTGACCATGGTTGACCAAGGTGAAATTTTGATAGTTTAATGTAAGATAATTAGTTAAGTTAAATTTTGGATTTCTATGATGATTGAAGGTTGATTATGCAAGAAGTCAGACATCCTAGGTCTATAAATTTTAAATCATAATTTTGACAAAGTAAATGATCTTAGATTTCGATTTTGATCCCAAAAATGGGTTCAGAACATTGAAATTAGCCAAGGGTGCAATTTTCATGGAAAACAAAGCATTTATGAAAATTAGGTCAAAAGCTATATAAGGACCAAAAGGGTCATTTTCAATTCATTATTCACTTTTGACTTTTGAAACCTTGTGGAGCCCTCAGAGTGAGAAAATGGCTAAGCTGAAGATACCTATCTCTTCCGACTAATTTGAGTGTAGTCGGAGACATTAGTGGCCTCCGCAATATGGACATCTGGTAAGTGGACCTCTGTGTCTCTTCGTAAATTCTATTTTTTCATGTTTGTAGCATTTTTAGGTTATTTTTCGTACGTATCAATTTTTCAATTCTCGCATGCATGGAAACTCATACAACTATCCTCCATGACTCGTATGAATTTTCAATGTCTTGTAGAGTGTCATATCAGAACCTCCATAAACTCATTTGAGAGGGACCCAAGAGTCATACGACATTTCATCAGGTCCCTCATCTATTGTACGGTGAGACCTAGAAAGTCGTATATGCATGGTTTGTCGTATGGGACCCTGTTGAAACTCGTACAAGTTTTGATGCCAGACTGCATTGTCGTATGGAAAATAGTGAGCTTAAAACTCATCTTTAGGTCAAAATTTTTGAGTTTCTGATTCCTTAGGCTGATTGTTGAGCATTTAATGCACCTTTTGAGATAGTGAACTTTTGAATCTCTATATTGTTAGCCTATTTTTCAACCAATTTTCTGATAGGAATTCTTGTTTCTATTCTATGTAGGTCATATACTCTGACATTCATGTGCGTATCTCTCATCCTGCTACACAGAGACTATGCATTTCTCTTCCAGACCCTATGAGGGTACATTTAGCTTCTTGTGGTTTCGAGTATCTGATTTGGTTGTCCAAGATTAGGGTGAACCATGGATTGCTCATGGCTTTGATTGAGAGGTTTCATTTTGAGACCCAGACCTTTCATCTCCCGACATGAGAGATTATTGTCACACCAAAGGATGTGTACAAGATATTATGTATTCCATTTCATGGTCGGTGTCCAAATTATGTGAGCTCAGGGTAGTTTGGATTACATGCTTTTAGACGATTGTTTGGAGATGATACACAGCTCACTGGTTCTATTTCTTGGGAGTTATTAGTGTAGCACTATTGGTAGACCCATATATTAGAGTGTATTATAGCTGGCATGATAAGAGGCATTATTATGTCTGATCATCGACAAAATAGTCTCTTGATGGGCTAGGCCCCTATGGTTACACAATTGATGGCCACTCCTTCTGAGTTGGGTTGGGGTAAGTGCATGCTAGTGCATATGTTCTCTAAGATGCACGAGATTGTGTATCAGGGAGGAAAAGTCTTTTTCTCCTGGTGCATTGGTACTTCAGATATGGGTGTGGGAGCATATCCCAATTTGTAGACTAGTATGTTAGGATTAGTGCCAGCCACAAGAGCTATTCATATATATATACTCTGGTTATGTTACATAGGTGTGCATGGGCCACATAGAGTACTTTAGACACTGCCTAAATGATAATACTTTTTTTTATCTAGCATCCATATTTACAGATTGAGGCCTAGCCCACTGCACAAGAGTAGTTTAGCTATTTTTGCTAGAGTCAAGTATTGATTGGTTGATCTACTATAGTACTTGAGCACTTTCTTATCACTAGAGTGTGGAGGTAGTATAGCATCATTCAGGATGCACCACAGGAGCTTGTAGCCTATGCACAAATCCATAGAGAGCTTGGATTAGGATGGGGCCCTAGATTTTCATATGTTCTTTTTACACAGGAGTATAATGGTATTTTTAGTAGAGATTGGGACTATCGGCCAAATGTTCCAGATGCATGGGTCATAGATGTATTCATTGGATGTCTTGCAAAGCATCCCATACATAAGTTTTTTGATCCTACCGAGTTTATACCTTCCATGGAGGAGGCTATGGATGTCACAGGTGCTCCGATGGGGAGAGGATAGAGATGTACAAGTACATAGGTTTGGATGCCCTAGCCTACACCTCTGAGGCTGAGAGCAGTATTCACACATCTAGAGAGACCATCTAGTCATATGAAACCACCTCATCCCTCTAGTTCTTCAACAGGCAGACTTGTAGTTTTACACAAGAGATCGACTAGAGGAGAAAGTGGGACTCTAGGAAGTGTTGGTATAGAAGATGAGGTACTAGGAGTAGAGTAGGATATAGGCGTCAGTCTAGATCCCACACATGTTGATACCATTTTTTATCTAGGAGTTGAGGTTAGACGTCGTAAGGTGCAGAGAGCAGAGACTACAAAGCAGCCAGCTGGAGATACTGATATGCCTGTAGTAGATGTAGATCCTAGTGTACCATTGACTCCTCAAGAGATCATTAGACAACTCAGATTATAGGTCAGGGACCTGAAGGTATAGATTTCTCATTAGGAGGAGCAATTCACTGAGGTAGATAGACAATGATCCCAACTCTGAGAGGAGAACAGGAGATTGTAGATAGAGGTGACACATCAGACCTCTCGAGCTACCTATTATGTTTATGCTTATTATGTGGTTGTTCCTACTACTCAAAGAGTACCCACATAATCTCAATATATGATAGTGTCAGAGGGAGCCACAACACCTAGATATGAGGCAGCGCCTGATGCACCACCACCACCTCCACCAAATGTAGAGGATTAGGCAGACAGCTGATCTATCTAGAGATATTTTGATATATTTTATCATTTTTGTTTCACGTATACTACTTTGACTTCTGATAGCTCACATGAGTGGATTCTTTCATACTTTGTGCCAGTAGTGCACCTTTGACTAGTTTGAGTTATATGATATGAGATCGAGATTTTGATTGTGACTTCATGTGTACTTGTCATTTTTTTATTTATGATGATATCATGTGATGTAAATGCTATGAATAATAGAGAATGTACATATGGATTTATGCAATGCAATGGTTTCTTTCAAATGTATGAATGTTATGCAAATGTGATTGATTATGGAAAATGTATGAAAATGTATGGAATGTAGATGCAATAGATGAAATGATCATGAATATGTAATATAAATGAAACAATACACATGATATGTTTTGTAGGTATTGATGAAGACAAGTACTTAGTCTTATGTCAAAAAGGATGTTTAACCCAGGATGGTGACTGCTTGCGGTTCTATGAGGAAACCTTCATGTGAGATTCAGCTCTTCATTGTCAAGTTTAAGTTTAGTCTAGAAGAATTTTTGAAGTGTTCAAGCAATTTGTGAGATCATGCAACCATGAAAAGTGTAAAATGACATTGAAAATTAAATGCAAACCTAAGACCTAGGACGTAGTCACTGATCATGTGTCAATTTTTTATCATCATTGAACTTTTTAGTAATCGAATAAATCAATACAACATCCACTAGTTGTGAAACTATGAATATATGAATATTGATTTGTATGTGCAAGAATCAATACAATGGCCAATAGCTAGACAACCATGGACATATGAATATTGATTTTGTTTATGAAATATCAAATTAGATATAAACACCAAGGCATAAATGTCAGGATGACCTGAATATCATGTCCATTTTGATATAGCAATTTGTATAAGCATCAAAACATAGACATCATGATGACTAGAATATGCCTTGTGTAACAAACACATCAAGCAGTCAAGAGATCATTCTAAATTCAGCGTGAATTACCCGTAGTGACCCTTTATCATTCACATCCTTAGGTAAGATCATATTTCATAGTAGGAGAAAGAACTTACTCAAAAAGGCAATAGTTAGATCAAACTTCCTTGAATTTTTTGGGTATCAATGGTCGAGGTACTCATGGCCATCCAATTCGAGATAGAGGCTCTTACAGACAAACACCATTTCAATCTAGAATTTCTAAAGTTGTTAGATTTTCACATACAAGAAGACGACAAAGAAAAGATTATGCCCCTAGTCATCACTCTCTAAATCTTGTAAAGGACATCATCGAAGAGCTCAAAGGGACACAATATGAAAAAATCTCAATGCGAATCAGTAAGCATACAAGGAGATAAAAGCATGTGAAGCATAGATTATTTTCAATTTGTGTTGACATTTGATTGCATTGTAGTAAATCCAAAATCCTTTCTAGAGAGGAGACTGACTAACTGACTTGGATGAAGCTTCAAAGGACTCTGACTAGATATGAAATGTGTAAAGATACACTAGAGGCCATAGGATATGAATTTGATTGCCCCCAAGTTTGAACTTCGATAGGATACAAACACTTTTTCCAATGGTGTACAGACCAACTTATTGAAAATAGGAATGCAGAAACAAACCGGGAGATATGTACAAACTAAAGCAAGACTGAAAGATGGGAAAGACCAAGATTGCACCGATAGATGGAGCATTTTGAAACAAGTGGCACCTATTTTCTGGGTTTTCACCATCTTGGTGTTGGTTCTTCAAAAAAATTTACACTCCAAGAGATACCAGTATTCTTATGACTGATGTTAAGGAGTGGTTAATTCCAAATGTAGGAAATCTATAAGCAACTAGACCAACTATAGGGACAAGACTGCCCTCTTCACTTCTAGCTCTGCAAAACCAAGGTGGGTAGACTTGATCTAATAGATATAACTATGTTCTTTACCTAATACTGGATCTTACAACAGATGACAATGAGAAAGTACTAAGTAAAAACCTATTACTCATTGACTCTCCATCACTGGGTAGAACAACATATAAAGTAAATAAAATGTAAAAGACTGGTAGTGATTTAATGTTTTAGGATCACAAGATTTCAATCATTCTACACAAAGAAAAATAGGGAAATACAGGCCAGTGCCCTATCCATTGGGCAAAAGATCAGAGGACAAAATGAATACAAAGATATCTGGAGAATAATTGGTCTTTAAACATAAATACAAAACATTCCAACTCTTTCCTACTTTTTAGAAAATCCTTAAATGAATTCAATAAACATGTATCCCACCCTGAGCAGTATTTAATCCAAACCTAGATTAGAACTCAAAGCCAAATACATACATATAAATCTCAGAAAGACTTAAAGATTTACAGAAAAAACTCAAAGGAGAGATAAATATTTGAAATTTGTATTAAGTATAACCTTTGAATGTTGTATACATCATATTCTAAACCATAAGTTTGCACAACAATAGCAGCAACCCGTACTTCCTTTCTATTGCTTGATGAAAAATGATACAATATATTACAATCCCTGACTGAGAGCTAGGGTTTTAGAAATTTTATCTTTTTAACTCCTAAACTCTCAATGCTTAGAATGATCGTGGAAAATCCTTTATATACAAGGAGATGCAACAAGCTACCAATCATTCTAGGGTTTGCAAAATTTCTAACCTAAAAACTTTACAACAACCTCAAAAGGTTTTCAATAAATACATTGATCAAGCAAGTGAGATATTTTTAGCTGAGCCACCCTGCTTTATGTCTTCAATAATGTCCTTGGCTCCTTTTGACAAATCTGATTTGCTATATCTCATTGTCCATCCTACAATAAATGTCTCCCTACATCTCAACAACCTTTATGACTCAAAAAGTAATTGCCTTTACTTTCTCTAAGAGGCTAGTAGAGTACTAACTTTTTCAACATGAGGTATGTACTGATACGTCCATTTATTGTACACCTCTTCACTTGAGAGCTCAAAATTTGCAAACTCAGCCTTCTTGCCAGACAATTGTTTCCACTCATCTTCAATTTGAGTGACCTTCTACTGAATATCATCAAACATCGATTTGGAATTTATTAACAACTTGATAGTGCTGCTAAAAGAATAGGTGTCACTTAGGACACCAGTCACCCTTTCTGACAAAAGTGCATCCATCTCTTCTCTCCATAGATATGATTCTTTAAATTTTCCCTTATCTATGAAAATGGTGGGCACCAGCTCATAGTTTGAAAGCATTAATTCAAGTTTCAACATACTTGATTTTCTAATAAAATTATCCAAAATAATGCCATACTGTACCATTTTCTTCACAACCTGATGCACTGGCTTAATCAATGGATCAGGTTCCTCTTGGCCTTTAGATAACATATGAAATAGCTTTACACTAGGAGACCTCTCAATCCATTTCTTCAAAATTGGTGACATTTCAGTCTTCTCCTTATTCAAAGTTACAAATAAAGAATAACTTGCTGACATGACTATAGAAAATGGAGGGCTTCAAATCATATGCAAACTACATGATTGCATCTGTCATTCTTTCTTCATACTTTTGGTTTGCCAAAGCTATGGCCTTCACATTTTCATCTTTTTCCTTCTCCAATTGTACTCTTATTTCCCTCAATTTATTAGTTTCCTCTCTTAATCTTTGTTTCTCCCAACTAACCCTCGCATCCATACTTGTCTCTAGGAGTGGTGAGGGTGGAAACTCAACAATTGGGCTTGAGGATGAAGCCATTGTAAGCTTATCAGAGATTGCCAACTAGGGAGATCTGTGGTCCTGAAGTCCAGATAACTGAGCAATCAGTTTATCCTTCTGGATCAACTCCATCTTGAGATCATTATAGGATTTAAGGACAATTTCAAATTTAGCCCTTAGTTATTATTTTTCTTGGGCATCATTTTCTACCACTTTAACATTGAATTTGGCAATCTCCAAAATTAAGTTTGATGTTTCCACACCAAAAGTCTCTCCTACTCTCTGTACTAACAAGTTTCTTGCATATTATGTAGTAAGGGCTTCTCTTTTTCCTTTTTTATCCTCCCTTTTAAGGGACCACATCACCAAGGCTGCGTGATCCTCTAAGAAATCAATTCCTCTAATAGCCTGTTGTGCCTGCTCTGCAGTAGCAAGAGTTTTTACTATGCTTTTCCTGACTTGATCAAAGACAATTGCATCAGCAATGTCCCACTCTGGCAGAATGAGCACTCCTATAGTATGGACCATAACCCTTCCCTCCTCAGGGGTAATCTTTTCAAATTTCTTCACCATCTCTACCTTGGTCTCATTTTTTATTTCTATCATATCCCTATCAGGGGATTCCTCCTTTTTCTTTTCACAGATTTCTTTGTATTGATTTATTTTCATTCTCCATAAAAATTGGGAGAATGCCCTAGTTTTGACAAATTTGTCATCAGCAAGAAATGAATCATTAGCTTTCTTCAAGATAGGGTCCATTTGTTTACCCTTAAATTCATCAATAGTAAGGTCCATGGCCACCTCCTTAGGTGCCTCAGGCATCCCTTCTTGCAATTCATCATTGGAAACAAAAATGTTTCCCTCATTTCTCAACTGTACTAACTATTCTGCTACCCCATGTTCATCTAATTGGATAGGGGATTGAGAAGGAGAATAGACATTCTCTCTTGGTCTTGATTCTTCTTGTCTCTGCCTCTTAGGAGAGGGTCCCTATATTGTTGGATCATCCATGGGTCTTTTTCCTTTTGAGGTAGAAGGAAGATCCTCACCTCTCTGCTATGTTGGCAAAAGGACAATGTAACCACTCCTCTTTTGCATTGTATAAACTCCCTTTGGAGTCAATTTCATATATCTCATCTGGCTCAAAATTTTCTTAGCCATTTCAAGGTCTATTTTACTCATAGTAGCCCTCTTCTCATTCACTGCATGCATGATGCCTTCAAAATGTTCCATAAGGGCATCCACTTTTCTTGCCCATGGCTCAAAGCCTTTTAATGGGTCATAAGCTTTGTCAAAGTTTTTTATGAAATCTACAGATTTCTTGTAGATTACCCATTTTTCCTTCTTTATCTCTTGAGTTTGGAGATCAAACTCATTTCTTATGATATCCTCAGGAAAATTGAATTGGTGATCTATGAGAGCACACCTCACCTTTTCTCTAAACACTCCTGATAGAAAACCCTCATTATCAACGCATCTGATGGTGGTCATTTTCATTCTGTAGGGCTATAGAACTTTATTCAAATGGACCCAACCTCCCTTAGTAATAACATACTGATGTGCTATAGTTATGTCTGGGAAGAATGTTCCCCTTCCCTTACCAATGAGAGTGGTTTCCTGCAAGTCACCAATTTGTCTTAATATTTCAGCATACCCCACATTCAAGGGGACCTGATAAGGTAAAATGTATGGTGCCTTTCTGCAACCATAAACCCTAAAAACTATACAAACATGATACAAGATGATATCCCCAAAATTATGGACAATAGTAATGTCCTAATAGTATTCCTTTGGTCTAATCAACCTCAATAACTCCCTCGAGACTCTAGGATTATCAAAAAATAACAAAGTTCTAAGCCTTGAAGCAAAATCCCTATCAAAAGCAATGTAACTAGCATCAACTCTATCCCATGATAGGGTTGTGGTTCACAGTTGAACTAGAAGGGTTTCTTCATATCTCTCCTTCACAATGTTGACTGTCGAGCTGAAGAAATTCTCACCCTTGCATAAGAACATATGAATCAGCATAGAATACCATCCAAAAGGCCTACTAACCTTCATGTTCTTGATTCCCATCAATCCTTCATGGATAAGATCAGCCAAATGAGATGCAAAATCAAAAATCAGTGCCAATTGGGGGTGGAGTGATTGTACCATCATAAACATGTATGGTATTGCCATATGAGTTGCTTCATCATGCCCTAGAATCAAATTTAATGACTTATAGACCTCTTGTGCTCTCTTACTAAACAAATCCAGCCTAAAAGGCTCTAGTGTGCTTGGACTGGTGACACACATGGATCCAATTTCCTCCAAAAATTCCCTTAGAGGCCCTGCTCTCAAATAATCCCTTTGTGCCTCATATATCTCTGTAAATTATGTGAAATCAATCTTCTCTAACCCCACAGAAGGGTCATTTAGTGAAAAAACCTCCCTAATCTCATCATAGGTGATGTTGATTAGATCTTTCCCATTTACGTCCTTGACACACTTTGTCACAGGATCATAACATTTGGCAATTTGGATCAGCAACTCCACATCCATGAATACTCCAGGAACCACCAACTTCCCTATATCAAATTGCCAAATATTGCTAAGGGGGGCACAAGAATTTCTCTGTGAGTAGGTTGACCTAAATAAAATAAGACCATTATGATCCTTACCCACTCTAGCATCTCTCATCCAATTCCCTCTATCATGGAGTCCATCTGCTACAGAATCCCTAGGGTTTCTCAGAACTAGCTCCTTCAATCTAGCTGCCCCATTATCTAAATGAGGTAGTAATTGCATTAAATCCTCAAAGACACTTATGTCTTTGTACTCTATCTTCCTAGATAGTGCTCTCTTTGGTGGCATTTTTATACTAGGGCTTCTTAGAACAATATATAAAAACCTGAGGAAAACCCTAAAAACTTTCAGCTGGCAACACAATTTTCCTTGCAACTCCTTCACAGACTTCAAGTAATTTTTTAAACTCAAAAAAGAGACCTGCTAGGTGTCTAAAAGTTCTTTGCTTGAAATTTCTCCTTGAGGAAAATCTAGTTCTCCAGAAAAGCTTATGAGAGCGGTGAAGAGAAACAATGATTCAATTTTGATGTATAGCATTTCCAATTGCTTACACTCCATCCGCATGTAGCACATTAATTTCACCATTACTAAAATTTGGTGGCCTTAGCATTCACAGGGCATGAATAATGTCATAGAGTAGCAAATTTGAATTCAAGTCATTGATTTTATTTCCTTTCAACACATCGGATGATCAGCAAACAAAACCACGCACTTTTTTCACTTTTTTCCAAATGAGTTCTCAACCAATGAGAACATTTCAATTTAATCATGTGGGAAAAAACACAACCTTCACTTTTCTCGGAGTAGACAGGTGTCACCCTGTCACTAAAGCACTAACCCAAAACTATCAAAAAAACCAAATCAAGATATAATGACAACCGTCGATGCCATTTAATCGAACGATCGCCATATTTAAATAAAATCTTGGCCCCATAATTTGCCTTACAAACCCTTATCAAATCATAAAATGCCAAGTCAAATAGGTCAGCAGGTGGAAGACCCCACCTTTATCCTCAGTTTTAAGAAAACTGACAACCTTATGTGTCATCACTGCCTTTTAGCCAATTAAAAATAACCAAGTCATCGACAGAAGGACCCACTTTTAGTTCTAGTCATCAAACAAGATCAACGGTTGTTGCTAAAACATTGACCTTAAATATCACGCACTTTATACCAGCAATCCAATGATAGTCGTTAGATCTTATTAGACCTTAACCCTCCAAGAAAGTAGGCCCTACCATGACACCTCATTTATCCTTTCATTGAATCAAAAACTACCACGTCGCAAAGAACCAGTAGGTGGGACCCTTGACTTTTCTTCCTTGGTTCCAATCATCCTGACAACTACCACATCATAACCCCCAGCAACTAATAGAAAACAAACACATCGATGTGACCTAGCATCTTTAGGGCCCACTGCAAACCTTCTTCCTTTAAGAGAATCTGATGGTTATCGCTAAAGAGCAGGCTTAAATTTTTGACATCTTTCTCCAACGGTATAGCGATAGCCATCTGATTAATCTGAGCTTTAACCTTTGAAAAGTGTGACCCCACATTCACTTCTTCATCTTTGTTAATGGGCCCATTCAGACAAATGACATTTTATCACTAAAGCGCATGTCAAACATTCTGACAATGGGAAGTCTTGTGGTTAAACGACAGCCACAAGTTTCTTTAAAAGGTCGACACTTAGGAAAATTTCACCAAAAACTTAGGCTTTGAAAGAAAAAACTAAAAAGGTACCCTGTCCAACAAGCTAACGATATAACATGTAAAGTGATGGGTTTAAGGGGTTGAAAATTAGCACATGCATATTTTGGAGAATTAGTGAGCTGAAAAGGTAACACAAAATTATAACAAGGCTTAAGACTAACTAGGGCTTCCATCAAACCTAGGGTTTTCACCACAAAACCTAACCATCAAGTCTCTAAACTGGATCATTTTTAAAAATGTTAGCATGAAGCTAGAAAAATTTACATAGTGATAACACTTGGCAAAGATTCTATTTTTGCTACCAAGGAGCCTATTTCCAAGTTTTCACCAAGGCACTTTTTCTTTTTCTCATTTTTTTGTATTTTTTATTTTTTTTATTTTTTTGTATTTTTCCATTTTTATTTTTTTTTTTGTACTTTTGATATTTTTTTATTTTTTGTGAATCATCAAGACACCTATTGCTAGGTTTTCACCAGGATGTTCCTTTTTTCAAGACTTTTTCTGATTTTTATGATTTTTTTTTAGGACATTTTACCATAGACTGAATGTCGTAGGCATAGAATTTCTTCAGATGGAGAATGTTGATTGGTTCTCGAAGCTGTTCTCCTTCATTCATTGAGAGTTGATAGGCTCCAGGGCCAAAAGTAGCAGTGATAATAAAGGGACCCAGCCAGTTGGGTTCAAACTTCCCCTTGCATTCTCTATGTGATTGATTTTTAGGATTCTCTCTCAAGACTAGATCACCAACCTGAAATTCTATGTGTCTAACTTTCTTGTTGTAACCTCTAGACATTCTCTTCTAATATAGTCTAAGATGATCATACACTGCTTGTATGCACTCATCTATTAGTTCAAGTTCTTGCAACCTAGACACTCTGTAGTCATCATCAGTTACTAAATCATGCATTCTAATTCTTAGTGATGGGATTTCAACCTCAATAGGTAGTACCGCTTTAGACCCATAAACTAAAGTGAATGGTGTAGCCCCAGTGGGTGTTTTGATACTTGTTATGTAGGCCTAAAAAGCGGGATTGATCATGAGATGCCAGTCTCTTCCTATTTTATTAACTATTTGGTGCAAGATTTTCAATAGATTCTTGTTAGAAGCCTTTTCTTGTCCATTCCCTTGAGGATAGTATATAGATGACCAATGTTGTGTAATCTTGAATTTGGCACATAGATCATCTAAGTCTTTGTTCTTGAATTTTCCACCATTATCTATGACTATAGAATGTGGAATACCATACCGACATATGATTTAGTTCAAGATGAACATTGAAGTTTTTTTTCCAGTTGCTTGAGTCAAAAGAACTGCTTCTACCCATTTTGTAAAATAATCTATAGCTGTAATAATATGGGTATGTCCATTAGAAGAATGAGGATGTATGGCTCCTATAAGATCAAATGCCCATTGGTGAAAAGTCCATTGTGTAGTAAAGGAAATTAGATCTCTCCCTGGAGAATTAAGTTGCCATGTACTTGGCACTTTTGACAGGTCTTAGCAAACTTGATAGCCTCTTTCTCCATTTCAGACCAATAGTACCCAGCCCTAATAAGCTTTCGAGCTAGTGTCAAACTATTGGAATGTGATCCACAAATACCATCATGGACATCCTCTAATGCACATTGAGACTCTTCCCATTATAAACATCTAAGTAGCGTACCATCTAGACCTCATTTGTATAGATCGTGACCAATGATGACATACCAAGATGTATTGCGAATAAGGTATCTTTTCTCATGGCAGTTAAAGGTATCAAGAATGATTTGATCTTTGAGATAGGACAAAAAAATTTAACAGTGGAATGAATCATGACCTACAATAGTGTAGATCATGCGGGTTTGAGGGGAATCATATGTAGGATGGGATAGTGCTTCCACCAGGAACTCATAGCATAGCTCATGTTCAAGCTGTTGTAATAAAGTAGATAGTGTTTCCATTGCATCGGTAGCCTTATTCTCTATTCTAGGTATTTTATCAAAGGTGATAGATATGAAATATTTCTTTAGATCATCTACCATTATTTTGTATGGAATGAGCTTTTCATCTTTCATTTGATACACACCATTGACTTGATGGATTACAAGTTGTGAGTCTCCATGAATGTGTACTTCTGTTACTCTCCACTCAATTGCTATTTTCATACCATTAAGAAGAGCTTCATATTCAGCAATATTGTTTGTACAAGGAAATTTGATTCTAAATGCCTTGGAAATGGAGTATCCTTGAGAAGTGATAAACAAGATACCTACTGTAGATCCATTATGTGTATAGGAGCCATCAAAGAACAATTGCCATTCTCTAGAAGAAAGATTCATGATAGAGGAATCTGGAAATTCCATTTGCATTGGTGTATCATCAAACAAAGGTGCATTTGCTAGTTGATCAGCAATAACTTGGCCTTTAATCACTTTTCGTTCAACATATTCAATGTCAAATTCAATTAATAGCATGGCCCATTTGGCTAATCTACCCATGAGGGTAGCTTTTCTTAGTAGGTACTTTAATGGATCAATCTTAGCTACCAAATGTGTGGTATGAGCCAACATATAATGTCTCAGTTTTTGTGATGCTAAGATCATAGCTAGATAGGTTTTTTCAATATGGGAATAGTTCTTTTCATATCCTACCAATCTTCTACTGATATAGTATATAGCTCTTTCTTTCTTGTTCTCATCATGTTGTGTGAGTAATGCCCCCAGTGATGTATCTATAGCGGAGACATATAAGATCAATAGCTTCCCTTGAATAGGAGGCATCAAAATAGGAGGATTTGATAGATATTTCTTGATATGATTAGAATTATTTTCACATTCCTCATTCCATGCAAAGGTCACACCCTTATGTAATGTCTTTGTGAAAGGCTGTGATATGTCTACTAGCTGAGATATGAAGCATCTAATAGATTGTACTATCCCTTGTAATGTTCTCATTTGACTGATATTCTTGGGAGGTTTTATCTCCATGATAGCTTTAACTTTAGCTAGATCAACTTCAACGCCTTTCTTTGAAATAATGTAGTCTAAGAGCTTTCCAGAAGTGACACCAAAAGCACACTTCTTAGGGTTCAGTCTGAGACTAAATTTTTGCATTCTGTCTAGTATTTTGCTTAAATCATTTAGATGTTTAGATCTTGTCATGGATTTTTCTAAAGTATCATCCACATAATCCTCCATAGTCGATGCATCATGTCATGAAAAATAGATGTCATAGCTCTCTAATATGTAGCACCAGCATTCTTAAGCCCAAATGGCATGACATTCCAACAAAAAGTACCCCATGCACATGTGAAAGTAGTTTTCTCTTGATCCTCTGGAGAAATTTTTATTTGGTTATATCCAGAAAAACCATCCATTAATGAATACATCTCAAAGCCCGCAATCATGTCCACTATCATATCAATGTTAGGTAGTGGAAAATCATCCTTAGGGCATGCTTTGTTTACATCTTTGAAATCTATGCACACTCGTATAGATTTGTTTGGTTTTGAAATAGGTACAATATTAGAGATCCATTCAGCATAATCAATAACATGGATGAATCTGGCTTTTAGTAGCTTTTCTAATTCAGCTTTGACCAAGAGTGCAACATGTGGATGCATCTTTCACAATTTCTGCTTAATAGGTTTGACATCTGTAGCAATAGATAGATGGTGCATTATAAGATCAGAATCCAATCCTGGCATATCTGAATATTTCCATGCAAATTTGATCTTCTTTTCTATTAAGAATGTGGTAAATTTTTACTTTTCTTCTTCTGATAAGGATTCATGGATCAACTGTGGTTCTTCTGTTGTTCCCAAGTTGATAGATTGAATGGGCTCAATTAGAACTAGAGATCTATCCTATAAATGACTTAGAAAGACATCAAATGTCTCATCCTTAGGCACCTTAGAGAGGTTTTCACCTTCGGATACATCTTTTATTTTCACTTTTGTAGGTTCTGAGACTGCCACAAAGTGGTTTTCACCCTCATAACTCCTTTTCTTTTTATTCTTATTCTTATTTTTTTTACTAAGATAGTTGATGTCCAACTCCATCTTCCTAATGCTTGGTTCACTGATGGAAGTCCTCATAGGCTCAACTACATTAAGGTAGCAAGCAAGGGCATAGTCATTTGGAAAGGTATAATTACCTTTGGCTTAAATTCGTAGAGGTTTGGTGAAGATGTTTAGGATGTTGGATAGTCAAAGTGGTGAAAGATTGGGAAAGAATGTTTATGGATATGGATCTATCATCAATTAGTCCTAACCTGACGCTCAAGTTCAAAGGTGATATTACAACTTAAGATGTTCAATTTGTGAATAAGCTCAATGTCATTGTGGGAGTTCACTTCAACCATCGGTGGATCAGACTTGTTAATTTAGTCAATTTTCTCTAGACTTACATTGGGTTTAGGTGCATATTGGTGAATAACATCAACATGTTTCTCTGTGATAAGTTCATCTTCTTCTAGAATGGCTCCCCATTTATAGTCATTTGATTCCTCATCTATACCTCTAGGAAATCTAAGAACATGAGTAAAGTCAGGATGAATACCCCAAGAAGGGTTACCCTCAAATTTTGATTTGAATTCATACTCATGGGAATCTGTCTCAGAATAATTACCACCTTCCTCTTTTTCTATTTGATTATCTTCGAGATTAGCTGGTTCTTGTGGTGCAAATATCTCTTGCTCTATATTAGGTTCTTGTGTTTCTACTACATTTATTCTTTTTATGGGATCATCTTCAGCTTCAAGGAGGTCTTTTATTTCTTTAGGAAAATGCTCAAAAGGAATGAGATCTTCAGTGGTGTCTGAATTATCACTATCAGACTATTATGTTGTTTCTCCTTTTAGTTGATTTGTTGTGGGTGGCTCAATCTGTTCTAGGACATGTGTGGAGTTCTTGCTAAGACATAAAGGCTTCTTCTTATATCCTAGACCTGTTGTATTCTTGTTTGCTTGTCCACAATGGTCAAGAGGTGACAGAAGACCTTTACCCTATAGTCCTAGAGGTCCTTTTCCTTTATATCTCATTTTTGTGATCAATTTGTCCCCTGGGCCATATGACTTAGAAGGGATCTTTCTGATGGAATATGGATGAAGTGACTGAGAGGGGGGTGAATCAGTCAACCATAAAAACACTAAACTTTCTTCACCAACCGAGTGAACTCGGTAAACACTAGACTTTCTTCGGCAACCGAGTGAACTCGGTAAACACTAAACTTTCTTCGGCAACCGAGTGAACTCGATAAGTACTAAACTTTCTTCAGCAACCGAGTGAACTCGGTAAGTACTAATATCCCTGTCTGGCAGACCGACTGAGCTCGGTAGAAGCTGATTGCTGTGGACTATGACATAGTGTGACATCAAAGACAATACATAATTGAGTAGCAATTTCCTTCAGACAATTGTTTCCAACAATCTCCCTCTTTGGCATTGATGGCAACACAATATGTCATATCATAAGAAATTTGAAAGAGTTAGCTCGATTTAGATTCAAATCTCCCTCTGTCAACAAACTTCCTGTATCCTGAAAATTTCTTCTTCTGACTATTGAAAATTTCTTGAAAGCAATAGTAAAGACATAGCAAACACTCCCTCTTTGACAACACATGCCAAAGACAATTCACATATTACCGGTGAAAATTAATGTACCTCAAGTACTGATTCATATGCAATGATTCCTTTAATATGCTGCATCAACAAGTTGATTTTCAATCATGTTCTGGTTGATGCATCACTAAAACTGTATTTAGTGAGCCTCGGATAGGGGAATGACCCCTAACTTACCTCTTAGATACATAAATGCATCCTTAGGTAATGGTTTGGTAAAAATGTCTGCAATCTGTTCTTTTGTATGAATATATTCTAATCTGATTTCCTTGTCCTGCACCAATTCTCTGACAAAGTGATATTTAATAGCAATGTGCTTGGTTTTGGAATGCATCACTGGATTCTTAGAAATGTTTATTGCATTGGTATTGTCACAAAATATAACAACTGGTTCTTTGATTTCAACCTTCATACCTTCTAATAGCTGTTTAAACCAAACAATATTTGAACAGTTTACTGCAACAGCAACATATTCTACTTCAGCTGTGGATTGAGATGTGCAATTCTGCTTTTTACTAGTCCAGGATACCAGTCTTTTTCCAAGAAAAAATGCTCCACCACTTGTGCTTTTTCTGTCATCAATGTTTCCTGCCCAATCTGCATCAGTAAATACTTTCAAGTCTAGATTGCTTCCAAATTTATACCACAAACCATACTCTTCAGTTCCTTTTAAGTATCTTAAGATTCTTTTGATTGCCATCATGTGATTTTCCTTAGGTTTTGCTGAGAATCTAGCTACTATACCGACTGCTAAGGCAATATCAGGTCTTGTATGTACCACATACTGCAATTTTCCAATCATAGATCGGTATAGGGTCTGATCAACTTCTTTTGAATCATCATTTTTGGTAAGTTTCAGTCCAGTACACATGGGTGTACCAACTGGTTTTGAATCTTCCATACCAAACTTCTTAAGTATCTCCTTAATGTATTTTGATTGAGTAATGTATATACCATTCTTGCTTTGCTGAATTTGAAGACCAACAAAGAATTTTATTAAACCAAACATAGACATTTCAAACTCTCTGTTCATTTGTTCTGAAAATTCTTTGCACTGATCCTCATTCCCTGTAAATATAGTATCATCCACAAATATTTCTGCCAGTACAATTTTGTCATCCGGTTCTTCTTTAATATACAGATTGCTGTTATCATTAGCTCTTTTGAAATTAATCTGGATTAAATAGTTATGGAGTCTTTCATACCATGCTCTAGGAGCTTGTTTTAAACCATACAATGCTTTGTGTAACCTGCAGACCATGTCCCTTTTATCTGGATCAACGAAACCTTCAGGTTGTTCAATGTAGACTTCTTCATCAAGAATTCCATTGAGAAATGCAGATTTTATATCCATCTGATATACCTTAAATCCTTTGTGTGCTGCATAAGCAAGTAGAGTTCTTACACCTTCTAATCTTGCAACAGGAGCAAAAGTTTCTCCATAATCTATACCTTCTTCTTGAGAGTAACCTTTACATACCAGTCTAGCTTTGTTTCTAGATACTTGACCATCTTCATTCAACTTATTCCTGAATACCCATTTTGTTCCAATTACATTCTTATCTTTAGGTCTAGGTACAAGAGTCCAGGTTTTGTTCTTTTGTATTTGTTCTAATTCTTCATTCATTGCTTCAATCCAACTTTCATTCTCCAATGCATCTTTGATATTTCTAGGTTCAAAATCAGTAAGTAGACATGTACCTTTTAGCTTGCTTCTTGTCATAGTACCATCTGATTTGTTTCCAATGATTTGATCTGGTGTATGATGTCTTCTGACATATTTGGCTAGTATAGGTTCCTTGCCTTTTGAATGATTCATGCTGTTGTCTTCTAGGATCTCTTCTTCAGGTTGCTCGGGCTCGGTAGATATTTGCTCGGTAACTTTAGGCTGAGACTCGGTCTGAATTTCTTCCTGTGACTCGGTTTGAACTTCTTCCTGCGACTCGGTCTGTGACTCGGTAACTGTGCTCGGCTCGGTAGATATAGCTTCCTTATTGATAGTTGTGTCTGTCAATGTTTCAGGTTCAATGTAAACGAATCTTCTGTAGTTCTCAGGTTCCCTTTTGCTTTCTTCCTCAGTCTTTTCTACAAACTCATCAAATTTTACATGTATACTTTCTATGACTTTGTGAGTAGATAAGTTCAGACATTTGTATGCCTTGCTTTTGCTAGAATATCCTAGGAATATTCCTTCATCACTTTTTACATCAAATTTATTTCTTCTGGATTCTTTTAAGATATAACACTTGCTACCAAATATTTTCATATAACTTACATTAGGTTTATAGCCATACCATAATTCATAAGGAGTTTTGAATGTGTCTTTCTTCAGTTGTACTCGGTTCAAGGTATGAACTGCAGTGCTGATAGCTTCCTTCCAGTACTTTATAGCGATGTTCTTTTCTATCATTAGAGTCCTTGCACAATCCATAATAGATCTGTTTCTTCTTTCTGCTATTCCATTCTGCTCAGGAGTTCTAGGAGCTGATACCTGTCTTTTGATTCCTCTTTCAATGCAGAAGTTGTTAAAATCATGGGAGATGAATTCACCACCTCTGTCTGATCTTAAGCATTTCAATCTTTTCCCTGTTTCTTTTTCTACTCTTGCTAAGTACCATTTGAACTTTTCAAATGCCTCTGATTTTTCTCTTAAATACATAAAAGTCATCATTCTAGAATAATCATCAACGAAAAGAATAAAGAATTTATCTCCAGTATAGCTTTGTATTCCAATAGGTCCACATAAATCAGTATGCACAATTTCCAAAATTTCTTTACACTGATAGTTCTTACTCTTGAAACTAGTTTTACTCATTTTGCCAATCTGACAATTCTTACATAGACCAGTGTCAGGTTTCTTCAAAGTAGGAATGCCTCTAACCTTCTTGAATTTGCTTATTTTTATCATGTTATCAAAATTCACATGACATAACCTTTTGTACCATAGCCAACTTTCTTCTATTTGAGCAATAAGGCATGAGTATTCATTGAGATCAAGATAAAATAATTTACCTTTTGTTTGTTTGCCTGATCCAATGAGTTTTCCTTTTCCATCCAGCAGTCTTGCTTGACCATTCATGAATTCAACCTTGAAACCAGTGTTGATTAGCTGTGCTACACTTAAGAGATTATGTTTTAGTCCTTCAACCCAGTAAGCATTATCACATATGAGTTCTTTGGTTAATGAGATTCTTCCTTTTCCTTTTATACAACAAGGTTCATTGTTTCCAAATCTTACATTACCATTGTCACAGTCTTCTAGATATTCAAATTTTGTCTTGTCACCAGTCATGTGGTGTGAACATCCGCTGTCTATTATCCATATATCATCTTTGCTTATATGAGAAATAAGTGCCATCTTATCTTCATCATCATCAGATTCATCTTTTATAGCAATAAAGACAATTTCTTCTTCACTATCATCAGAATCTTTAGCCATAAAACATGATTTCTTACCTTTATCCTTGTATGATTTGAAATTCTTTTTGCCATAGTACTTGTGACTTCTCTTTTCTTCCTTGACTTGCTTGTTTGGGCACCTAGCTGCAATATGTCCAATTTCTTTGCATGAAAAATAGATTAAAGGAGTTTTACCTTTATACTTACCTTTCCCTCTAGAGTACTTCTTTGCAAGTAATGCTTCTACAATTTCAAGATCACTATCAGAACTTTCTTCTGATTCCTCTTCACTGTCTGTCTGAACTTCTTTAATTTTCTTGTTCTTCTTTAGTGAAACCTTGGCCTCAAATGCTGATTCAATATTTTTGGAACTAGGAACATAGTTGTCATAGTTGTCTAATTCAAAAGCTGTCAATCTTCCAACTAAAGCATCCAAGGTTATACTATGGTTTGCTTCACATCTTCTTTCTTGAATAGCTGATACTCTTATTGCATAGATAGGGAGTAGTGTTCTGAGTACCTTACTTATAACAGTCTCATCTGAGATTGTTCCTCTAGAAGCTCTGATTGCACTTACACTTGCTTTGATTCTTTCAACATATTTTGCAATGTTTTCATCTTCCTTCATATTCATTTTGTCAAACTGTCCTCTTAGGCTTTCTTCTTTGGCTCTCTTCACATTTGCATCACCACCATATATTTTCTTCAGTGCCACCCACATTTCATATGCAGTAGTGCAGTCTTTAATATCATCAAATTCTTCATAGCTGAGAGCAGATGCAATGTCTATCATCATGGTGTTGTGAGTCTTTTTATCTGCAATGTCTTCAACAGTTAATGCACCATTAGGAATTGTATACTCTTCATCAATGTATTTGCATCCTGAATCACCAATGGAAGCCAGATGAAGTCGCATGAGACCTTGCCATGCTGAAAAGTTATCTTTGTTAAGCTTTGGAATTTCCCTCTTGTAAGACATCCTGATCTTTAGCTTAGGTCCTTGAAACCCTTCCTGCAAGCACCAAAAGCTCTGATACCAATTGATGGAATATGGATGAAGTGACTGAGAGGGGGGTGAATCAGTCAACCATAAAAACACTAAACTTTCTTCGCCAACCGAGTGAACTCGGTAAACACTAGACTTTCTTCGGCAACCGAGTGAACTCGGTAAACACTAAACTTTCTTCGGCAACCGAGTGAACTCGGTAAGTACTAAACTTTCTTCGGCAACCGAGTGAACTCGGTAAGTACTAATATCCCTGTCTGGCAGACCGACTGAGCTCGGTAGAAGCTGATTGCTGCGGACTATGACATAGTGTGACATCAAAGACAATACATAATTGAGTAGCAATTTCCTTCAGACAATTGTTTCCAACACTTTCATGTTTTAGATTCACATGTTTGAACAATTTAAGATTCATTTTCATCTTTGTATAGCCATGCAAGCACAGCTTCATCCTCTTCAAACTCTTGTTTGGACACTTGTTCTACAACAAAATTTCCTTTATATGCCTCAAGAGATTCTTTAGACTCCTTTTTAAACTTTTTTAGAGTTTGTCCATAGGACTTAGGCGAGATAGGGAGAGATGTCAAAGATAAGACTAGTTCTATAGTATATTCTCCCATACTATTTTCTTTGATTTTAACCTCTTTACCAATGTCTTCCATCTTGGATGTTGAAGCAATTTCTAGCTGCTTAGTGGAAGATTCTATGTTATTAGGAACAAGTTTATCAGCACTTTCCTTCAATGCATTGCAAGTTGTATATAGATCAGCTAGAATTGTCACCTTTACTCCTTCATAAGGAAATTTCAAACATTGATGGTACGTAGAAGGAATAGCTTTCATTTCATGTATCAAGGGTCTCCTGAGAAGGATTTTGTAAGCCAAAGGTAGATCAAGAACTTGACATATAGGATCTCTGATGACTAGACCTATTCTGATAGGTAAGACAATTGTTCCTTTGGAAGATCTTTCTTGCTCATCATATGCTTTGATAGTTATCTTCTTTCTATGATCAATGGCCATTTTTGAAAATCCCAATTGTGTAATCAAGCTAAAAGAACAAATATTTAGACCAGTGCCCCCATCTATCAACACACATTTGACACGATGGTTTTGGATCAAGACTTCAATATGCAAGGGCTGGTTATGTGGATGACTCAAGGAGTTATCATCTTCCTCTGAAAAGGAAATATACTATGGAGACGTAAGATGACCAACCATAGTCTAGAATCTGTCTAAATCAAGGTTATCAGGAACATTGGATCCGAGAAAAGCTTTGTCTAGGATGGCTCTATGAGTTGGAGATATCTGAAGCAACACAAACATGGAGATCTTTGCATTTGTATGCTAGAGTTGTTGGACAATACTATATGATGTTGGCCTTGTTTCTTTAGGATTTGAATATTTAGATGTAGTCTTCTATTTAGAAGCAGATGAAAGATTGAAAGGCATCTTAGGGACATTGGATGAATCTAGGATTTGTCCTTGCAGATGTGCCTGAGCTTGTGATCAAGTAACTGCATTAGCTGATTGATTTTCTCTATCTTTTCTTATAATTGTGATGACATTACAATGCTCAGATAGACATGGTTCAACCATATTAATGACAACATTATTTCCAGAGTAGGAAAAATTGACTTTAGCACCCATATTAGGCTGAGAAGAAGAATCTTCTTTACCATGTTTTGGAAATGGTTTCGTGAATGCAGTATGATCATTATTGCTCTTATGATTATCAATCATGATTTCCCCATTATCAATTTTGTCTTGTATGATGTGCTTCAAGAGAACGCAATTATTAGTCTTATGACCCTTATTGCGATGGAAGTCATAGAACTCATTCTCTCTCCACCATTTTGGTTTAGGTTTAGGATCAAAGACTTTTATCTCAGGAAAGTAAATGATTTTGTTAACCAATAGAGTTTTCATGGTGGATTCCAAGGATTCCCCAAGAGGAGTAAATTTGCGGTTAGGATCTATAGCCCAAGGTTTATAATTTGATGACTTTTTGTTGGGCTTTGATGTTTTAGCTTCCGAAGCTTTGATGGCTTGGGTGCCAATAGTGAGATTGAAAGTGGGTGCCTTGGATGGGGCATGGATATTATCAACAATGCCATCTGTGACGATGCCCTTATTCTTGTTCCAATTTTTTTTCTTGTCCTTAGAACTAGATCTAGATTCATACTTGTCCTTTTGAAGTGTGATATCTCATTTTTTCACAAGTACTTTCTCAATTTTCATCGCATTATCTATCATCTTATCAAAGGATGTATGATTTTGCATTTGTAAAGGGTAGTTGATTTTTGGAACAAGATTATTGATGAAGATTTCTAGTTTCCCAATTTTTGGAATAGGTCTAGCATATAGAGAAAATTTATTCTTTCATCTCTTGAGAAATGTTAGGAATGGTTCTCCTAGATACTATTTCAAATTTCAGATGTTGATCATAGTGACCGGATGCTGAATATTGTAGGAGTATTGCTGATAGAATAGTTTGATTAACTCCTCAAAAGTTTTGATAGTTGGAGGCATCCTAGAGAACCAATGAATGGCTGCTCCTCCTAAAGATCAAGGGAAAAGATGCATTAAGTAGGTTGGTTCATGCATGAACTCCATAGATTGAGTACAGAATTCTCTGACATGATCTTGAGGATCAGATTTTCCATCATACTTATCGTATTTAGGCATTTCCACTCTTTTAGGGAATGGTGGCATGTACAAGTCCTTATCGAATGGAAAAGGGCATAGAGCCTCCATGGAAAACTCTTTAGGTTCATTTTCTTTTTCAAGTTTGTTAAGTTTGAATTGCATAGCATGCATCTATTTCATCATAATCATGATAGGGGTTTCTTCCTCATGTGTAGTGATATTTTCAACATTGAGGTTTGGAAGAAGTTTAGCTCCTTGATGAGCTAACTCTAGAAAGTATGCCTCTCTATCTTCTTTCAATAAATTCCTCATCATTTTCTTGAAGTTATCATCATTTTGATATCAAGCAATTTCAGAAGATGTAGGTTCTTGATCGATACCATGTTGAGAGTGAGGTCCTTGAGACCCATGATGTGTCCCTTCATGAGACATGTTAGGGGTTTTAGGACTGCCTTTGATAGATTGAGGTGGAGTTTGTTGATTACCTCCATGAGTTCATGGAGGGGGTATGTAACTATTTTTCAATCGAAAATTGCCAAGACCATTGTCTTCGTAAAGATCAGAATTGTAGAGTTTCTCAAGAGTTGGACCCATGTTAGTAGTCAAAGGTATAGTGTTGGGTGCTTCTCCAGATTTCTTGTATGAGGAAGCTCTAGTTTCCACTATTAACCTTGGGTGAAGCAAGAAAGCAAGATGAAGACAACTAAAGAAAGATCTGATTCAAGAAGATCGAATGATGCAACCTTGTCAAGATTAAATTGATTGAAGATTAGATCAGATGTAAATGAAGGATACTATGTCACAGTAGTATGGGTAGACACCCAAAATATGGTGGGCACAAGCTCGCAACACTTATCCATTTAGTAAGAAGACTGAATTTGAAGATAATTTTGACAAGGTTTTGACACAAGATGAAAAAGACCCAAATCGATAAATCAGAAGGCTAAATCAGACTCAAGAGGCCACTTTAGGAAAATGAATGGATTCTTTCTAGTTTCTTCTCTATTCCTGACATAGTGAATATTTTGACAGAATCTGGAAATAGGCTGTAAAAATTGGATTTCTGACAAATTTGACAAGTCTCTGACAACTTTTTAAAAATTCTCAAATGAGTTTTTGAAAGCTCGTATGACACTGGGTATGCTCTCAAATGACAATTGCAAGACTCGTACAACAATTGTTGCTAGGTATAATTGTTCTTTTGATTTCTGGTGACAACACTCATATGACACAATACTGGATACCATACAACAATACAAGTGTTGTGAAATGACTTTTTCTCAAGAATCGTATGACAATCTGAGACTGTGGGATGAATTTTGACTCCAGAGAGGAATTTTGCTTCAAAATTTGCAATTTTTTGGTTTTCAGTTTTAGATTGGTTGCAAAATTGTCTATTTAGGTTTGAAGATTATTCTAGGATTGTTTGTTTCCAATAACCAAATAGATAAACAAGCACATAGAACAGCAAGCAAGTGATTTCAAGAATGTCTGAAAATAATGAACAGGGGACAAAGCAACCTTGCACATGAACAATCAAGTGACTGAATGTGCTAATCCCTAGAAGTGCTAATTGTGTATGTTCCAAAAAAAATTTAGTAATGCACATATTCTTAGAAAATAAAAATTTGGCCTCACTAGGGTTTGTAGTAATGGTCTGACTCTGTAACTTTTGTGATCTCAAGAAGGAAAACTCCAATCCAGGTGCATGAGGGTTTTGACACGGTCTGAGAATTTAATCAATCAAGAGCTACTAAGGAGATCTGACAGTCCAACAAGAGACCACACCTGTGAAGATTTCTTCCACAAGGACATGTATATAGCGGCTGCTGCTACCACGGTGAAAATGGCTATTACCGCTTGAGGTTCTGTCCACATGGTTGACCCAATTAAGGGAATGTCCACTATGGTTAACCTTCTCTAAAGGTAACTCACAAAAGATACCACATGGGGACTAGTTCCAGATTCAAGGATCTAAATTTTTGATACTACCCAAAAAGGGAGTAGAGCATAGTCGTCTAGCCTTTTCACTTTTAACCAAAACAAAGCAGACAGATTAATTTGACACACTAAGACTGAAATTATCTCACAAAGATCTATGATGTCGACTGCTTATGATCTATCAACCTCTCTAGAGACAGAATGTATCAATCAAAAGTTGAAGATGCACAAATCTAGTATAACGCAAGACAATCTTAGTAACCTCCCTACCTACAAGGGGATCCTTCATCAAGAAGAGCTTCATATGTGTGAACAATTGAAAGAAGCCCACTCTCTCGACATCATCCACAAATAATATTCATAGGGCCTATTTATTATGTGTAACAGATATGTAGAAAGCAAATCTATGTTCATTTTATAGCCCAAAATGAAGTCTGTGATACGAAAGTGAGAAAAATCACGTAAGGTTGACATGTGAGAGTTATTTTTATGTCCAAATCAAAGTGTTACCATATCGTAATAGAATACATGAATTCCTTGCAATGCGCTTAGTAGATTTTACCTATTTTTTTTAGCAATTAAGTTATGCTTTTCCCAGTCATATTCAGTAAATATCAGTCAGAAACAAAAGATTTCAATTGTTAGGGTTAGCTATTAGTTCAAATCTAAAAACTACCAAAAATTATGAAACAACAATTAAATCCTGGTACCAAAACTCGTACGATAGTGGGTTACCTCCCAAATGATAGTCTAAAAACTCGTATGACAGTCAGTGTCTGACCAAATGATAATATAGCTCTCAAATGATAATCCACAGTTGCTGAAACAAGGCTCAAAATCTTCAACTATTGTACAACTAGTAGCTTCTGGTACAACTTTCTGACAAAAGTCATATGAAAAATGTATGGAAAGAGAATGAAATCGTAAAATTGACCAGAAAATGATAGAAAAATAGATAGAAGTGAAATAGAAGAGATGGAAACCCGTTTCAGGGCCCCACGGTGGGTACCAGAAATGTGTGTGTGAATTTTGTAACTAGTTGTAGACACAACACTTTAGTAAAACATTAAAGATTAGCAAAAACTAAAATCTGCAAGTAATTGAAACTACGCTAACCAGGCAATTTACTGCCTTCTAGTAGGTACGACTATGATGTTCTCAGATTGAAATCAAGATCAGTGACAATGCAACACCTAAATGAAAGATTTGAATGCAAAAGAATGAAAGACTGTATGAATGCAGATTATTCTATATTTTTTGTATTTTCAGTGCAATAATATGAAAAATGGTATGAATCTAAGCTATATGAATGAAATTGAATGCAGATTAATCTAAGAATGATATGAATGAATATGACTACTATGATATGAAACTATGCAAAAACTATGATCAACTATGAAAGATCTCACAAATCGCTTGTCACAAGTGCTTAATCCTTCAATCACCAATTCGTTAGAGTAATTGTGCAAATTTGAATGTTGATAATTGTGAAGAGTTGAGCCTTGATTTTATAGAAATCCAGGGCTTGAGGATGCAGGAGAAAAGCCATAAATCACTCTTGATAAACTTATGTTGATTTTTGAGTTATCAAGAAATTAGAGATAATTAACTCATAAAAATCATGCAAAAGTAATGTTTTACTCAAAATAGAGTTTAGATCAAATTTCAACTCATCATCAGATGTTGAGTTTCAATTTTAAAAGTCATTATTAATTTCTAGTTGCCTGCTTTTCTGATTGTGCATGATTTAATTATGAATTAATTTAAAAATAAAGTGATTTATTCTCAACTTAACTAATTTTTGAATTAAAACAATTGATTTATGGGCTAATCAATTATTAAATCAAACTATATTCTAAAACTATATTATCAAAAATTGGCAACTGACCTTAATTAATTAAATAAGAATTTAATCAATTAATCATGAGATTTGAGATTTATTGTCAAAATTAAATAATACAATTTAGAAATAAATTTAATTAAACAATTAAGTGGCAGTATTAAATCTGATTAATTAAATATTCAGAATATTCAATTAATCAAACTTTAGGATAAATAAGATTTATCGCCAAATAATTATTAAATTAAAAATAATTGGGATAAATAGGAATATTGCTAAGAATATTCTCCAATGCAGAATTAGGATAAAATCAATTTTTGATAAAATGATGTGTAGATGTGCCTTAGGTTAAGACTTTTGATATCGATTTCATTCGAATTGAAGATGTAGGAGGTTAATGAACCTATAGCCCATTTTTGGGGTATTACAATCATGTGCTACGCAACATTCATATATAGGCATCATATGATACATACCTACCTGCTATTAAGAGTAATTCTATCGCTGGTTTCATTTAGTTTTTTCCAATTTTTCATAAGTGTTTTTAGAATACAAGCTGCCATGTTTTTTTTAGAAAATAATAGATGGCTTGTAAATATCAATATCTTATAACATTCTGAGTGCACACGTATTCTTTGGGATAGGGGAGTCGTACTACCACAAGCCATAAATCTGCACTTAAAATCATATCCTACATTGATATTTATCATTCACCTATCCTCTAAGTTGAGTGTTGCATCTTTTTGACCCACTGCCCAATAGATATGTTAAGGCTACAAGTTTCATGTATAGCAGGCATACATCTAGCAAAGGTCGCAAAAAATATTATCAAAATTTCACTACCTTAGCATTTTTGCTATAAAAGACATATTTTGGACTCAATTGACTTCATTTATTGATATACAACCAGTTGATATGCAACTAGCAAAATAAATACACTTTGAATTTCTGCAAAGAATCATTTCATTTGTATTGAACAATAATAAATATTTTTTTTGAGTTCGTTCATTTGAAAATTTAAACACATGTATTTAAGATCAATTCAGAAAAGACTCACACAGGCTGTGAGGATAGCCTATTTTTTCTCCTTCAGATTTAAAACAACATTAAAAGATAGAATAGGATAAGAGAGATAGGTCAAGAGTAACCAGTCATCACCTATTGCTTTGACTGGTTAGTGTGGTTGCTGGTCTTGAATTTTTCCTTAGTCTACAACTCTCCCGAAAAGCTCATGAATCCTGTAAAATTGAAAAAACAATGATGTTAGATCCTGATATGGATCTAAGCAATGACTGGTTGTCTAAACTACTCTACATATGCTACCTTTAAATCTATCCTAAATTTGAAGAGAGAAAAAAAATTAGAACACCCTCAATGCTTGTGAGAAAGAAATATTTATGCTAATGTGTTTGTTCCATGTTTAGGAATGCCCAAGGGGCTATACCACATGGCTTGTGATGTGTCTTTTGTGTTGTGTCACTTGACACATGTGTGTGTGCTTGTGGCCATGACATGTCCACTTGGGGATTGGTTGAACACCAACCTAGGAAGGTACCCTTTAGGATCCCCATGAAAATCACTTGGTTAGGGAGCTTGAGGTGTTGTCATATCTTTGAATTTCGAATTTGAGCTTCTTATGAGTTTTTGGGAGGCTTAAAAGGTGCCTAGGGGAGTGTTAGGGCCATTTTTAGTTACCCCACTTGATATACCATAGGGTAAAAGTCATTTTTCACCATAGGATAACCCTTGGTTGACCAAATGACCCATCCAAAAGTTGGTTTACCAAGATGGACGAAAATCAACTTTTGGAACCAAGTTTTGGAAAGATCACCACCCACTAAAAAGGTATTCCTTATCCCACCTTTTTAGCTTACCTTTGTAAGAGACTAAATTTAGAAACCATGTAAGGGTCTTAGGGAAGACCACCCAATAGGAATGAAATCTTATCCATAGGGGTTTGGGTGGAGGCCTTTTTAGAGGGGACTCTTCTTTTGGAAGAGTTTGACACCCACTCTCCAGATTTGGAAACTTAGCTATTTTAGAGAACCTTGGAAAGTGGAAAGCTCTTCATTAACTTTCTTCCATTAGCTTGGATCAAGGTTGGTGGCATACTTCTCTTTGTTAGTTTTAATTTTCATGTTGAGAGAAAGAACTCTCTTGTATGTTATTTTTTCCTTGTATGCAAAATCTAGTTATCATTTCTCTTGTAGTGTATGTGTTGAGAGCTTGATGTTTTTGTGATAATGGAGGATTTGTGATTCTTAGTTGTTGTAGTTTTATATCCTTGTATTTTGAATGTGTAGTTCTTTATAGATGTTATGAGAATCATGAGCTTATTGTTGAGCATGATTTCTTGTATTGTAAATGTGTAGTTTCATTGTTGATTCTTGAAATTTTTCTTTTATGTGTTGTAGTGTTTTGTTGAGGGAGTTCTCAAGGCCATACTCACCCTTGGGAGGGAAGAGTAGCCTTGAGGGTGAAGAGAATTTTTGGGACATTAAAAAGTGTAGAGTCTCTCCTTGGATAGGAGAGGGATGAACATGGATGTATGGGCTCCATGTAGCCATCTTCATTTTATGTTTTGTTTATTGGGGGTCATAAGAATTTTTGTGAAGATTGTGTTTGTGGATAGATATGTATGATGAGGAAGCCAAGTGATGGCTTAGCTCTCATCAAGAGATGTGCTTCTCTTCTTGGATTTGGTTCCACCTTCACCCTATTTGAGTCATGTAGTGACTCTTTGTGATAAACTTGGAAGGGAGATTGCTTGTAAGTTATGTTTTATGTTGTTGTATATGTGGGTTTTGCATGAGTGTTCTCCTTGTCTTTGTGATGGTTCCCCTAGCTTGGGGGTGGCTTCTTAGAAGCCTAGGTTGGGAGGTGAGCTTCCCATGGCCTTCCATAAAATTATTTGTAGGTTTTTAGAGGCTATGATCTTGTGGAAAAAAGACTCATGGAGAGGACTACTTTGTTTGTTTTGGATCAATAGCATTGTGTAGATTGGAGACTTGAACTCCAATCCGAATCTTGTATATTTATAGTTTGTATTAAGTTCTTTTGAGTGTTAAATGAGAGTATTTCATCTCTCTTTGTAATAGATCCTTTTGTTCAAATTTGGTGTTGTTGAAGTTTGAAATGAACTTGTATTGAACTTTGAATTCATTCAATATCAAATTTGGGTAGGATATGAACTTGTTATTTTATCATGATCTTATTGGTATAATGGAAAATGTGTTTTATTTCATTGCAATATAAAGGTTTTGTTGGCTTATGATGAAAATTGTAGAGCATTTTCCCTCATTGTTAAATGGCATTCATATTGAAATAGAAATGAGAATACTTTAGATAATGAAAAGAGAGTTATCCAAACATTATAATTCTTGTATTGAGATCATTGTATGTAAATGTTAATTGATTTACAAGCAATGAATAAATCTATATCTCTCACCCTCTATCTTTGCAAAGTTAGTTGATAACTTGATATGTTATTTTGGTTGAGAAACTAATAAGTTAGTTGTGTAAATGAATAAAATTTAGATCTTTAATGCATTACTATAGAAAACTATAATGTTAGAAATGAAATCAATTTTAGATCAACTATACCTCCTATAGTAAACTAAATCAACAAATTAGATTTAGGTGTAAAGGAAAAAAAGATTGCAATTTTAAACAAGTAAAAAAAACCTAAAGGAATGGGCAAATGGAGACCTACAGGTCTCTGGAAAATGTATGGGAAAATAATTCTCATACATTTCCTTGCCACAGTCAATATTATAATATATAAACTATCTACTTGTACAAAAAGAAATAAAGTATAAAAGACCCCACACTCTTTCATTACTTTCCCCAAAACAAAATTGGCAAATATTATTTAAGTTTTCTTTTAGCCCAAAACACTTTCCATCAAAGTGTACTTGGCTGACATATATTTCAAAGTAGCTTTTCCCATGACAAGTTATCTTAACCATTCCCTGCATGATTTTTTGGCTAGGTGCTTGTGCTTTGTATGGGGTGGGACCCAAAACTCCCTTGTCCCCATCAACTCTCCTCTCCTTAGTACATGCTAGTTTTTGTTTTAAAAAAAATTGTCCATTCCTTACCCTACGTGATTTTTCCTTTGGTAGATGGATCACCTTTTTGGTGGGACCCCCAAGTCAAGTCTAAGTTGTCCCTTGTTTCTAACACATGCTTGTGGGGATATTCTTGGTAGGAATTATATTAGTTTTTATTTATTTAATTGCTGCTCAACTTTGACTAGTATATTTTTGTTTATAGGAATGTTAGTTTAGTAAGTAGATTAGTAGGGTCTAGTAAGGGCTAGTGGAGTTTTATAGGGTCATGATTAGGGCTAAATATAGGTTTAGTCTTAGTCTTTTGTTAATAATTGATCTATTAGCTAATAATATTTTTAGTTGAGATTTAATATTTAATTTTGTTATTAAATGATTAATTAAATAATTTGATTATCTAATAGTTTATTAATTAGTAGACATTATTAAATAATATAACTATTATTTAAATAATTTATTTACACTTTTATGAAGATATTTAATAATTATGTTAATTATTAACCAATGTTATAATGGCTTGTAAAAAGAAAATTTTATTGCTTTCAATGATTAATTAACTAAAAGAGGGATCACTTAATAGAGTTGGGGTCATCTAGATAAAACAAATTGAAAGTAGATAATAAGGTTATGACCTAATGTATTGTACTGTTAAAATTAAATTAATGTTTTAGAGGGATATAGTATAAACTAGGAGGCTAGTGAAACTTTTATAATCTAATGTTTTGATGACAATTCATGCTAGCTCACATTGTCAGGTTATTGTCGAACATAATTTGATCAATAGCATGGTTAACTCATGAACTAATTATGTGGTCAAATTATCAAAATTATCATATAAGTCACGCTCGATAGATGAAACCTAAATACATATAATTGAAATTGATATAATTAATTATTTTATTAGGAGGTGTTTGGTTTGTAGTGTAGGAGGTAGTATAGCTAAATGCATTTAGATAACAATGTGTTCTAGATGAAAGTCCTTTGTTAGATTATTATTTAAAAGAATTTAATTATCAATATAGTTATCCCTTGGACTTTAATGTAGGGTTGATTTCATTCATTAAGATATTTGAGATTTGAACCTTATCCTCTAAACCCTCATTGTTATAATATAACACTGTAACTTGACTTGATCCTTGATTGAGGTCTACTTGACTGTTGCCATCATACATATCCTTGGAAAGTTACTCTTATCCTTTTTATAAAAAAATTGGTGTGTTTTTAGAGTGAAATTTTATGGGCATGACACAAGAAGATAATTATTCCAATGTGTATGTGCCCTTAATTGAGGCTCCCCTTGGGTATGAGCCCGACATACGCATTGGAATAATTACTTTAACAGGTGTTGAAAGCAAGAAGGAAATATATAATTTTAAAGGGACATATTAATTCTGATATGAAACCTTTCATTATAATCAAATTTGACAAGAACACATTAAAGGGACAAGTCAATCTTAGTTTGGAACATTTTGTTCCAAATACAATAGAAACATAATTCAAAGGATAAACATAAAGCAACCACTAAGACATGGATGAATGCGAGATGTTGTAGGATACTAGCAAGTGGCCTAAATTTATAGGAGGAGGTCAAGAGTGCATTCTGTTTCAGCCAACAAATCTAAGATTTTAGTTTGCAAGGGGAAAAAGGAAATGGATTAATCATTTATGATGAACAATCAAGGTCTTCAATAGAATTTCATCACTTTCAGAACATAATATAATGCTGAAGGAAGCGGATATATGAGGAAAGCTATGATGTTACACAAATACAAGAAGCAAAATTGTCTACAAGGAAAAATAGGATCACCATTAAATATGATGCAAGTATGCGAGAGGCATACAACAAAGGCAAAGAAATTTTGACACTTATTGTCTCATAATAGGATTCATCTAAGGGTTGCACACCCTAGTGTCAAGGAATTATTACTCGGTAAGGATTTGAATGAAAAGAGAGTTGGTTGGATAACATGAGTCATGGAGTATGACATGGATATTCAGGTGACCAAGCTGGTTAGAAGAAAAGGCCTATGTGATCAAATTGTTGATGATGAGGTTTCAAAGCTTCAAGGAAAAGCAGATACTATTTTGGTGCTCAGTATGGTAGCTGATGATGATAGGACAAGGAGCTGGTTGCAAGATATGGTTCATTTTTTGAAGACCAGTGAGTGTCCAGATAATTTGGACAAGGCAAAAAGAAGGTATTATCGGTTACAATCAATTCCTTTTGTCTTAATTAATGATGTATTATACAAAAAGGATCACAATGGTGTCCTTCTCAGATGCATTGATTCAGACTAGATTGTAGACATTTTGCATGAATTCCATGATGGTGATTCAGGGGGTCATTTTTCCCCTAGGACTATAGCATATAAGATCCTAAGAGGTGGTTATTATTAGCCTAACATTTTTTAAGACAGCCATGCATATGTGAGGAAGTGCCTGAAATGTGCCATGTTTACAGGGAAAGAAAGGCTATCAGCTTTTCCTTTGCAGCCAATTAAAATGGAACAACCTTTTCAAAAGTCAGGTGTTGACTTCATAGGGCCTATCAATCCTCCCTCAAGTGCAAGTCATAAGTGGATAATTACTACCACTGATTATTTCACATGTTTGATAGAGCTAGTAGCACTAAAGGAGGCAAATGAGACAGTTGTCCTAAATTTTTATGATGATATTGTGAGCAGATTTGGAGTTCCTAACTCTATAATCTCTGATAATGCACTTTCTTTCATTGGTCTGAGGGTAATTGAATGGGCACTCAAGTATGGAATTTTTCTCAGTACTAGTTCCAACTATTATCCACAAGGTAATGGATTATCAAAGTCTACAAACAAGAACTTAATCAGAATTATCAAAAGAACTCTTCATGAGAATCAATGTGATTAGCACTCAAAGTTGAAGGTTGCCTTATGGGTGGACAAAACTACTCCAAAGAAAGTTATTTGGAACTTGCCTTATCAGTTAGTTTATGGAAAGGAAGCTCAGTTGTCTATTGAAATAGAGTTGCCAACACTTGATCTTATTAATCAGTTGGTTCTTTTTGAGGAAGGAGATCCTATGCAGGTGCATTATGCACAGTTGATGGAATTGGAGGAAAGTAGAAGGAAAGCAATGCAAACTATGGAATTCCAGTAGATGCAAGTTAAGAAAATATTTGACAGTAAAGCGAGATCCAGAGATTTTAATGTGGGAGACATTGTTCTCAAGTGGGATGAAATCAAGAGCAAACTAGGTAAGCATACTAAATTTGATTCATTTTTAGGAGGCCTGTTTGTGATTACAAAATGCAAGGAACATAATGCTTTTCAGCTATCAACTCTTGAAGGGCAAAAATTTCCCTATACCAGTCAATGGTATTCACCTCAAACCTTGTTTTGAGGTATGTCCTACTTTGTAAATCCTAAAGTTTCTAAATAAGGTGCAGTTGCACCATTTTCTTTGAAGTTTTCTTTTTCTAGGTGTTAGTAGCTAGTCTTCAGTAGAAGATACTTTTAATAGCATTCATACATATTATGGTGCCTACATATCAAGGTACTATGCCATACATGTAGGAGATTCTTAACAACTATCATTTGCTATGCAACATTCATATTTAGGCATCATATGATACATACCTACCTGTTGTTAAGAGTATTTTTGTCACTAGTTTCAGTTAGTTCTTTCCAATTTTCCATAAGTATTTTTAGAACACAAGCTGCCATGTTTTTTTCAGAAAATAATAGATG
Organism: Chamaecyparis obtusa; assembly: GCA_027943335.1. Lineage (NCBI taxonomy): Eukaryota > Viridiplantae > Streptophyta > Pinopsida > Cupressales > Cupressaceae > Chamaecyparis > Chamaecyparis obtusa. The sequence continues at coordinate 3,081,487 of BSBK01000032.1, forward strand.
GCTAGTAAATATCAATATCTTATAACATTTTGAGTGCACACCTATTCCTTAGGATAGGGGATTCATACTACCACAAGCCATAAATCTGCACTTAAAATCCTATCCTACATTGATATTTATTAGTCACCTATCCTCTAAGTTGAGTGTTGCATCTTTTTGATCCACTGCACAATGGATATGTTAAGGCTACTGGTTTCATGTATAGCAGGCATACATCTAGTAAAGGTCACCAAAAATATTATCAAAATTTCACTACCTTAGCATTTTTTCTATAAAAGACATATTTTGGAATCAATTAACTTCATTTATTGATATACAACCAGTTGATATGCAACCAGGAAAACTAAAAAAATGTGAATTTTTGAAAAGAAACATTTCATTTGTATTGAACAATGATAAATGTTTTTTTTGAGCTCATTCATTTAAAAATTTAAACACGTGTATTTAAGATCAATTCAAAAAAGACTAAAACAAGTCATGAGCATAGCCTATTTTTTCTTTTACAAATTTAAAATAGCATTAAAAGACAAAATAGGAGAAGAGAGATAGGTCAAGAGTAACTAGTCATTGCCTATTACTTTGACTGGTTAGTGCAGTTGCTGGTCTTGAATTTGTTCTTAGTCTACAACTCTAAGGACAAGCTCCTAAATCCTGTAAATTTGAAAAAACAATGATGTTAGATCCCGATATGGATCTCAGCAAGGACTAGTTATCTAAACTACTCTGCATATGCTTCCTTTAAGGCTATCCCAAATCTGAAGAGAGAGAAAAAAATCAAAACACCCTCAATGCTTGTGAGAAAGAAATATTTATTCTAATGTCTTCATTCCATGTGCAGGAAGATAATTATTCCAATGTGTATGTGCCCTTAACCGAGGCTCACCTTGGGTATGAGCCCAACATATGCATTGGAATAATTACTTTGATAGATGTTGAAAGCAAGAAGGAAATATATAATTTTAAAGGGACATATTACTTCTGATATGAAACATTTCATTATAATCAAATTTGACAAGAAGACATTAAATGGACAAGTCAATCTTAGCTTGGAACCTTTTGTTCTAGATACAATAGCAACATAATTCAAATGATAAACATAAAGCACTAAGAAATGGATGAATGCGAGATGATGTAGCATACTAGCAAGTGGCTTGAATTTATAGGAGGCGGTCAAGAGTACATTCTATTTCAGCCAACAAATCTAAGCTTTTAGTTTGCAAGGGGGAAAAGGAAATGGATTAATCATTTATGATGAACAGTCAAGGTCTTCAACAAAAGTTCATAACTTTCAAAACATAATATAAGGTTGAAGGAAATGGATATATGAGGAAAGCTATGATGTTACACAAATACAAGAAGCAAAATTGTCTACAAGGAAAAACAAAATCACCATTAAATATAATGCAAGTATGCAAGAGGCATACACCAAAGGCAAACAAATATATCTATAACAGTGGCATGTTGTTTTCCTTTCTAAGATGTCAATCATGTTAAGAAATGTAAAAGTCACAAAATTATCAGCATCAGAGGTTTTAAAGCATAACTGAAGAGACTATGTTCATAATTGTTTTGAGTATTTTCATATCAAATAATGTGCATCTACAACAAAAGGACAACAACAAGTAGTAAATAATCATGATTCAAAAATTAAAAAATGACAATAGTATGTAGTGCTCTCGAGCAAGGGATTGTGGGAAGAACGATAGCCAAGGGTTTATTCAGAAAGTTTCCAATGAAAAGAATTTGGCTCATGTTGTGAAGTTGACACCTCTCAAGCTGCGAGGAAATTTGTTAATCCAAAAGCCTCAATACCAGCATATGGATTTGTCACGTTGGGTTATGAGTTTAAATTAAATCTTAATCTTGGAAGAGAGTATGTGGGTTATGTTTTTGAAGAAAATGGAGAACATGAAGAAGACAGTGATAAATTCACACAAGAGAATAAACAAATGGTGGAAATGTCAAATTGTAACTTCTACGCAGGTCAATGAATGAGTAGATTAAAAACAATTTTTTGAAGCCTCTATTCAGTTATTGCCATAGATTTAAGGGGCTACTAGTTATGTTTCAAAGAAAGCCACAGAAATAGTTATAGGAATTTGCCTAGCTTTAGCAAGGAGAGTGTGAATAAATTACAAGTCCATAATATCCTACAAAAAAGAAAGGAAAGTAAACAGTAAGTAGTTCTTCATAGTTTAATACATTTTCTCTAAACCCAGATGCAGATTTCCAAGAAAATGCAAGGAAGAGAACCAGCTTTAAACTCTTAGATACCATCAACAAATACCATGGAGATAAGAGCATGTTGTTTCTTACAAATCCACAACAGTCATGGTATATGATGAAGTAGTAAAAGTCATGAAAATTTTTGTATTTACAGTGAAAATGGAGCTTTAAATAGTCACGACAGTCTAGAAGAGGAGTGATTTTGGCTTACCCAGTTCCTGAGAGTGCAACAAATTAACTTCAACAATGGCAGCCAAATAACAAACAAGAGCCACTAGCAACAGTTGTAATAGCACAGATTAGACTGAGGCTTCATAATAAGCACTGGTATTTCTAGCCACAAATACGGAAATCCTCCAGCACAAAACCTTTATCGATGATGGCATCTTCACATTAACAGCAAAGAAACAGAGAAAATGGAATACAACATGGTTTCCAGTAGGTAAAGACTATCAACAATGGCAACTACATAAGGGTTTCAAAACCCTTCTCCATAGCTCACGTTTTCTTCCAAGAAGAAATCATGAAGTGAATAAAGTGATCCCTTTGTTTTTGTTTTAGGGCTGAACAACAATATTCAATATTTTGTATGTATTTTGAAATCCAAGGTCCTTTATTTTCATCGGATTCCTTTCAAGCTTATAAGTAAATAAATTAATCCATGCTCTTTTGTATTAATTAACATAGGTGATATAGTGATATATTACTTGCATCAAGTGATGTTTTATTATATTATTTATGTTAATTTATTAAATGAATTAATTTATTTTCATTTTAATATTTACAAATAATTGTAATTAAATAAATAATTAATTGATATTGTTATAAATCATTTAGTTGTTATTTAAAAGATAGCAAAGATTAAAATATAACAAATTAGAGGTTGATTTATTATTCCTTAAGTCAATTTTTGAATTTGGAGGGATAAGAGTGCTTTAATAGCTTGAAGACTTCTTCTTATGAGTTGGATGAGGTGTCCTAACATCTTGAGGGTATATAGGATTTGTTGAGTCCTTTAGGGCTGGTAGAGAAGATCTAGGAACTTCTTGAGATCATGTACGACTTATGGGTCAAATTTGACTTTGTCTTGACAGTTGAGAGGTCATTATGGCCTTTTAGAGCCTTTTGAGGGTGGTTTTGGTGAGTCACTAGGGTGGTTTATGACTTAGTGGAGTTTTTTTTGAGGTGGGAGTTTATTTCATGAGTTAATAGTTCCTCTTTTCTAGGCTATTTTCTGGCATCCGACCCAAGGATTGTGTATTGTACATAGTGAGTTTTTTTACTCACTTTTCATTAGTTTTGATTATGCAGAGGCAAACATTTGTGACATATTTTTGTCCTTGGCAATTTTATGCAGAGATTTGTAACTCTTTTTGGAGACTGATATATATATTGATAGCATTTTGAAGCAGTGTTCTATCAAAGTGAAAGCCCTATTTCTTTCTGTGATTATGTGTCAAGTGCATGATTGATGGGAATAGTTAGTGAGTTGATAACTCCTTGTTGTTTTTGTCTCAGCTATTACCTAGTTGCATGAATGTATGTTGTTTGCAGGTTATAATTTGTGTCCAAAAAATTCATAGGGTTTTCTTGTGAAGATTTTTCTTCCTTGTTTATTCTATTAAGGACCTCTTAATGAAATATTTATGCAGACCTATGTAGAATAGAAGTGTTTTATTCATTAAGGTAGAGTTTAAATTCATGATCTATCATTATCTATCAAGTTTTCTGACTCCTTGGTGTATCACCTAATTTTCCTAAGTTTAGTTTTAGTTTGCATGTTCATTTTTGCAACTTCTATCTCTTTTCCCATAAGTTTAAGTTAGTTTTGAGGACTTATCAGTGATTATCCAATAGGAACCAGCCTAGAACCCAGAGGTTTCATTTCAAGTTATGCATTTCCCACATGCAAAAATGAATCCCATGTTAGGCAAAATTGTTAAACTTGTCTAGTTTAACAAGGTTCAAATTTTTAGCCTTAACAGTTTTGGCACGTTCGGTGGGACAGTATAGATAGTAGTTCTATAATCTTTTATTTTTTGGTTTTACATTGCAACCTACAAGTTTTTAGTCATTTCAAAGAAGTCTTTAAAACATAGTTGGTGAATCCATTGGTGAAGAATCAGAAGTATCAAACAAACTCCACCTACAAAGAGGGTTCAATCTTCACCTCCAAGAGTTTATATAAGAAGGGGAAGGCCAAAGGAAAGAGAAAATTCTTTAAGGCATTCAGTATCACCAACTATAAGAATAGGATACTCTAATTCTTTTGAGATCTATGTATCATAGACCAATCTTGGTACTATTTTTGTTTCAACAGCAAGTACTTCTTCAGCATTTGCAAGTACTATAGCAGCTAGTTTGAGCTCAGTTTCAGCAAGTGCTTCAACATAGTCTCACATTATGGTTGTTCCTAGAGCCTTTTCTTTTGTGACATTTGATCAAGGTAGTCCCTTAAACCTTGTTGTGCATAATGATATACCTTTAGCAGCTTGTAAAGGGCTACCAGACTTCTCATGGGAGAGTCAAACAAATGGTTTGGAGCATAGTAGAGATGTGGCTTCCCTATGTAATGTACATCATGTGACACAAGATAATGTTGCAGTCAGATTATTACTGGCTTCATTCAAAGGAAAAGCATTGGAATGGTTTAGGAATTTACCTGTGGCCTCGTTTTCCACCTATGATGAATTGAGTGATGCCTTCACAAAGTTTTTTGAAGACAAGTCAGATAATTTGTTACTTGTAGAATAGTTAACAACCATTAAAAGAGCCCCACAAAAGCAGATGACTGATTTCAATTCTTATTTTCAGAAAACATGGAATAGAATACTAGTGGCAGTAAGGCCAAGTGCAGATTATGCTTTTCCATACTACCTAAAGAGCTTGAATAGTGACATTTCAATGATGATTTAGTCTATGGGAGGTACCTCATTTCCACAAGCTTTTAATCTTGCTATTAGAGCTGAAAATAGCCTTATGCAGGCGGGTAAAATAGCCCCTAGGCCTCCTATGCCTTACTTTCCTAATATCCAGTAAAATATGTCTCTTAATATACCACCAATGGCTCCTTTACCTACTGTTCTAGTTATTTCTATTGCTGGGGGTTATGAAAATAAAGTATTTGGTCCATCAAATGAGCTATAGGAAATTAAGAGGAGCCAACAAAAGAGAGAGAGTATACTACAGACCTTGGGAAATGAGTTAACCAGTATGAAGAAGCAACAAAATCAAGTTCTGAGGCTAGCATTTCAATAATATAATCAGCAGCAAGGATTTAATCAGCCATATCAAAATCAAGGCCAAGGATATCAATACCAGTAGAATAAGCAACCATATCAAGCGAATTATCAAGGATAGTGGAAAAATATTAATCAACGACCTTTTCATCCATACAATCCACAACCATTAAATGTTGCAAATCTAGTTAGAGATATAGTAAATTCTCAAAACAACTTGATATCAGAGGCAGATTGGTGTTATATGTGCAATCAGGCACATAATCAGTCTACATGTTCAAACGGAGTGCTTAACCAAGCTCTTATCATCCAAAATATTGCAAGCTCACAGTTGGATGCATCTTCTAGTGGACCTGAACAACAGCAAGATATACACACCATGGAGACTGGATTCCTTAACTGGCAAGGAGAGGAGTTTTATGGATTGAATGGTGAATCATCAATTGTAGCCAATACCCAAGTAGAGAAAAGTGCTCTAGACATGGATCAAACAACCAGTAAGGATAAGGAAGCTATGACAACAGGACCATCACTTACACCTAATCCAAGTATTTTACAAAAGCCTACAAGTCAACCAATTAGCAACCAAAAGATGCATTCAATTGTACCTTATAACATTGTGGACAGCATGAAAAGAATGAATGTGTCAATGACTATGTGGGATTCTCTATCTATTCCTAGGCAACCTGAAATGTTGAAAAAAGCATTGAGTGCATTAGATATGCAAGATCAAGCTGCTTATGATCATGTGAAGGTAGTTATGACAAATTGTGAGCAAGCAACTATTTAGGACAACAAGATAAAAACTACTGTTGAAGGTAAGGATGTGAGACCTCCTCCATTCTATGTTTCCTTAATAATTGAGAAAAATTTACTACATAATTGTATGGTTCATAGGGGGGCTACTTGTACTGTGATGGCTAGGAAGGTAGTTGATCAGTTAGAATTGAAATATGAGCCTATTGAAAAGGGAGTAGTCCAATTAGATGGCACATCTATGAATTATATAGGTCTCATAAAAAATGCTAGTTTAACCTTACATGCATGACCGACTTTCTCTATTCCACAAGACATATTTGTGGTAGATTTACCTCCTTATTTTGGTATTTGCTTATCAAGAGAATTTACAACCAAGATAGGAGGGTTATTTTTCATTAGATTGGTCTCACATGATTTTTTGCACCCAATATGGAACAAAGGTTAATATAAAGTCTGATTTACTTGAAAAGGATATAATAGAGCCTTACACGCCTAGTACGGTAAATGTAAATTATGTCAATTTTGGCTAAGATGATCATGTTGCCCCTATTTTGCATACATCTACTCCTGAAATACCTGATATACTTTTAGATGAGTGGGCTGCAGAGAATTCTTTTGAGACTAATTCTAGTTATGTTCTAGATGCTAGAATGGGTAATTACATGTTCCAAGAAGCTAGTTTCGTAATGCCAAACTTAGTTAAAAAGGCAAAAACTGATTTTGAATAGCAAAACAAGGTCTCGAATATGTATTTTGATGGATCCAAAAGTAAATATGGTGCTAGTGGAGGTGCAATGTTAGTATATCCCAATGGAGCAAAGTATTATGCAGCCTTTAGATTTGGTTTCTCTTGCACTAATAATGCCGTAGAGTATGAAGGTTTGATTAATGGATTGGAATGGGCAAGAAAGAGGGGTATTAAAGTTTTGAAGGTTCATGGTGATAGTGAATTAGTAGTAAATAAAGTAAGAGGACTACTTTCTGTGAAAAATGATACTTTGAAAGCATATAAACTTAGAGTATGGGATGTCATTGAAGATTTCTCTGCTTTCAATATTGTTGCAATTCCTAGGAAACTAAATCAGCATGCTGATAGGTTGGCAGCTACAGGGGCACGGTTTCATATTCCTAACAATGTTAAAAGGGGGTCTGATCAATAACATATAAAGATTATTGTTAGGCCTTTACTTCTTGATAATAATGTAAACTAGCAAGTTTTTGAAAGTGATGAGCAGATCTTGCAATTTCTGCTAGAAGAAGATGTTTTTGCAGCTTCTAATCAAGATAGGCTGAAGAAAAATTGTGAAGACCAAGTGGTGCAACTTAAGTCCAACAAGTTGTGTAAAGGTTTGGTTTCCTTGGAATCTATTTTCAATTCAGATGATCAGGCTAAAAAGGATAAAATGATTTTGCTAGTTTCTCAAGAACATTATCAAAGTTTGGAGATTGCACTAGTGAAAAGCTTACAATTTGGTAAGGTGAGCACTCCTTTGGAAAAAGAGTCTTATGTTCAACTTTTTTAGGAGTTTGCAGATGTGTTTTCATGGGAATATGGTGATTTAAGAGGTTTTAATCTGGAGTTAGCATAGCACACTATAGAGCTCGAGTCTAATGTCAAGCCTGTAAGACAAACACAAAGACCTGTCAATCCCAAATTAGAGTCATTGACATAGAAAGAATTTTTTAGGCTGATTGAGAGTGGCATTATTTTCCCAATCAAACACACTAGTTGGGTGTCCAATCTCATCCCTCTTAGAAAGAAGAATGGAGATTTGAGATTATGTGTAGACTTCAGGGATTTGAATATAGCATCATTGAAGGATTCACATCCCCTTCCTTCTATGGAACAAATACTTCAATATGTTGTTGGTTCAGAATGCTTCTCTTTCATAGATGGTTATTCGAGGTATAACTAGATTCTAGTTAAAAGTGGAGATTAATATAAGAATGCTTTTACCACTAAATGGGGTACCATGGCATAAAAAAGAATGCCTTTTGGTTTTTCAATTTCCAGGGCAATGTTCCAAAAAGCCATGGATATGTCATTTAGTAATCTGATGTACCAGTTTGTATTGATATATCTTGATGATATCACAGTCTACTCTAAAAGGGCAATAGATCATCTTGGTCAGTTGAGGCATATTTTTTAGCATTATAGAGAGTTTGGTATCTCATTAAACCCCAAAAAATGTGTTTTTGTTGTGCATGAATGTAAACTTTTGGGTTATGTAGTTTCCAAGCAAGGGGTTACAGTGGATCCTCAGAGAGTAGCAGCCATTTTAGAGTAACCATTTCCACACCATAAGAAAGGGTTGCAGTCTTTCATTGGAAGGATTAATTTTGTAAGGTGGTTCTTGCCTAACATTGCACATGTATTAAAGCCATTGACAACTTTATTTAAAAAGAATGTTTTGTTCAATTGGACAAAAGAAGCAAATGATAGTTTTCAAGTTATTAAAGAGTCCTTAGCAGCAGCTCCTGCTTTAGTAAATCCTGATTTCAACAAAGATTTCATTATGTACGCATATGGCGGTTATGAGACTATTTCTGCTATGTTGGTACAACAAAATGTAGAAGGACTCGAGCAGCCAATAGCCTTTTTCAGAAAAGGCTTAGAAGATTATGAACAAAGATTTAGTTTTGTGGAAAAAAATGTCCTTGTTGTTGTTAAGAGTCTCAAGAAATTTTGACACTTATTGTCTCATATTAGGATTCATCTGAGGGTTGCACACCCTAGTGTCAAGGAATTCTTACTCAGTAAGGATTTGAATGAAAAGAGAGTTGGCTAGATAACATGAGTCATGGAATATAAAATGGATATTCAGGTGACCAAGCTGGTTACAGGAAAAGGCCTATGTGATTAGATTGCTGATAATGAGGTTTCAGAGCTTCAAGGACAAGTAGATACTATTTTGGTGCATGGTATGGCAGCTGATGATGATAGGACAGTGAGCTGGTTGCAAGATATGGTTCATTTTTTGAAGACCAGTGAGTGTCCAGGTCATTTGGACAAGGCAAAAAGAAGGCATTATTGGTTACAATCAATTCCTTTTGTCTTAATTAATGATGTATTATACAGAAAGGATCACAATGGTGTCCTTCTCAGATGCATTGATTCAGACCAAATTGTAGACATTTTGCATGAATTCCATGATGGTCATATAGGGGGTCATTTTTCCCCTAGGACTATAGCATATAAGATCCTAAGAGGTGGTTATTATTGGCTTGACATTTTTGAAGACAGCCATGCATATGTGAGGAAGTGTGTGAAATGCACCATGTTTACAGGGAAAGAAAGGCTGCCACCTTTTCCTTTACAGCCAATTAAAATAGAAGAACCTTTTCAAAAGTTGGGTGTTGACTTCATAGGGATTATTAATCCTCTGTCAAGTGTGGGGCATAAGTGGATAATTAGTGCCATTGATTATTTCACATGCTAGACAGAGGTAGTAGCACTAAAGGAGGCAAATGAGACAGCTGTCCTAAATTTTTATGATGATATTGTGAACAGATTTGGGGTTCCTGACTCTATAATCTTTGATAATGCACTTTCTTTCATTGGTTTGAGGGTAATTGAATAGGCACTCAAGCATGGAATTTTTCTCAGTACTAGTTCCAACTATTATCCACAAGGTAATGGATTATCAAAGTCTACAAACAAGAACTTAATCAGCATTATCAAAAGAACTCTGCATGAGAATCAGCGTGATTGGCACTCCAAGTTGAAGGCTGCCTTATGGGTGGACATAATTACTCCAAAGAAAGTTATTGGGAACTCACTTTATCGGTTATTTTATGGAAAGGAAGCTCAGTTGTCTATTGAAACGGAGTTGCTAGCACTTGATCTTGCTACTTAGTTGGCTCTTTTTGAGGAAGGAGATCCTATGTAGGTGTGTTACGCACAATTGATGGAATTGGAGGAAAGTAGAAGGAAAGCAATGCAAACTATGGAATTCTAGCAGATGCAAGTTAAGAAAAGCTTTGACAAAAAAGCAAGATGTAGAGATTTCAATGTGGGAGACATTGTTCTCAAAAGGATGAATTCAAGAGCAAATTGGGTAAGCATACTAAATTTGATTCATTTTGGGGAGGCATGTTTGTGATTACAGAATGTAAGGAACATAATGCTTTTCAACTATCAACTCTTGAAGCAGAAAATTTGCCTATACCAGTCAATGGTATTCACCTCAAACCTTGTTTTGAGGTATGTCCTACTTTTTAAATCCTAGAGTTTCTGAATAAGCTACAATTGCACCATTTTATTTGAAGTTTTCTTTTCCTAGGTGTTAGTAGCTAGTCTTCAGTAAAAGATACTTTTAACAATATTCATACATATTATGGTGCCTACATATCAAGACACTATGCCATACATGTAGGAGATTCTTCTCAACTATCATGTGTTATGAAACATTCATATATAGGCATCATACGATACATACCTACCTATTGTTAAGAGTATTTATGTTGCTGGTTTCATTTAGTTTTTTCTAGTTTTCCATAAGTGCTTTTAGAACATAAGTTGCCATGTTTTTTTTAGAAAATAATAGATGGCTGGTAAATATCAATATCTTATAACATTTTGAGTGCACATCTATTCCTTGGGATAGGGGAATCGTACTACCACAAGCCATATATCTGCACTTAAAATCTTATCATAAATTGATATTTATTAGTCACCTATCCTCTAAGTTGAGTGTTGCATCTTTTTGACCCATTGCCCAATGGATATGTTAAGGCTACTAGTTTCATGTATAGCAGGCATACATCCAGCAAAGTTCGCCAAAAATGTTATCAAAATTTAACTACCTTAGCATTTTTTCTATAAAAGACATATTTTGGAATGAATTGAGCTCATTTATTGATATACAACTAGTTGATATGCAACCAACAAAATAAATACACTGTGAATTTTTGAAAAGAATCATTTCATTTGTATTGAACAAACATAAAAAAAAAAAATTGAGTTCGTTCATTTGAAAATGTAAACACGTGTATTTAAGATCAATTCAGAAAAGACTCACACAAGCCATGAGCATAGCCTATTTTTTCTCCTACAAATTTAAAACAACATTAAAAGATAGAATAGGAGAAGAGAGATAGGTCAAGACTAACTAGTCATTGCCTGTTGCTTTAACTGATTAGTGTGGTTATTGGTCTTGAATTTTTCCTTAGTCTGCAACTCTCCCGACAAGCTCTTGAATCCTGTAAAATTGAAAAAACAATGATGTTAGATCCCAATATGGATCTAACCAATGACTAGTTGTCTAAACTCCTTGCATATGTTGCGTTTAAGGATATCCTAAATTTGAAGAGAGAAAAAAAAAATAAGAACACCCTCAATGCTTGTGAGAAAGAAATATTTATACTAATGTGTTTGTTCCATGTGCAGGAAGATAATTATTCCAATGTGTATGTGCCCTTAACTGAGGCTTCCCTTGGGTATGAGCCTGACATATGCATTGGAATAATTACTTTAACAGATGTTGAAAGCAAGAAGGAAATATATAATTTTAAAGGGACATATTACTTATGATATGAAACCTTTCGTTATAATCAAATTTGAAATGAAGACATTAAAGGGACAAGTCAATCTTAGCTTGGAACCTTTTGTTCTAGATACAATAGCAACAGAATTCAAAGGATAAACATAAAGCAAGCACTAAGAAATGGATGAACGTGAGATGTTGTAGGATACTAGCAAGTAGACTGAATTTATAGGAGGAGGTCAAGAGTGCATTCTATTTCAGCCGACAAATCTAAGCATTTAGTTTGCAAGGGGAAAAGGGAAATGGATTAATCATTTATGATGAACAGTCAAGGTCTTCGACAAAAGTTCATAACTTTCAAAACATAATATAAGGTTGAAGGAAGCGGATATATGAGGAAAGCTGTGATATTACACAAATACAAGAAGCAAAGCTATCTACAAGGAAAAATAGGATCCCCATTAACTATGATGCAAGTATGCCAGAGGCATACAACAAAGGAAAACAAATATATATATATATAATAATGGAATGTTGTTTTTCTTTTTAAAATGTCAATCATGTTAAGAAATGTAAATGTCACAAAATTATCAGCATCAGAGGTTTTAAAGCATAACTGAAGAGCCTATGTTCATAATTGTTTTGAGTATTTTTAGATCAAAGAATGTGCATCTACAGCAAAAGGACAACAACAAGTAGTAAATAATCATGATTCAGAAATTACAAAATGACAATAGTATTTAGTGCTCTCGAGCAAGGGATTGTGGGAAGAACAACTACCAGGGGTTTATTCAGAAAGTTTCCCATGAAAAGAATTTGGCTCATACTGTGAAGTTGACACCTCTCAAGCTGTGAGGAAATTTGTTAATCCAAAAGTCTCAATACTCTCATATGGATCTGTCACTTTGGTTTATGAGTTTAAATTAAATCTTCATCTTAGAAGAGAGTATGCGGGTTATGTTTTTGAAGAAAATGGAGAACATGAAGATGACAGTGATAAATTCACACCAAAGAATAAACAAATGGTGGAAATGTCAAATTGTAACTTCTACGCAGGTCAAAGAATGAGCAGATTAAAAACAATTTTTTGAAGCCTCTATTCAGTTATTGCCATGGATTTAAGGGGTTGTTGATTATGTTTCAAAGAAAGCCATAGAAATAGTTACAGGAAGTGCCCAGCTCGAGCAAGGAGAGTGTGAAGAAATTACAAGTCCATAGTAGCCTACAGCAAAGAAAGGACAGTAAACAGTTAGTTCTTCATAGTTTAATACATTTTCTCCATACCCAGATGTTGATTTCCAAGAAAATGCAAGTAAGAGAACCAGCTTTAAACTCTCAGATACCATCAGCAAATACCATGGAGATGAGAGCATGTTGTTTCTTACAAATCCACAATAGTTATAGTTTATGATGAAGCAATAAAAGTCATTAAAATTTATGTGTATATAGCAAAAATGGAGCTTTAAATAGTCACGGCAGTCTAGAAGAGGAGTGATTTTGGCTTACCCAGTTCCTGAGAGTGCAGTAAATTAACTTCAACAATGGTAGCTAGATAACAAACAAGAACCATCGGCGGCAGCTATAATAGGATGGATTAGACTAAGGCCTGATAATAAGCACTAGTATTTCCAACCACAAATGCAGAAATCCTCCAGCACAAAACCTTTATCAATGATGGTGGCTTCACATTAACAACAAAGAAATAGAGAAAGTGAAATACACCATGGTTTCCAATAGGTAAAAACTCTCAACAATGGCGACTACATAAGGGTTTTGAAACCCTTCTCCATAGCTCATGTTTTCTTCCAAGAAGAAATCGTGAAGTGAATAAAGTGATCCCTTTGTTTTTCTTTTAGGGCTAAATGACAATATTCAATATTCTATATGTATTTTCAAATATGGGGTCCTTTGTTTTCATCGGATTCGTTTCAAGCTTATAAGTGAATAAATTAATTCATCCACTTTTCTATTAATTAACATAGGTGATATAGTGATATATTACTTGCATCAAGTGATGTTTTATTATATTATTTATGTTAATTTTGAATTAATTTATTTTCATTTTAATATTTGCAACAACTAATTGATATTGTTATAAATCAATTAATTATTATTTAAAAGATTGCAAAGATTAAAATATAACAAATTAGAGGTTGATTTATTATTCCTTAAGTCAATTTTTGAATTTGGAGGGATAAGAGTGCTTTAATAGCTTGAAGACTTCTTCTTATGAGTTGGATGAGGTTTCCAGACATCTTGAGGGTATATAGGATTTGTTGAGTCCTTTTAGGGCTGGTAGAGCAGATCTAGGAATTTATTGAGTTATTGTAGGACTTATGGGTCAGATTCTACTTTGTCTTGATAGTTGAGAGGTCATTATGGCCTTTTAGAGCCTTTTGAGGGTAGTTTTGGTGAGTCACTAGGGTGGTTTATGACTTAGTGGAGCTTTTTAGAGGTGGGACTTTATTTCACTAGTTAATAGGTTCTCTTTTCTAGGCTATTTTCTAGCATCTGACCCAAGGATTGGGTATTGTACTTAGTGAGTTTTTTGACTCACTTTTCATCAGTTCTGATTATGCAGAGGCAGACTTTTGTGACATATTTTTGTCCTTGCTAGTTTTATGCAGAGATTTGTAACTCTTTTTGGTAACTGATATATATATTGATAGCATTTTCAAGCAGTGTTCTATCAAAGTGAAAGCCCTCTTTCTTTTTGTGATTATGTGTAAAGTGCATGATTGATGGGAATAGTAAGTGAGTTGATAACTCCTTGTTGTTTTTGTCTCAGCTATTACTAGGTTGTAGGAATGTATGTTGTTTACAGGTTATAATTTGTGTCCAAAAAATTCATAGGGTTTTCTTGTGAAGAGTTTTCTTCCTTGTTTATTCTATTAAGGACCTCTTTATGAAATATTTATGCAGACCTATATAGAATAGAAGTTTTTTATTTATTGAGGTAGAGTTTAAAGTTTCATGATCTATCATTATCTATCAATTTTTCTTACTCTTTGGTGTATCACCTAGCTTTCCTAAGTTTAGTTTTAGTTTGCATGTTCATTTCTACAACTTCTATCTCTTTTCCCATAAGATTAATTTAGTTTTGAGGACTTATCAGTGATTATCCAATAGGAACCGGCCTAGAACCCGAAGGTTTCATTTCAAGTTATGCATTTCCCACATGCAGAAATGAATCCTATGTTAGGCAAAATTGTTAAACTTGTCTCGTTTAAGAGGGTGCAAATTTTTAGCCTTAACAATTTTGGCATGCCCGATAGGACATTATAGACAATAGTTCTCTAATCTTTTATTTGCTGGTTTTAATAGGCAACCTGCAAATTTTTAGTCATTTCAAAGAAGTCTTTAAAGCACAGTTGGTGACTCCATTGGTGAAGAATCAGTAGTATCAGTTCTAGTTAAAGTTTTTTATGAGAAAAATTGAGACAAGAAGCTCAAATACATTTGAATATCTGCAGTTGGATACACCCAAAAGGAAGGGCAGAGATCTCAAATGAACTCCACATACAAAGAGGGTTCAATCTTCACCTCCAAGAGTTTATATAAGAAGGGTGATGCAAATTGGGTAGCAAGAAGCTTGAAACAGTGAATGATGGTTAAGGGATGGTCCCTTATGTACCCAATTTATGAATTAAAGTGCCCTACACCTATCACAAGTGTATTAAGGACAAGGAATAAGGTTATCACAACCTTGAAAGCCTAAAGGAAACCTAATCACTAGGTTCTACCAAGTCCCAATTACTAATAACCCAAGTTGGTTATGAAGCACAATTAACCCAATTTGTGAACAAACCCCATGAAATGACTAGTAGGATTAGGGGTGACCTATGCTGATGGATCTAGCCTATTTAGGTCCTATTCAATTAGTTCCAATGGTTCTTTCATTTAAGAGCAACCCATATAACATAGTTGCTTCAAAAATCCAAAACTAGGCTTCCAGCCCTTCCTAGGAGAGATTTTGATCCTAGACCAAAATACTTCCATACAAAGTATTGAAAAAGTTGGAGATTCAGATACCCTTTTGGACTTTAGGGATCATATCCAAGCACCAAGATGTGAAACTGACAAGGAAATAAGAAAACACCTAATCTAGGCAAAGCTATTAGGCCTAATTAGGTCTACAATTGCACTACAAGTGCTATTTCCTCCAACCCAATGCCCAAACCAATTATGGGAACATGTGAGGGCATATACAAGGACCTTAAATCTTGAATTTGAGGTCTTGGAAAATCCCCAACAAATAGTTATGCTCACTATACTCAGTTGCTTGTAGGTGCACACATAGAGATGTACACCTAGGGCATCATTGCGAATTCACTTCCCTACAAGTTACCACCTCTAACCTGCATAATTTGAAAGTACATAGACAAAACTTGAATTCCACCAAGGGGCATCAGATTCCCATGGTGGAATCGGTTAGAATACACAAAACCAATTGAAACCTTGGATTGATCAAAGCATGAAATCAATTGCAAATGAAAGTAGATTCCAGAGAGAAATTTTGGCTTCAAAAATTCATGCCCTCATGTTCGTACCATTCTGTACACTCCAATTGTCCTTGAGATTTGTAGAGAAATGGTTATGTTTTTATTGATTTAAAATGCCCAATTACATAGCATTTCCTTCCACCCACCTGATATGGCTTATGAAGGCCCCCCCCATCGGTTACAAACTAAATTTCAAATTATATGACCATTGGGGGGTTGTTTGAAACTTTTGGCAAAAGTTGTCAAAGTTGCAAAGCAACTTTTACAACTTTTTAGCAACTTTTTCTATTCTAGGTGACCAAGGTTTGTCTATACCTAAGTCTAATGATCCAACATGGATCCAAACCATTAAAACATGAAAATAGAAAAATCCTAAGATTTTGGGCCCTTTGACCATCTTTGACCATAGTTGACCAAGGGCTTATACTTGTGCCAATCTTGGAACTAGGTCTTACAATTTGGTCTAGATGCCTAAATGATAGATCTAACCTAATCTACATGTTCCTAGGACTTTGGTGAATCATCATTTCTTGTGGGTGCTCCTGCACCATACTCCCCTTGAGTTTAGAACTCAAGTTCCTACTTGAGGTTAACTGTTCCACTAAAGTTCCATGTTGCTTGATCTAGTCTTCAGTCATCCAAGTTGCATCTATGTTGGGGAGTCCTCTCCATTTGACTAGGTACTGCATGTACTTCTTGGTTCTAGTCTGCTTCAGCAACTTGGTGTCCAGTATTTCCTCCAACTCCACTAGTTTTCTTTGAGGGAGGTTAGTGACATAGTCTTCATCACTCATATCTGCCTTCTCACCTTGTTCATTTTTTGAACTTGTTATACCTCTGTAGGGGGTGAGGTCTGCAACATTGAAAATTGGAGAAATTTGCAAGGTAGGGGGAAGAGAGATCTCATATGCATTTTCACCCATTTTGTTGAGTATATTGCATGGTCCTACTTTCTTCATGTGAAGTTTGGAATATCTACCCTTAGGTAGTCTCCCTTTCCTCAAGAATGCCCATACCTTGTCTCCAACTTTGAAGTGGAGTTCCCTTCTTCTTTTATCAGCATGTTCCTTGTATTTCAAAGTGGATCTTTGTAGTGCTTCCTTTACCTCATGCTGCACCTTGGTAATAAGCTCTGCTAGTTCTTTCCCTTGAGCACTAATTTTGAAATTAGATGGTAGATCTACCAGGTCCAATGGTCCTTTGGGATGAAGGCCATACACTACTTGGAAGGGGGTCTTGCCTGTTGACCTGTTTATGGAGTCATTGCATGAAAACTCTTCTTGGGGCAAGAGTATATCCCAACTCTGAGCATGTTTTTTGGTTAGACATCTTAGGAGATTGCTTAAGGACCTATTTACTACCTCAATCTACCCATCAATTTGTGGGTGATAGGTAGAGTTGTAGGTTAGATTAGTTCCTAGTTTCTTGAAAAGTGTCCTCCAAAAGTGGCCTTGAAACTTCACATCACTATCAGATACAATTGTTTGAGGCGGACCATGGATCCTAACTACCTCTTTAAAGAAAAGATGTGCAATATGAGAAGCATTATTTATGCTTTTACATGGTACAAAATGGACCATTTTACTAAACCTATCCACTATCACAAAAACACTATAAAAACCTTGTTTTGTTCTAGGAAACCCCATTACAAAATCTATTGAGATTGACTGCCATGGTCTAGAAGGAATTGGTAAGGGTTGATATAACCCTTGATTTGTTGACACACCTTTAGCTTGCTGATAGATGGTGCAAGTCTCTATGAACTTTTTAACATCATTGTTCATCTTTGGCCAAAAATAACTTCTTTTTACCATGTTTGTTGTCTTGTCAATGCCAAAGTGTCCTCCTAGGCCACCACAATGCTTCTCCCTTATTATATTTGTCCTCGTTAAACATTTGCAAATGCAAAGTTGACATCCTTTGAATAGGAGTCCATTCTAAATCAGGTATTCAGAAAAATCAGTATGGTATCTTCCAACCATCTTTGTGCAAACTTGAAAATTTTTTGCAAAATCAGGATCATCAAGGTATATATGTTTGAGGGAATCAATTCCCACACTTTGAAGTTGTATCTCTTCAACAAGACCAACCCTTATACTAAGGGCATCTACCACTTTGTTTGCTACACCCTTCTTGTGCTTGATGTTGAAGGTGTAGGCCTGCAACTGTTCCATCTATTTAAGATGTCTGACATAGAGCTTTTCCTGTGAATTGAGAAAACTTAATGCATGGTTTTCAGTATATACCACAAATTCTTTTGGGATTAGATAGTGCCTCCATTTCTTGAGGGCTTGGACCATGGCATATAGTTCCAAGTCATAGGTTGAGTAATTCCTTTTGGCCTCATTTAATGTCTCAGAGAAGAAGGCAACTAGCTTACCTTCCTGACTTAGTACTGCACCTATGGCTAAGTTACTTGCATTTGTCTCCACAGTGAAGACCTTGTTGAAATCAGGTAGAACCAAGATAGGGTATTGGGAAAATTTGTTTTTCAAGTATTAAAAAGCATCATTTGCTTCCTTTGTCCAAGCAAACTTATTCTTTCTTCCTCCTTTAATGGTGTCAAGCATTGGTGCACACACATGACTAAAGTTTTTTATAAACTTTCTATAGAATGTTGCAAGTCCATGGAAGCTTCTTACATCACCTTGGTTCTTTGGTGGAGGCCAATTGATGATTGCTTCAACCTTCTCAGTGTCCATCTTGAGGGTACCTGATGAGATCACAAATCCTAGGAACACAAGTTCCTTCTTCATAAATATGCACTTTTCCAAGTTGATCACCAACTTGTGTTGATGAAGTCTCCTTAGTACTTGTTCCACATGATCAAGATGCTCTTCCTTGCTATGACTGAATATTAGTATGTCATCAAGGTAAACAACAACAAACTTGCCAATAAAATCAATGAATATCTCATTCATAAGCCTCATAAAAGTACTAGGGCCATTGCTTAACCCAAAGGGCATTACTAACCATTCAAACAAACCTTCAGTAGTTTTGAATGTTGTTTTCCATTCATCTCCTAGTTTGATCCTGATCTAGCGGTATCCAAACTTTAAGTTTATCTTGGTGAAGTAGTAAGCACCTCCTAGTTGATCCTATAGATCCTCAATACTAGGCATGGGGAATCTATATCTTATAGTGATCTTGTTTAGGGATCTACTGTCAGTACACAACCTCCATTTTCCATCCTTTTTAAGGGCTAAGACTGATGGCACAACACATGGACTGAGACTTTTCTGAATGAGTCCTCTTTCCAATAGTTCACTAACCTATTTGACAATCTATGCATGTTGCAGTGGTGTCATCTTGTATGGAGGTTTGTTAGGCAAGGATGAACTAGGTATCAAGTCAATTTGGTGACTAATATCCTTGGGCTTAGAAATTAGGACAAAAGCTTCAGTTTTAGGCTCCTTTAATGTTTTTAACATCTCTTTCTCACCCATGATGATGACAGTAGGTTCTTTTTCAGAATTTTTATCAGGCAGGGGCTTCATAGTAAAAGTTTTTCCATCCTTGGTGATGGAGTAGGTTTTATTCCTACAATAGTGTATGGAATCTACATCAAATTGCCAAGGCCTACCTAGAAGGATGTGTGAGGCATCCATTCAACAACATCACAAAGAACTTTATCTTTAAAGTTTGCAATTGAAAACTCTATCCATGCTTGTTATATTACTAGAGTTTGTTGGCCATTTGTTAACCAAGAAACATGATAGGGAAAAGGATATGGCTTTTTAGGAAGATTTAGTTTTTGAACCATTTTACTAGATACTAGGTTTTTAGTTGAACCAGAATCTGAGTAAGTTACATACCTTTCCATGGCATTTGATCTTTGTTTTGAAGAGGTTTTTCCTTTATGGAGGTTTTTGGTTTTGTGGCACTTGAAGAAACACTTGTCTCATCATCAAACACACTCCTTCTAGTTCTAAGTCCCTTGTATCTACATTGTCTACTTGTTTTTCCTTTTGAATGAGTTGTGCTCTTCTCTCACCTTGATTGTTATTATTCCTCTTCTCAGGGCACCTTCCTCCATGATGTCCTAACTAATTGCACTAGTAACATTTTAGGGGTCCATTTCCTCTCCCTGTATTTGTTCTCCCCCTATTGAAGGGTCTCCTTCCTCTATAGTTTCCTCTTAAGTTTGAATCATTGTTCTCTTTGTCTCCTTGGTCAAGGGTTCTACTATTACTGCCACCATTTTGTCCTTTGTTCCAAGAGGTTACTCTTCATCTAAAGTTCTTTCCACTATCATTTCTCTTTCCTTTACCAAACTCTTGCTTTCTCTTCCATTTCTCCTCTACTTTTAGTGCCATTTGATAGCACTTGTTGACTATGGTAGGGTAGTGTAGGCTAAGTTCCTCTTGAATGGATACTTTCAGACCATTCATATATCTTGCTATTTTTTCTTCGTCATCTTCTACCACATTTGTCTTCATACATAACTTTAGGAACTCCTCAGTGTATGAGCCTACATCCATGTCTTTTTGCTTTAAAATTTTCTTCCTCCTATGGAGTTGTACCCCATAATCTTTAGGTACATATATCTCTTTGATTAGGGCTATCATCTTGTTCCATGAATTTATCATGCTCTTCCCATTCTTCACCCTCTCTGTTTGGATGAAGTTCCACCAAGTTAGGGCTGCTCCCTTCAACTTGGATCTTGCCATCTTTACCCTCTACTTCTCAAGGATGTCCTCACATTCAAAGAATGTTGTCAAGGCCTCTATCCAATCCAAGGCCAAATCTTCATTCATCTTACCATTGAAAATTAGAGAGTCCATCTTCTCCTCCATAGTCCT